>JAQQSW010000032.1:0-99956 GCA_028646575.1 Pseudocheirus occidentalis | reverse complement strand
GGAACAGATTGTGGGAGGGGTCTTACAGTGGGATCAGTGTTCTGGACTGGGGGGTAGGGGCAAAAAGGGGAGAAAATTTGTAACTGAAAACCTTGTGGAAATGAATGATGTAACCAAGAAAATAAATTAAAATTAAAATTAAAAAAAAAGAAATAAGGGTAGGTGGGTTTCTGTTGGAGACAAGGCTCATGATTGGTTATTGCTGGAGAGCAAACTCATTTCCCCACTTTGTTATAGGTTGGTCTCACACTCCTGTAGGGTCAAACCCTACCTCACCCCCCACCCCCATCCCCACCCCCACTTACTATTCCCTAGCCCTTAATTCTGAGACTTTTGGGCTAAAACGCTTCACTAAAGCAGTTTTCAAACTTTTTGGTCTCTCAACCTCAGTCTCTTAAAAACTACTGAGGAGCCCCCCCAAAGAGCTTTCGTTTATGTGGGTTATATATTAGAAATCAAAACATCTTGTTATTTTTAAGAAAATAGTTTTGACCTCGAAGCCCCCCGCCCCTCACCCTTAAATGAAAGGGTCTTGAGGAAGCACCCTTTGAGAACCACAGATGTTCTTACAAAACTAAGGTTGGAGGTCAGAACTCTGAGTGGGTTAGTTAGATGCCCTCTCCTCTTTTGTCTTAGATTGACACCCTTACCTCTGAGGGTCAGGTCCTTTGCAAATGTAAGTGTTTTGTTACAAGGGAGATTGGGACTGTGGATAGACCAGTGCAAATTGTTCTCTGCTACTGTGGCTACACACGAAGAGGCTGCAGTATGTAAAGAATGACCTACTGTCATATCATCTCATGACAGGTAAGAGATCACAAAATTCAAATTATTTGTTAGGTGGGGGGGGTCTTTTATGAAAACGGTTAAGTGCAATATTTCCGTTTCTAAGGCACTTCAGGAATTAATCAACCTCATTCTCTTTTTCCTAACCAAGGCACATTACTATTAAAACCAAGAATAAAATGCTGACCTAGTCAGTGGTTCCAACACGTGAACCTGGGGCCCCAGCTCCCCATTTTAAAATCCTGTTGTCCTAATACGTTTCTATTTTAATGATAGCCCTGTTAACATATGGTAAGTTTAAAACACTTTATATAGATTAAGCAGCATAGTTCCCAGCTAATGATTTACTGTAGTTGACACTTAAAGAGATTTAACTATTTATTTGACACAGCTTCTGCTGAATTATTTAAAACACCTCTTCACTGCTGTAAGCTTTGAATTTACATTAGAAATTAGGAGATCAAGTAGGAAAGTCACCATTGCCTTAAATTTCCTAAAATAAATTAAAAAATGGAAACCACTGTATTCTGCAGGAAGCCCAGGGCCCAAATACAGCTTCAGTTTGACCCTCTATCTATTCTAATTTAGCTACATCTGGCTTTAACAAAGATAAAAGGGAAAGCCAGAAGCTAGGGAACCATTCAGGAAGGTAACAAAAAGGCTAGTGGAATCCAGGCACTGCTATTTACTAAAAGTTACGTTTCATCTTGGGATTTATGAAGTCCTTTTTGTAAAGGAAGTAAATAATACAAATATTATTATCCCCATTTTGCAAATAAAGAGGCCTGGAAATGTCGAGTTACTTAACCAGAATCACATAGTCCATGTGTCACATGTGGGATTCAAAATTAGGCTTCCAGACTCCAAGTCCAACATTGTTTTCTCTTTGCTTCATTTTCTCAGAAAGGGTATTTATTACCTCTGTGACCTTCTTTGTACCTCAGTTTCTTTAGCAATAAAATAGAGAGTTTTGACTAGTTTTCTAAGGTCTTTGCTAGTTTTAAAACCTGTGATGCTTAAATCCTATGATTTAAAAGTTAAGAAATGGCTTCTCAGAATTTCCAGGTGTTATGTGACCACAAGTGGGGCTTATGATCCGAATCTTTAATATTTAATTCTTATGCAGGAAACCTTTTGACTACATAATGCAAAATATAAATTTTGTGCATATCTGTGCTTGACTGGCCCTAAAATGTTTTTAAAAGTGGGATCTCATAAGCTTATTTGCATGATCTTTATTATAATAGATGGATTACTAAGTTTAATAAAATACCATATGCTATCCTCTTTATTTTCCCAGTTCATCTCTCTATAGGAACAGTTATATTAAAATATTTTCTTATTGAATCTTACAGATGGAGGGACCTTGGAGACAAACAAAGCCAACCTTTACCTGAGGCATATCAGTCACTCAGCATGGATTTATTAACAGATATTTTGTGCCAGGCATCATGCTATGCTCTGAGCATGCAAAGAAAGGTAAAAGACAATCCTTGCTCTTAAGGAGGTCATGGGGGAGATAGCATGCAACCAACTGCCTACAAACAACTTGCCCAATTCCAGTTTTTTTTGTTGTTGTTGTTGTTTTTTTTGTTTTTTGGAGGGCAGTTGGGGTTAAGTGACTTGCCCAAGGTCACACGGCTAGTTTTTTGCATTAAGTGTCTGAGGCCGGATTTGAACTCAGGTACTCCTGACTCCAGGGCCAGTGCTCTATTCACTGCACCACCTAGCCGCCCCCAATTCCAGTTTTTAAGGAATTATTTTCTTTAGTGAGCTTTTATTCCTCTTTTTCCATTTGACCAATTTTACTTTTCAAGAAGTTCTTTTTCTTCAGTGAATTTTTATGCCTCTTTTACCAGTAGGCCAATTTTGGGGGTGTTTTAATGGTGTTATTTTCTTCAGTATTTTGTGTGTATGCGCATCTCTTATAAAGCTTTTAATTCTCTTTTCATAATTTCTTGCCTCACTCTCATTTCTTTTCCCAATCTTTTCTCTTCTTCTCTTATGTCTGTCTTTAACTCTTCAAGGAATGCTTGTTGGACTTGTGTCCAATTTGCATTTTTTTCTTTGAGGCTTTGGTTATAGTTGTTTTCATGTTGTGTTCTGAGTTTGTAACTCGGTCTTCCCCTCTACTGGAGTAGGTTTTTTGGTCAGTTTCCTTTTTTTTTTTTTGTCCCAAGTTTCCGGCCTTTTCTCTTTCTGACCCCCTTACTGCCTCTGGGATGAGAGTTCCTGAAGCTGTCACAGCCACCGTCATAGCCACCTCCAAGGTCCACTGTTAGTATTGCCATCAATTATCTTCCAGACTACCCCCCATGCCAGTGTCATAGACCTCTCCTGTTAACCTCCTAAATTGTCTTAGGAACTTGAACTCTTGTTGGCTCTACCACTGCAGAATTTAATTTGAGGTTTTTTTAATATTTAATTTAATTTTAAAGTTCTTTGGGAGAATTCAAATGGGGTACTGCCTTTACGCTGCCATCTTAGCTCCCTTCTATCCAACTACATACAAATATAATGCATACAATATAAACTAGAGAGAATCAACAAAGGTAAGGCATTAGCATTATGAGTGATCAAGAAAGACTTCAAAAAAAGTGGGAATTTAGCTGAGTCTTGAAAGTATCCAGAAAAATTATGAGGTGGAAATGAGGAGAGAAAGACTTCCAGTCTATGCATAGTCAAGAGATGGAATATCTTATGTGAGGAACATTAGGAAAGCCAGCATCGCTGGATTGTAGAGTACGTAGAAGAAAGTAAGGTGTCAGAAAGTTGGAAAGGTAGGAGGGGTCCATGTTATAAAAGGCATCCAGTGCCAAAAAGAAGATTTTATATTTGATGCCAGAAATGATAAGGAATCATTGAAATTTTTTGGATGCAAGGGGCAATGTGGTCAGAATTAGACATTAGAAAGACCAATTTCATAGCCAAATGGAGAATAAACTAGAGTGGGGAGAGACTTGAATCATGGAGACCAACCAAAAAGCTATTGCCATTGTGCAGGTGTGAGATATTGAAGATCTGCCTCAAGGTGGTAGCAATTTGAGAGGAGGAAAGAGGACATATTCTAGAGAGGTTGCAAAGATGAAATCAACAGGCCTTGGAATAGATCGGATATAGGAGATGTGAGAGAGAGAGGTCACAAACATGCAGGACTGGGTGGATTACTTCAAAAATAATAGGAAAGTTCAGAAGTAAAGAGGATTTAGAGGAGAAATAACATGCTCAGTTTTGGACATGTTGAATTTAAGATGTCTTTGGGATATCTAGATTGAGCTGTCCCATAAAAAGCTGAAGATATGATACTATTGGTTCAAGAGAGAGATTAGGATTGGATACATAGATCTGAAAAATCATCAACTCTATGGGAGATGATGAGATCTCCAAGTGAAACAGTATAGAGCGAGAAGGTCCAGGACTTGAACACAATTAGGGAGTCAGAACAGTTGATGTGATGTCAGAATGGCAGTAGCTGTTGCCAGTAGTTCTAAATAGAGCATCCTCTGAAGATCTGGTCCTATGACATTTAGCAAGGCATAAGAGACTTTCCTGAATCCAATCCAACAAGCATTTATTAAGTGTCTACTCTTTGCTTAGCACTGGCTTCCTCTAGCGTGGTACTAAGCCATTAATCTTTGAGTCTGATCATTCAAACAGTTCTTAATCCAACTAGGATTCTTCCCTATCTTTCTATTTTACTCACTCAGACATCATGAGATACACCGACAACTGCTTTGCCGAAATGCAAATGCACTCTGTTTACACAATTCTTTGATCTGCCCATCTACTAGTTGTTGTTGTTGTTGTTGTTGTTGTTTGGCCTTCATTGTCTGCCTAAGCCATCTGGATTCAGTGGCAAGATACGGATCAGGGACACTGGAAATAGCCCTGGATACAGTGGAACACCTTGGCCTTTTTGAGCTAAGTTCTTTCCCAGGTCTCAATTTAATTGAGTCAACGCCCATTCAGGGGTTAAGGCTAGGTAAGAAATGAGGCAAAGAATGGCCTCTTTTACCTACTTAAAAAAAATCAATCTGGGAGGTTTCTGGCCAAAACCAAAACAAATTATATTTATATTCACTCTGAGTTATAGTTGGCCAATCAATGAAAGCTAGAGTGATTTGGTTTTAAGGTGTGGTTTTAAAGAAAGAAATCTAGCCCATAAGCCCCAAGGTTTCAGTGGTCAAAATTTACATTCCTTTGGGCAAAGCACCTGCAAGTAAGGGTATGATATCCTGTGTGGACAGAGGTAGGGGAGAGGAGAGAAGAGAAAAAAAGAAAGAAGGAAGGAAGGAGTGAGCTGTGTTGCCCAACTGGAAGTGGTCAGTTGGGTCCCCAGTGGGGCAGCTTGTGCTGCTCAGATTGTTGTTGGTCCTTCCTTCTCAAATAGTCACCAGCCTCACTCTCTCCTCTGGAGCCATCTGGGTTCAGTAGCAAGATATAGATCAGGATAACTGGGATGGCCCCAGTTACAGTGGGAGACCGTGGCCTTTTTAAAATAAGGTCTTTCCCAGGTCTCTGTTTATACATAAGGAAAGCCTGGTGGTTATTCTTATCTCTTGTTATTGCCTAATTAGGAATTTCCTCTTAGCAACTCTGACAACTTATTAGGTCCTGTGAAACCTCTGTAAAAGCCTCACCTTCTCAGTGAATTATTCATCCCCTCCAACTCTCTCCTTGCCCTTTAGTTTCATGTCCCACCTAGTCCTGTTCAAAACACCACTTAGTCTCACCTCCTCTGTGGTCAACTTCTAGTAGTTCTGTTGAGGCTTAGGGGTGCTGGGACCCCAAAATAGTGACAAATGGGTCCTGCTCAAATGAATTTGACCCAAGCCTTCTTTCAGCCAAAGAAAAACAAAGTTTATTAAAGATCCATCATATTGGCTAGACTCTTAAAGAATGTGAGCATTGGTGACACCTGTATTGACAAGCAGGCCAGATTAAATCTGAGCACCTTCATGGAGGCAAGATGAATTTTATATACCGAAAGATTGTGGGAGGGATCTAGAGGTGGCCAAGTAGTCTGGGGTGACTGGAGGAAGGGTCCAGGGGGGATCTTGATGGGAATGGCTAGTACACTGGGGTGACAACAGGTCAAACTCCAGGAACCAGGCAATCCAGAGGTAACAGAGATTTGGGCATAATGATAATGAAAGGCTTATGGCCTCAAGCAAACACCAGTTCAAGTGGAGAGATTCAAGGAGAGTTCAAGAGAGGTTCCAGAGCCTATATCCCATCAGTTCCAGGCATCCTAATCACCTCATTAGCAGATGGAAAAGTAGGTATATGGATGGATAGATAAGCGGACAGAGACAGACAGATAAACAGATAGATAGATAGATAGATAGATAGATAGATAGATAGATAGATAGGTAGATAGATAGATAGATAGATAGATTTGTGTGGGGTGGCTAGATCTATAACTTCATCCATGTAGGGGAATTCCCAGTATGATAACTCCCTCTCCTGATACAGATCAGCAACTTATCTTAATACAGATACATGTAATATACATGCATAGCTGAAATAGGTTACAAAGAGAGTACAGACCAGGAAATCAGTGACCGTACCTCTCCTAGGATCATACCACTTTGGAAACACCAAAAACTTGCAGAAGCCCAGAACTAACTATGAAAATAGCAGAATGAAAAAGCCCTGGAGTTTGGGACAGTCTCCCCACTCACAGGTGAGCAGGGACCAAAGTCAAGAAGTTGGTTAGAAAAATGAGCAAACAACAACAATTTTGACCATAAAAAGCTATTATGGTGGCAAGATAGATCAAGACATAAACACAGAAGACAACAATGTGAAATAGGCTAACGTATGTATTTGTGCTTCTGCTGTCCCTTCATACATTGTCATTTTGAGTTGTATTTCTTTCCCAGTAATAGGTAACTGTCCACAAGATCTAGTCTAGTGCTTTACACACTGTCAGCTCTCAATAAAAGCTGCTGATAGACAATTGAAGATTTGGGCCATCAGTTTGAATCATGGTGCCATCTACTGGTACAAATAATCACAGGGTAGACACCACCTTTTTGACTTTGGTAAGTCCACAAAAGATACTCTTTGCACATTGCCTTCTGTCTGGCGAGGACACCCAGTGGCTCCCCTTTCCCAGCAGTGTACCCACATACACTGTACCCACGTGCACTTTTATGAGCACAATAATGACTGTCTCTGATTTAGATAAAGAATAAGATCTACATTTGTTTCTTTGGAATCCTTAGCCCTTAGGCAAGAATTATCTATTGCTAAAAAGGGGAAATTGGAAGGAGTCATTGCTGGTTTCCATTTTGACCTCCTGTGAACCCACTCTCATTTTTAGAAAATGGGAGAGAACTTGGCCCTATGTTCTGTGCCTGTTTAGTAACGAGGATTTCTCTCTCTGGCTAAATTTCTTTCACTGATAGTTTAACAATTGGAGAGCAAGTTCAATAAAATGTTCAAATCTTTACAGAGTAGCTCTAGTGTACTATCAATTTTCCAGAGAGGCTATTTTTCTACTCTGGGTCTTGGTTCTTTCTTATGTCATATAGGATTTATTGCTTCTTCTTTTGGTATCTTGGTATGGAGAGGGATTCAGGAAATATATTTTCTATTAAAGGTTCTGGAGTAGATGGGACACCTGGAGTCTCATCCATTCCTAAATCTACTGTTCTATAACTTTTGGCAAAGGATTAGAGATCTTCCCAAATCCAACCCAATAAGCACTTATTAAGTGTCTACTGTTTGCATGACATTGACTTCCTCTAGCTTGATACTGAGCCATTATGAATTAGATTCAAAGGAAATAACCATTTTTTTTAAGGAAAGGATTATTCAACAACCACCTGCAACTGGCAATATTTTTATGCTCTTTAAAAATATTAGAGGCAGCAGAGTATAATGGAAAAGAGCTCCAGAAATGGGTTTAAATCTTGCCTCCATCACTACCTATGTACCTATATAGACTTGGGCAGTCATTTAAATTCTCTGGATCTCAGCTTCCTTACCTATAAATATTGTACTATATGGTCTCGAAAGGTCCTTTAACACTACATATAGGTATATATCCTATGAATTCAGAGAAACTTTTTTTAAAATTTGGATTTATTGGTAACATAAGAGGCATCAGGGCATAGTGAACAGAAAGCCAGCCTTAGAATCATAAAGACTTGGTTTCAAGTTTGGCCACTGACAGAATGGCTGTGTAGTTCTGGGCTAGTCACTCTTTCAGTTAGGAAGGTTGCTCATTGTCAGTTCTCTATAGAAATGAAATCACAGAGAAATAGGGAAGACATTAACAGCTACAAAGTGAAGAACAACATCCAAATATATACATACATACATATATATATACATATATATATATACACATATACACACACACAGAAAGAAAATATTTTTTATTGTTGTTCAGCCATTTCAGTCATGGTTGACTGTTTGTGACCTCGTTTGGGGTTTTCTTGGCAAAGAAACTCGGAGTGTTTTGCCATTTCCTTCTCTAGCCCATTTTACAGATGAGGAAACTGAAGCAAGCAGGGTTAAGTGACTTGCACAGGTTCGCACAGCTAGTGAGTGTCTGAGGTCATATTTGAACTTAGGTCTTCCTGACTCCAGGCCTAGCTCTCTATTCACTTTACCACCTAGCTGCCCTGTACAAAAAATATACAGCTGCAGAAAAGCAATAGATACATATATAGAATGACTGTAGCAGTGTAAATAGAAAGAACACTGAAAAGTTTCTGAAATGGCGTTATTACAGTGTACAAGCTTGGCTTTGGAGAGGTGGTGAGAAAATGCACCTTGTTCCTTTCATTGAAGAAGTGGGGGGACCCTATGGAATACTGCATAGGTCATCAGACACTGTTGTTTCATTGATTGGTTTTGCTGAAATATTTGGTTTGGTTTAAAATTTTTCCTAAAAGAGGATGCAATGGGAGATAAAATGAGTTGAGATGATTGTAATATAAGAACAAAAAACATCAATAAAACAAAACAAGATAAAATGTCCCCCAAAGTCCTTTAATTTAAGGTCTCTTCTTTCTGCCCTAGCGAAAAGAACTATTTCAGTGGACAAAACAGCTAGCACAGAAATACCAGGCCCTCTTCTGCAGTTCTGCAAATCAAGAGGACAGTTCTCATTTCTGAAATGGAGGCCTGCTTTGTATTGCAAGTGATCATTAGTGACCCAGCAGATGTACCAAGCACATCTATAACCCACAGACAGATCTCAGCTGTGCCGAGAGCCTCATCGAAGCCTACTGAGAGGTGAACTCCAAACTTGTCACTGCTTTGGTGCACCCTCTTAATCTTCCTGTTTATTCTGTGCTTCATTAAAGTCAATCTCTGCCGGACAGACTGTCACTCAAGCTTGGCCTGTCCTGCTGGCTGCTCTCTCCAGAGAGCTTCCGTCATCCTGATAAGCAGTCTGTTGGCTGAGCACAAGAGTGGAGGAAGTAGACTTAGGAAGGTAAATAAATTCCGGAGAACTGTTCTACCCATGCTGGCTTGATAGGATTTAATGAATGTGGGCATTAAAATCAGAGCGTCAGGTACGCTCTTGTAAAATGATTTAGATATACATTTCTCTTAGCTAGCAAGTACTATTTATTCCATTTACTTACAACTGTATTAACTAACATCCATCACTGACCCTTTCCTCAAGACTCAGCATTTTAAACATGCAGTTCCTGCTATGTGTAATGTACCACCCTTGGGTTTGGTGATAAGAAGTTTTATAGAATACAGTCCTTGACCTTGGAGGTTTATAAGCCAGTTGGAAAGAAAGGACGGATGAATAAAGCATTGTTTCAAGTCTTATCTCCAAAGTTAATAAGAAAGAATATGTGAAATATTGTTATATATGTGTCACTCTTTCACAAGTAGGAGTTGTTGGTTGAGGACTTCTGTCTAATCAACCAACAAGCATTTATTAGATGCCCACTGTATACAGCCTCTGTGTTTGGCACTGGAAATTAAAAAAAATTTAAATGGTCCCTGTTCTCAAAGAGCTTATCTTCTGTCAGGGGAGATAACATGTATGCCTATAAGCATTCACTTACTTCTGTAAGAGGGATGGTCCATACCCGCAGCATCAGTAATTACAGAAGGCTGGAGTCTCTATTGAATCAATCAACCAATCACCTTATTCCACTTAAAGTAACTATTTTAATTAGGTCAGAATGCTTCTATTAAATGAATCCATCAGTCTTAGGCATTTTCAACTAGGTGAAAGAAATCCTTGGTCAGTTTGGAAAGAATGAAAGCCATTGGATGAGGTAAGGTAATTATGCACAGTAAGTATGTCAGGATTGACTAAGGAGACTAAGGAGACTCAATCACATCCTTTTGGTTGGGGCTAAAACAGCAAAACGGTTGGGAAGCCAGCATCAGAATGCTGAGCCAACAGTTCAAGCTGAGCCTCTGAGAGGTAACTGCTGGGAAAGAGAACTAGAGCTCCTCCTCCTCACCCCCAACTTGAGCATGACCTTGTGAACTCTGGAGGGTCAGATGATTCAGACTTCTCATCAGGGTCCCAGCAGTGTTCCCAAACAACAATGACTGGTAGCAGTATCTATGTTTGAAACCAAAGGCAAAGTAGGGACTCTGAGAAAAGGGACCTTTAGGATTCTACCAGAGACCCAACAAAAGTTACTTCATACCTGTGGGGAACTTTAGAAGGGCCTCATAAAGGGCACTAAAGGACTTCCAGGAACTGAGTTACCCTCTTTGCCACATGTACTCTCTAAGCTTGCATCTGCTTTCTCCTGTACTTTTAATATTCTTCTGGGAGAGCATGTGCCAGACTTCTGGAGGGATGTTTTTTGGTACAGAGACCCATTTGTTGTGAGGGCCCTTCATGTGGCAAGAGCTGTCCTCCCACCTATAGCATGGTAGTGTTGCTGTATGCCTCAAAGGGAAACAGAATAACTGTCTTTGGCCTCATCTCCCTCTACCCCTTCTCCAAGGGAGACTTTTATTCCTACCAGGAGGAAGAGAAGAAAGTTGGGGCTAGAGGCCACTCTGCTTTCCTCAGAGAAAGGGTATCAGGCTAGAATTATATCTATCTGCTCCCTATAATTATTATTCTAGGGGATATGATTAAGTTCAATCTAATTTCTGATTACTGGTGGGGGGAGGACTCCAAGCTTTATATCCAGGGCTTCACTCTCCTTTCTATCAAATACTGGTTTCACAATGAACATACATATAACAGTTACCAAAGAAACCCATTTATCCAAATTGATAGCAAAGTAGAGTGCCCACGAAGACAGAAGGAGGTTGGAACTCTGCCTGCTCCTTCCAACTCTGCTCAGCCCTTCACCTGGCCAGGGTATTCATTTCCACCAAGAAAGAGAGTCCCATAAGTGATGGACCTTGGAACAGAAATTACAGTCCCTACCAATTGTTCATACCACATCACTTTTAGTAAATAATTGCTTCTAAAGGCTAATTAAATAGGCCAGCAAATTTATATCAATTGATAATTATTGAAGATAACCATGCCAGTGGGAACCTATAAGCTATAGCATTAGAAAACCACCCTATATGCCCCCAGGGTCTTCTAGAACCCTGAAGGGAGAAGTAGCCCTCTGACTTCTGAGGTCCCAACCTATCCATGAGAGTGGGAGGTAGCAGAATAGCCCAGAGCACATGCTACATATGTATATTTATGTGCTTTACCCCCCCATCTGGGCACTAGGGGATCCAGCTTCATCTTTGGTCTTGTTCTTGGTTCTTTTGTCACCCCTTCCTGGAACTTTGGAAGCAGAACTGGCGGCCAACTTGGCTTTATATTATTACCCCAGGAATTCCAGGGGGGGAATCACGGGCCACTCTCTTGGGACACCCTTAGACCAAGGGTTCTTAACTTCAGGTCCATGAATTTGTATCTTTTAAAAAATAGTTCGATAACTCTTTTTCAATATAACTGGTTCCCTTTGCAATAGTATATATATTTGCATTTATAAATATATTTCTGAGAAGGGGACCATAGACCACGCTACCAAAGGGGTCTATTACACAAAAAAATTAAGAACATTTGTTGTAGAAAGAAATTTCCTTGCTACCCTCTGCTCCACTGGATGTAGAAATGGAGAGATGGTTGGTGGGTGAAGGAGATTTACTTTTGTGGCAGAGTAATATGTTTGAATGTGGTAGCATTGGGTCCACCTTCTAACCTACTCATTTGAAACTTTGCTAATGCTGTGACCCTTTAATACTCGCATGTGGACGTGTCTGCATGTGGGCAGACTCCCTGGAGATGGATAGAGGAGTATAGTGTCGAGTGTGGAAATATGTGTTTTCCTATGGTCTTAGGTGCCCCTGTGGCCCCTGTGAAAAGGTCATTCGACCCCCAAAGGGGTCGCGACCCACAGGTTGAGAACCATGGCTCTACCCTCTGAGTAAGTGATGGGAGACCATGCTGACCCTGGCAAGTTTTCATGACTTAGGAGTTGTTAGTACTAGACCATGATGAGAAACAAAGCAGGATTCCTAGTGCTTGGGGGACAGGGAGTTAAGTAGGGTCCTGTCAGCCTCTAGATAGCTAGGCTATCTTGGAGTTAGACTCTATTGAGAATAAGGTCAGCAGAAAAAAAAAACCTACCAATAATTAGCTAGAGATTAAGTGCTGAAGATTTATCTACTCCAAAAGAGTTCATCCTTAATGAAAACTGCAAAGAAATGGGAATAGTTATAATGCTCCATTTCAAAGATGCTATTTTAAAAAAGAAGCATCTGAACATCTCAGTTCATCTGAGGGGGAAAAAAAGAGGAAACATCCTTTTCTAACCCACATAACAAATGTGGTTTAAAATCTTTGAATTGGAAAGTTGACTGATTAAGCCAGGAAGCTTTTCTCCCCAGATTGCAAACCTTGGCTCCCTCTAGTGTTTCTAATCCAGTCTTTTGTTTCTGAAAGAAAAAATGTTCAACCCTTGGAAGTCTCTGTCATATTGAGGATTCTTCACAAACTGTGAAACTGTTGTTCTAAGCCTGGGTGGGAGAATCAACTGGCTTTGCCAAGATTGTTTGTCCCTGGAGAGACCAGTCTTAGATATTTTTCCACATGAGGACAATAGATATTGCCAGATTAAACTTCATAGATGTAGAGTTTAAAGAGACCCTTAGAGGCCAGACCTCTCCATTTTTCAGACGAGAAAACTGAAGCACAGAAACGATAATTTGCTTTCAACATGCGAACATAGTAATCAGAGCTGAAAGTGACCTTAGAGTCCAAACTCCTCATTTTACAAGTAAACAAATTGAATCCTGGAGAAGATAAGTGACTGGAGCAACGTCACACAAAAAATAGTAACTCCTAACCCAGTGTTCTCTCTACTATGTCACATTCCTTCCTTAGAAAAGCAATAACCAGTACTGGTTATTGTATACTGTTCCAAGTTTAAACTCGTATTAAGGACAACTAGAATTATTGCAGCTAGGTAGCACAATGAATAGAGTGTCAGGCTTGGAGTCAGGAAGAAGTGAGCTCAAATCTGACCTTAGACACTTATTAGCTGTGTGACCCTGGGCAAGTCACTTAGTCCTGTTTTCCTCAGTTTCCACATCTGTAAAATGAGTCAGAGAAGCAAATGGCAAACCATTCCATTATCTTTGCCAAGAAAACTCCAAATGGGTCTTGGAGAGTTGGTTATGCCCAAAAAATGAGGCAACAACCATAAGAGTTACTGATGAATATCCATGAGAACAGCTCCTGATTCCAAAGGAATCTTACCAGTTTCTGTATCAAGCCTTATCTGACGTACACAAGATTAGCACATTTGTAAGAGTCTACTTGTTCTCTTTGTTGTCTAAAACTTTTTTACTAGCTCACTATATAAAATCATATTGTCACTAAGATCTGTTGGTGTATAAATCAAGCAACAAACACCCACAGTTAAGCACCTACTGTGTTTCAGCACTGTACTAGGCACTGGGGATACAAAGACAAAGTGAAACAGTCCCTGCCCTCAAGGAGCTTGCATTCTACCTGAGGAGATGCCATCACACTTATATAGGTATATATAAAAAAGGTAGAGGTTAACTTTGAGGAGGAGGGCTCTAGTAGCCGGGCTGATTAGGAAAGGCCTCATAAAGAAAGTAGTCCTTGAATTGAATCTTAAAGGAATCCAAGGATTCCAAAAGGAGATGAGGAGGGAATGCACTCCAGGGATTGGAGCAGCTAGTGTTAAGGTAGAGAATTGTAAAAAGGCCGGATAACTGGATAACCCATTTTATGGAAGGAGCTGTCGATGTTGCTTCTTTCCCCTGGGATGGGACAAAGATAGGGACCTCACGGTTGGCAGTGAAGCACCTGTGTACATCTTCTTATACCTTCCTTGCATGAGAAAACACATTTTATCATTCAATAAACTTTGTGATTTGGTTCAGACGGATATGGCTATGCCTTAATATCCTGAATCTAACCAGCATACTTTTACCCTTTCCCAGAAGGAATCTTTTGATCATTCAAACCAATCTCCTAACTAGCTTATACATATGCCAACTCACTCCTACTTTTGAGCCTTCCGTTTTTTCCCCCTAGAATGCCATCTCTGCTTCTTTCTATCTATTCAATTCTTATTTCTTTTTCAAGGCACAGATCAAGGTGTCATGGTAGACAGAGTACCATACCCGAAGACGGGAGGATCTGAGTTCAGATCCTGAATTTGACACTTACTGGCTGGGTGACCTGTGGTAAGTCACTAAGCCTCTTTCAGCCTCAGTTTCTGTCTCGTTAAAATGAAGATAATAATAGTACCTACTTCACAGGGTTATTGTGAGGCTCAGATGCAAAAAATATATGCAAAGTGCTCTGCAAGCCTTAAACCACCATAGAATATTAGCTATTATTAGTTATCAATATGCTCTCCTCCACGAAGCCTTCCCTAAGAACTTCAACCTACACCGAACCGCTCCTTTTCTCTGAATTTATATTATATTCATTATCTAAGCCATACAACTTAGCTCTACTGTGTATACTGTAATACATTTGTTATCTAGTTGTTTTTCAATCATGTCTGACTCTTTATAACCCCATTTGGGGTTTTCTTGGCAAAAAAACTTAGAGTAGTTTGCCATTTCCTTCTCCAGTTCATTTTATAGATGAGGAGACTGAGGCAAATTGGGTTAAATGACCTGCCCAAGGTCACACAGCTCATAAGTATCTGAGGTCAAATTTGAATTCAGGGCTTTCTGACTCCAGAACTGATGCTTTATCCACTGAGTGTATAGTGTATAGTGTCTACATTGCATGCATGTACGGTATAGTGGAAAAAATACTGGATTAAAAAGAATATAAGCCCCTTGAGAGCAGGAACAGTCATGCTTTTTGTATCTCCAGGGTCCAGAAAATAGTGAATGTTTAATAAGTGCTTTATCATTAAAAAACAAAAACAAAACAAAAAACACTGGACTAGGAGCCAGAAAGATTGGTTGGAATCCTGGTTTTGCCACTTACTAAGTAAGCCTTGTGACCTCAGAAAAGTCACTGTTTCTGTTTATAAAATGGGGATAATAATTGCCTGTTTATCTTACAGGATGATTGAGAGGAATAAATGAGGTTTGTAATTATAAAACACTAAATAAATATAAAGAAGTTCTATAAGGGCTTTTTTTCTTCTTTTTTAGTGCTTAGGAATAAAAAAAATGTACATAGTAAATATTCAGCAAATGTTTACTGAGGAAAGGATGTTAATGATGATCTAGTCAAACTTCTTTTATTTTAAAGATGAGTAACCTGAGGCCTAGAGAGGTTGAAATGACTTTCACAAAATCATATTGTTAATGGTAATGTTGGAACCTAGAACCAAGGTCCACTGACTGGCAAGAGATCACACAGCTTCTCCTCAGTTATTATTAGCAACTATCAGAAGGATCAGCAAAAATATTAATCCCTATCTCAGTAATCATTGGTGTACTCTGTAAGTAATATCAACATAAACTTGACCACACCCAAGACATACCAGGAGCATATGACTTACAGTATTCTCTTTCTTTTAGATTTGGAGTGTAGTGAAGGGGCAGATGATCTAAGCCCACATTAAAAATTAGGCATAAGTCAGTTCTCCCAATGTTCATGTTTTCACCCCCTTGCTTTTATTTCTCCAGTGATGTCCCTGGCAACCTCCCCATCCTTTAATCCCAGCAACTTTCTGCAAGAATTAGAAGAGGTTAATTATGTTATTCTCTATTGCAGCAATCACTTCTAGATGACATTTAAAAACCCTCTATAATTTGGCTCCTATCTACTTTTCCAGTCTTTTAAAAATATTACATCTCTTCACAATTTTCCATACCAGTCGAATTATACCCCCACACATGACATTTTACCTTTCACCTACATGTCAGGGGTGATCCCTCATGCCTGGAATGCATTTCTTCCTCACCTCTACCTCTTAGAATCAATCCCTAGCTTTTTCCAAATCACTGCTTAGACACTACCTACTACCTATGAGACCTTTCTTCATTGCTATTAGTGCTTGTTCCCTCTGGAAATGACTTTCTTTAGCTTTATATATATTTTCAGTTTACAAACATACTATTTCCCCCTCCAAACATGCATGGAAAAACACCTTAAAATGCAAGGACTGTTTTGTTTTTGTCTATATCTCTAGCCTAGCACGATACTTTGTTCATGAAAACTGCTTAATGGGTATTTGTTGAAGGTAAACTGATTTGAATTCTAGTTAGCACACATAAAATCTGACTCTTTAATTGTTGCTTTCTAAGTCTTCCTCCTTGCTGTCCGTAGCTCTTGATCTGATATAACTTGAATTCCCAGCTCTTTATGGATTGTTCACCCGTCTTCATCTCTCTCTTCCATTTGGACAATCCTGAATATGGGTCATTTCCTCAAGACCAGAATATACTTTTCATGCAATACTGCCAAACCACATCCTTTTACTTCTTCCGATTTCCTTTCAAGCTTCTCTACCTGGTGAAATCTTCTAAGAATAGAAGTATTCCAAGTATTCGTTTGTTTATTTTCCCATTCTATCCCAGGTATCTTCATATTCCTAAATCCTGAATATAAGGTGGCAAAAATGTACTCCTAAGTTTCCTTCCTCCTCCCCTAAACTTAGGGCACGATACATCAAAGGTACAGGTTTGTCTCATGAGTAAGCAGAGTCAATGGAGTGGTTTTAGGTGAACGGGGAGGGATCTCCTGCTAAAATATATCTCCCTTCATTCTGTCATGTTATTTGAAATTCTAACATTAGAATTCCTTTGGGTCTAGATGGCTTATCAATCTTCAGGAATATTCTATTAAAATAGAAATACTCCTGGGATGTGTTATACCCCACATTCTTATGAACTAACACTTTATTAGTGATTAATTTAGCGGTTCATTGAGCATTAGGTTCTGCCTCCTAATGTGATACAGCTTAGAGACAACAGTGGACCAAAGTGGAGGCATTAAAAGAGGCGGTTGCAATAGATTCCTGGTTTTGGCCATAGAAATGCATTTAAAGAAGTCCAGTCAGAGGAAGCTAGGTGCCTATATGCTGAGCAACTAAGTATCCGGAATGAATTCCTATGGGACCAATATACCAATCCTGAAAGTAGAGTGGTAATAATTATAACTGATGCTTAAATGGCATTTTTTTGCAAAGCACTTCACAGACATCTCATTTGACCCTCACAATAATCCAGTAAAATATCAGTTATTATTATTTGCATTTTGCAGATGAGTAAACTGAGGCTTTAAGAGGTTGTGACTTGATAGTCACACAGCTAGAAAGTACTAGAGGCATGAATTGAACCTAGGTCTTTGTAAAAAAAATTTTTTTTGGTCTTCATTAATTTGTTTGTTTACTTTTAATTTACAAGATTCAGTTCCACAATCCCTTGAGTTTCAAATTTTCTCCCCCATCTTTTCTTCCCTTTTACACCTCCCCCCCCACATACAATCAAGAAAAGGATCTGTAAATACCTTCACATTAGACATTAGTCAGGTTATAAAGAAGGATTATAACAGAAGGATAATGAACAATGGGAGAGAAGAAAAAAAACCAAACAAGAAAAAGAAAGAGAGCAGGTAGTTTGCTTCAATCTGCATTCAAACTGTTCTTTCTAGTTCTTTCTCTGAATGTAGACATCTCTCTCCATTATGAGTCTTTTAGAGTTGTCTTATAACCCTGCATTGCTTAGAAGAGAGCAGTCTATCAAAGTTGGTTATCACAAATAGTTGTGTCTGTAATTGTGTACAAATTTCTCCTGGTTCTGCTCTTCTCGCTCAGCATCAGTTTGTGTAAGCCTCTCCAGAACCCAGGTCTTTTATTTTAAATCCATCATTCCACTCACTTTACTATGCTACTCACTTAACTTTTCTGAGATTCATTTTCCTAATCTGAGGAATTAGGACAATCAATCTATAAGCATTTATTAAGTACCTGCTGTGTGCTAGGCACTGGGGATGCAGATACAAATTGATATCCTACTATTATTGCACAAATACATAAAATAACTATTTTTTGTAGTTGAATAAAAGTATGAAAAGGCAAGATTATCTTCCCAAATTATCATTCATCAAACCACTGCTCATTCAAACCATCCCTGGCATTATTACTACTATTATTACTTTGAAGGTAGTATGTTGCATTTTTAAAAAATCATTATCACTACCCCTGCCAAGCTAAACATTTGTTATCCATATTTATATCCTTATGGGTAAATAGGGACAGGTACTGGACTTGCTATTTTATTGATATAAGGGATGACCAAATGAGGAAATTCCCTCTAACAATGAAGGTTAGCATCTCTTCTGTAACTTATGGTCTTAGTTGACTAGAACAGTGAGAGGTTGTGATTAGCCCAAGGTCACAGAAGCAGTAGGGCAGCTAGGTGGCTGGGCCTGGAATCAGGAAGATCTGAATTCAAATCCAGTCTCAGACACTACCTGTGTGACCTTGGGCAAGTCACTTAACCCTCTTTACCTCAGTTTTCTCATCTGGAAAAATGATCTGGAGAAGGAAATGGCAGACCACTCCAGTATGTTTGCCAAGAAAATCCCAAAAGGAGTCACAAAGAGTCAGACCCAACTTGAAACAACTGAACAGAAAAAGTATGCAGGAGCAGGACTTGCATGCAACCCCACCCTTTTCTTTCTCCTCCACCTTCTCCATCCTTCCTACCTCCCCACCCCCGCTAAATTTTTATTGTTCTAGCATGGTACTGGTATTGGTGAGATGGCAAAAATCAGCAATTCCATTTTTTCCCGTTCCTCGGTTCATGTCATTTCTTGTTTAACACTTGCTCAAGGTGGAAGTGGGGGGAGGGGTGTGTGGCAGAGCAATCTGAGAGCAAACGATGCCCTACAAAGGTCTCTGCTGAGTTTGCTTCACTGTCCAGGAATCGTATCTTTCTGAAAATCGGCCATTGGAAATCACACTTCTTAATGCTTCTCTAATGTTTGCCTTCTGGAATGCATTCATTTTTTTCCCCAGCCCTAATATGTGCCATAATCACACTAAGATTATAGCATTATTTTGGTTGTCATTATCATTATTATTACTATTATTTAACATTTTCTGAAGCACTCACAGAATGTAACAGAGAGAGGAGGCTGCTGGGGTTTATTCTCAGCCATCTGCAGTGGCCAGTCTGGTTGTTATTAGAAGAGATGAGATTCGGCTCTCATTAGTCCAGCAAACTCATCTGAATGGAAGTCCCAAGAGTTTTAATTTAAAAAAAGAAGAGGAAAAAAGCAACAACAAAACCCCCTCAGCCTGAATGATGTCTGAGGGGCTAATTATATAGTCCTCCCATTACAGTTTTGCCTAAGTAAGGACTGTGCATCAGTGCCCTGAGTAAGCATAATTGAGAATTAATGTGTTCTGTTGCCTGGAGGTGGGGAAGGAAATAAGGCTGAGGAAGTGCCTTAAGGAAAAAAAAAAGGCTTGTGTACAACTGAGGCAACACAGATCTGGATGACTGACTTTGCAACTATCTTCTTTTTTTTTAATTAACAAAAATCTACTTTTCCTCTCTTTCCTTCCCCCCTCTGATTGAAAAGGAAAACTCTTGTAACAAATATTAACAGTCAAGTTAAATAAATTCCCTTGTCGGCTGTGTCCAAAAAAGTATATCTCTATCTATACCTCAAGGCCTGTCACTTGTCAGGAGGTACATATAATGCCTCATCATTGGTCCTCTTGGTCATTGTGTTGATTGGAGATGCTTATTTCTTTCAAAGTGTTTGCCTTTACAATGTTGTTGTTATTATATAAATTATTTTTTTGGTTCTGCTCATTTCATTGTACATCATCCAAATTCATTCAGTTCACCTAAATCTTCCCAGTTTTCTCTGAAACTGTCACTTTCATCATTTCTTATAGTACAGTAGCAATTTATTGCAATCACATACCGTAATTTTTTCAGGCATTCCCCAATTGTTGGACAACCCTCATTTTCCAAGAGCTACTATAAATATTTTTGTACATATAAGTCCTTTTACTCTCATATTCCCTATTAGGCCCATGAGGCCACACTATACGTTTCTAGTCCCCGACTTTGGTTTAGTGAGTCTGGTTCCCAGACAAAACCAAGCTGTACCTCAGCTTTAGGAAGAATTTTTTTTTAGACCAGGACTCTGATTTCATCAGTAACAGGAACTCCTAACTAGGAGATCTGCCAATGCAAATCAGCACCTGCTTTGCAATTTGTAGCATAAAAAAAACTGCCTGCAACACTGAGAGGTTAAGTGACTTGTCAGTATGTGCCAGAGTTGGGGCTTGAATGGAAGTATTCCTGACTTCAAGGCTAACAACCTACTATGCCATGCTGCCTCTCATGCCTTAGCTTATATCTCAGTAAAATACACAAAAGAAAGAGTTAGGAAGGTCAATTAAAAAATATTCTGCTTAGGAGATGGTACACTGCTAGGTACATAGTGATACTACTTAATTATTTGCTGAGTTGGATTCTAGCATTTAGAGAGCAACGGTAAGGGTCCACCTTTGTTTGACTGCTGTGCTCTAAGCCCAACTTTAAGCTTACTCTTCTGACAGAGGTCTTGCCCAGCTATGTATTTCCCCCAGCTTTCTTGTAGGGTCATAGATTTAGAGCTAAAAGGGTTAAAGCTCATCTAGTCCACCTTTCTCAAAGGAGATAAGGTAAGAAGAAAAAAAAGATAAAAATAGAAGAGTTGCCTTAAAAACAAAGGTTCTTAAACTTTTTTATGTTATGGGCAATAACCTTTGGGCAATATGGTAAAGTCTATGAACCCCTTCTTAGAATAATGTTTTTATATGCATAAAACAGAACATGGAATTAGAAAGAAAACCAGTTATATTGAAATAGGCCATTAAAATATTTAAAAACCAAGTACACATATCCTAGGTTAAGAATCCCTGCATGAAAAGATCATAAGTGTCTAATTCTATTATGAGAAAACTGAAGCCCATGGAGTTAGGTGACTCACCCAAAGTCAGAGAGAGAAAGAGAGGCATCGGCAGCAATAAGATTCAAACCCAGGTCCTCTGAATCCACTTCCAGCAACCTTTCCATCATACCACAATGCTTCTTCCCCAAAATTGCAAGATAATCAGAACATAAGATTTAGAGCTAGAGGAGATCTTGGAGATCATCTAATCCATTCTCTTCATTTTGTAGATAAGAAAATGCCCAAGGAGGTGAAGTCACTGCCTGAGACCACATAGGCAGCAGAGGCAGTAGTTTTTGAAGCAGCCTCATGGATGTGACATCACATGGGAGTCTGTAGTGGCAACAACACTGGCATACCTGGAATGGCTGCTAGCACAGGTTCTTAGATCTGCTTTACTAGTAAAGATAACTGTTTAAGGGGTCAGCAATCTTTTTAAATTACATTCCTAGTTCAGGGGAAAAGTCAGTACCCAGAACTTCAGAGAAAATATAAGCAGAGAAATAAAGAACAACAGACAGGGCTCTGACTGCCTGAATCAGCTTTACATAGATCTCTGGATGGAGAGAGCCTTTACATCTGAGCAGTCAGGGAGCTCTGAACATACAGCACTCAGGATCTCAAACTGGGAATCACAAGATCCTTCTCATAAGCAATCCCCCAAAGCAAAATTCCAACTCAGAGTATGTATATACTTCTCAGAGCCAGAAGGCATCACCATCCTGGTGACTCAGTGCCTGATTAGAAATTAGCAAAAGGTGTGAAAGGCTTCCTACCAGCAAGCCTCCCATAAGCAAGCTTCCTTTAATGGGCTCCAGGTGAGGCCTAATAATGGGGGGGGGGGAAAGGGGAGGAAGATCTTAAAACCCATTAACATTACAGAATCACATGGACAGTTTCTGGATCAGGAAATGGATAGCTTGGCATCTACAATAAATGTCGCCCTTGATGCACATGGCCCCACCCCTAGTGAAGGCTGTCATCACTTCTCACTGAGATTATTGCAATAGTCTTCTAATTTGATGTCCCTACCTTAAATTTCTCTCCATACCAATCCGTCCTCAACTGCCAAAGTAATTTTCCTAAAAGGCCTCTTCTCAGTCCTTGTCCTTCTTGACTTCTCTGAAGTATTTGACATTGTTGACTTCCTTCTCCACTTGGATATTTTCTCCTCTCTGGATTTTTATGACATTGTTCCCTCTTGATTCTCTTCCTACCTGTCTGAACACATAGTAAATGTTTAATAAATTCTTATTTTCTTCCTTCCTTCTTTCTCTTTCTTTTTTTCCTTCTTTCTTTCTTTTTTCCTCCCTTCCTTCTTTCTTTTCTTCCTTCCTTCCTTCCATCCTTCCTTCCTTCCTTTCTTCCTTCCTTCCTTCTTTCCTTCTTTCCTTCCCTCCTCCCCTTCCTTGCCTGCATGCCTTTATACTGGTTGTCCTTCATGCCAAGAGCAAGTTTTCTTACTTCAATCTCTTAGAATCTCTAGTTTTCTTCAAGGCTCAACTCAGGTAGCACCAACTCCCTGAGGCCTTCCCTGAATCTCATGGGTTGTTAGTGCTTTCTTCTACCTGATCTTCAGAATTAGCCCCCAAAAAACAAAACAGTGATACTCTGCTGGATGATGCTCTGCTGTGTATGGAATCTCTACTGGGCATGTTGACTCTGCTTCTAATGTCTGGCTTTGGCTAAAGTCCTTTGCTATCTCTTCCTTATGAGAATGAATGAGCAAAGTGGGTTGTGTTATGCCTTTTCTGTTAAAAAAAAGCCAGAGACTCAGCTTGTAACCATTTTAGAAAAACAGTGTCTTTTTCCCCCCTCCCTCCCTTCTCCAGTCATAGACTAGCAACAGCAGCAAGGGTGAAAAAAACAACAACCCCAGAACAAAAAAACAAACTACCACCTTTCCTGGCTTTTTCTTTTTCCTGTGGAATGACCTGTCTTATCTCATCTCTAGCAGGAAATTTTTCAGTTCTAGGTGCCTTTAGAACATATAGATAAGACATTCTTAGGCAAGTAGTTAGAGTCCCCAGGCTCTAACCTTTTTTTGTATTAAGCATCTTGTCCAAGGGTACAGGTCATTCTATTAGAAACCTCTCCTGAGGTAAAGGTGAGCATTCCTTGTGTCTCCTAATTTTAATCTTTGAAGCCTAGATTTACTCTCAGAAGCAATATTAGAAATGTCTCCAGACATGAGAGTCAATACACAATGGTTTTCTAGGCTGTGTCTAAGTTAGGCCAATCCCCTAGTAATTTGGGTTCAAAACTGGAACAAAATGAAACACACATAGGTCATTGAACAGTTAAGAAAAGGAGGCTTATTTAGCCACAGCAGGAGGATATTCAACAAGAATAGGTATTGAGAACTGCTTGAATTGATTCACCTGAATGAAGATTCCATCTTGATCCACTAGCCAAGCATGAGGGCACCCTTGGAGCTACTCTTGGCTGCTTTGTACTCACATAATGAGGAAGTGAGGTAACCAGTCTGAAATCTTAGTCTGAGCCAACCAAGTTTCAAGCAATGTCTCAATAACTTTGATGGAAAAAACTCACCTTATCGAATAGGGGGAAGGATTAGGATTTTGCTCCTACCATAAATATGTACTCTGATATTTCAGTGATTGATGTAAATATTCTCTCTAACAATGCAAATCATAGCCCACTCATGTCACCTTCTCTCATCCTTCAATAATATTATCACATTCTAGAGGCCTTTCTCCAATTTCCTTGCCGTCACAAGGCTGCCAACAAATTGGCCAAGCTGCCTATTTAAGTATTCTCCACTCTCACTAATTGCTTTACTAGCTAATACTTTCAATCATACTTTTTAGAAAAAAAATCCTTTTTTTTACTGTTCCTTCATAATTTATTATTTGTAATGTGTTGCAACCCATTCACATCTACTGGGTCAGAAGCATATAGAGGTTCTAACCCTTTCCTTTTATCCCTAGCACTTAGCAAAGTGTCTGGCATATAATAAATGCTTGTTGATTGACAGTCTGATGAAGACTATGGACTTCTCAGAATAATTATCTTTCAAAATATATTTTCATAACTGAAGGTTATTATCTCATCTCTAGCAGGAGATTTTCAGTCCCAGGTACCTTTAGAACATATAGAAAAGGCATTCCTAGTCAATTAGCTAGTCCTCAGGCTCAAGTTCAAGTCTGCCTTTTTTAAAAAAAATACTAAACCTTTCATTCAAAGGGTGTAGATTTCAGTTAGAGGTCTAAAAATAGATGCGATCCTCCCTTGTCTCCATCTGAAAGCATAGGCCCCTGAAATCCATGCCAGGACCCCTTGGAGGTTTATAGGCCCCAGGTTAAGAATCACTGACCTAGAGAATTGTATTTGTCTTTATTTCGTGAGTTGACATAGCCAAAGAATCTATCACCAAGTAGTCAGCCTACAAGTTCATACTTAGCTAGGCTGGTCCTTAGGAACCAGACAGTTTGAGTGAGTCAACATGGAAGAATTGGGCTCTGTATCAACAGAGAGAATACCCACACTGACAAAATCACAGATCTTTGAAATGTTGAAGTTCATATGCACAGAAGGAGAAAAAGTTACATTACTTCCGTTCTCTTCCTTAATAGTCTTGGCTCTTTTGTTTGCTTTTGCCATTGCACAAATCCTATGTATGTGTGTGTAGTTTTTTGGTTTTTTTTTTATTTAGCAAAACTCTACATGTTGTAATACATTGAATTGCAATGCAGAAAGCTGCTTGAGCAGATGACTCAAGAGTTCATAGAAAATGTCACCAGATGCCTTCTCTAAGTAAAGCAGTTTTTTGGAGCCTCCAGAACTGTTACATTGCACAAAACCCATTTTAAAGAGTGTGTCGGTTTTGCAGAATTTTGTGTAATTGCCTTAAAAACCACTATTTGTGATTGAAAAGAAAAAAGGTACATTAAGTACTAGCAAAAGTAAAAGCTTTTAGTCAACTGTAAGCTGTTCACGGTGCAATCTCATTTAGATGATTATGTAAAAAGGCAGCCCCAAGGACCACCAAAAGCTTCAAGCTTCTTACCCCTGATCTAGGCAAAAGCCCTCTTTTTATAGATGAGGAAACTGTGGCTCAGAGAAATAGCTCTCCTAAGGCAACACAGCTAGCAACAGAGCAAGGTCTAGACGCAAGGTTACTGCCTCTTAACCCAGTGATCTTTCCACTATACCAAGATATAGCAACTGTTTATTCTGTTGTATTTGTTGTAAATCTTTAAAACGACATAACAAAACAAAACAAAAACATTATGTACCTGTTTGAAGTCAACAGCAAAAGTCACTGCTGAAACCTTCTAACTGAAATGACTTTTGCCAGGCTTGCCAATAACTAACTACAAGACCTGAGGGCCTTTTTTGGGTCCTCATCTTCCTTGGCCTTTCTACAGCTTTTGACCTGTCAACTACTACCCCTTCCTAGATACTCCCTTTGTCCTTGGCTTCCATGGCACTACTCTCTTGTAGTGCTCTTTTTGTCTTACCATTCCCTGGTCTCATGTCCTGGATCATCACTCATTTCTAACCCTCTAATCTAAGTGGCTTTGGTTTGGGTCCTCTCCTCCTGTCTCTACATTCTTTCTCTTGAAAATTTCATTAATTCCCATGGGTTCAAGTATAGCCATATCTACACAAATGTCCCCCAATCTAGCCACATATCTCTCCTGAACTTCAGTCATGCATCATCATTTCCCTGCTGGATTTCTCCTTTTAGATGTGCCACCAACATCTCAAACTCAAGATGTCCAAAACAGAATTTGTTATTTTATCCCCACTAACCCTACTCTTCTTCCAACTTCATGATCTCTTTGGGAGGATGAATGGCTATTTTTGTATTGGCTTCAAGTACATCTTTCTTGGGGGATGGGCAAGTCTTAGCCACTGGAGTGGAAGTTGGAGAGGTTCTATAAGTCTGGAGGACTATAAAGGTCTATGAACTTAGCTGATTTTGGAATTTAGAGAGGACATATTAATATACAACATATATTAATAATAAACTTATTTTAGAATAAACAGTTCATCATTGTTTAGTTCCTGTTGATTATATTTCCCTTTTCATATTTCACTTGACTTCTGTGTTTACATTTCCAAGCTTTTATTCAGTTCTATTCTTTTCATTAGGATTGCTTGAAAATCCTCTATTGCATTAAAAACTCATTTTCCCTTCATAGGCTTATATTCAGTTTTGTATTTGTAAACCTGTATCTTTAACTTTCTGGAATATTATATTCCAAGCTCCCTGATCCTTTGAAGTGGTATCACCTAAATCTTGTGTGATCCTAACTGTGGCTCATACTTTTAGTTTTTCTGGCCACTTTCAATGATTTTTCTTTTTCTGTTTTGTTTTGTTTTGCAGAGGGGGAGGCAGGGCAACTGGGGTTAAGTGATTTGGCCAAAGTCACACAGCTAGTGTTAAGTGTCTGAGGACAGATTTGAACTCAGGTCTTTTGGACTCCAGGACCAGTGCTCTACTCACTGCATCACCTAGCTGTCCCTCAGTGTTTTTTGTTTGACCTAGAAACTCTGGATTTTTGGCTAATATTCCTGGGAAGTTTTGTTTTGGGGTTTCTTTCAGGATGTGACAAGTGAAATCTTTTATTTTCACATTCCCCTCTGATTCAAAGAGATCTAGGCAGTTTTATTTTTATGATTTCTTGAAATATGATGTATAGGTTCCCTCTTATTTTTGGTCATGACTTTCACATAGAACAGTGATTCTTTTTTTTTTTTGCTTTTTTTTTTGGAGGGCAATTGGGGTTGTGACTTGCCCAAAGTCACAGAACTAGTAAATGTGTCAAGTGTCTGAGGCTGGATTTGAACTCAGGACCTCTTGACTCCAGGGTCAGTGCTCTATTCACTGTGCCAACTAGCCGCCCCTAGAACAGTGATTCTTAAATTATCTTTCCCTTATCTATTTTCCAGAGCTACTGTTTTTATAGGAGATACCTTGTACTATCTTCTATTTTTTCAGTCTTTTGACTTTGTCTTAATATTTCTTGTTGTACTATGGAGTCATTAATTTCTATATGGTCTCTTCTAATTCTCAAAGAGTCTGTTGCTTGGATAAGATTTTGTACCACTTGTGCCAAGCTATTATTTTCCTTTATAGCTCTTTTTTTCTGTGTCTTTTCTTTTCCATTTGTTTCTTCTAGCTCTCTTACTTCTTTGATGTAAATCTTTGATTACTTGATGGTTCATTTCTTTTTTAGCTCTTTTAAAATCTCTTGCTGATGTGGCAATAGAGAAATTATTGATAACTTTGGAAAGAGTATTTGATGGAATGATGAGGTTCAATGCTTGATGATAGAAGAAAGCAAGAGGAAAGAAAGTGGAGACACCTATTGTAAATGGCCTATTCAAATTTAGCCACAAAAGGCAAAAAAGATATAAAATGACAGTTAATGGGGAAGGAAGGATGAAGTGAGAATTTTTTGAAGATGGGTGAGATATGGGCATGTTTGTAGATAATAAAGAAAGGAGCCAATATGAAAGGGAAAAATTTTAAATAAATGAGAATGAGGATGGCAGAGGGAGCAGCTTTCTGGATGAGATGAAATGAATGGAATCACTAGCATAGCTGGAGGAATTGACCTTGGTAAGGGTACCTCTTCATGTGAGTAAATGAGAAGATAGTGTCAAAAGACATCTACGTGATATATGATGAGGAAGAGGAGAGAAGAAGGAGCTCACAGTGAATGGCTTCAATTTTCTTTGAAAAATATGAGACAAGGTTCTTAGCTGAGAGAGTGGAGGGAGGGGGAATCATGGGAGGTTAGATGAAAGGAAGCTGGATGGAGGAGGGATGGAAATGTTTGGAGGGACCACTATTGAGAATGGGATGGTGAGTTGGCAAGGGATGTGTAGAAGAAACATCAAGCAACAGTGAGGGCAAAGGTGAGGTTGTGTAGCATAGATATATAGCAGACCCAGTCAACATGATTTCATGATTTTCTCCATCTTCATTTAGTAGCAAGTATATAGGGGCAAAGGAGTGATCTAAGGCTGAGGGTTGGTAGGGCATAACTGGTGACATAAAGTGGCAAGGAACTCAAGAGAAGATGATAGTATAGTGTTGAACTGGTTCATCAAGGAGTCAGAACGTGAAAAATAGAGGACAGGGATGATGACCTGAGAAAGAGTTGAGTGTTAGAGGTCACAGTGTGATGGAAGAGTTGAGTTTCGTACGGTAAAATTGAAGAAGAGGTAAAAAGCTATAAGATTATGGGTAAATAAGGGATTTAAGAATTCTTGAACATGGAAATAATATATTTATGGGTGACGGCAAGATCTAAGGTATGACCTTTGTGTATGGCTGATGTGGTTTGAGGGAGTAGGGCAAGAGAATTGAGTAGATTAAGGAATTGAATGATCCTTTACTTAAACACAGCCTTAGGCCCAAGACCACTGTCTGCCCTACTTCTATCTTAAACACAGTCATCAGTCCTCAGTGGATCTATGACCTAGCTAGCACTTGGTAGTAAGTGACAGCACTGTCAGTTGGCACCTGTTCCCAATCCCTGTATAAGATTAAGCCCCTTTGTGCCCTTCTTACTCTGGTGCACAGTTGGGGAAAGACCCTTGTTCAGGCTCCATTGTGAAAAGGCTACTCAACATGTTCCTGTCCCCATTGTTTACAGACCCTTTGTCAATCTCCATATGCCAGTTTGGCCTAGAAATATGACTGACTGTGATCTTTTTTCTTGAATTTCCTGAGGACTTGGTATGGTATGTTTTCTAGATCTTTATAGATTGGTTATGGGACAGAGCTTGA
Source organism: Pseudocheirus occidentalis (assembly GCA_028646575.1). Lineage (NCBI taxonomy): Eukaryota > Metazoa > Chordata > Mammalia > Diprotodontia > Pseudocheiridae > Pseudocheirus > Pseudocheirus occidentalis. The sequence goes on along the minus strand of JAQQSW010000032.1, from coordinate 71,025 downwards.
CTGTATTAGCTTCCTTTTGCTCTGTCATCTTGGATGGTCTCCAAGAGCCATTATTTTCCAAATCATCCTGAAGAGTTCAGAACTTGCACAATATGTTTAGTAGGACATAAAGAGTTTTATCATTTAGTTTTCAGACATTACTGATCACTGGACCATAATTAGAGAGCTGAGCATTTTAGTAAGACAATACTTGAAATGAAATTTTATTATAATGAACCCAATATGTGGTCATCCAGCATAAATTCGAAGACCTCAAACGAGGGGAGCCCTCTACCTCTCAAGGCAGCCCATTCTACTTTTGGACAAATCCTATTGGTAGGAAGCTTCTTCTAACATCAAACTTAAATTTGCCTTTTGGGTGAACTGAATACGTTACACTTAGTTCTGCCCTCTGGGTCAAACAGGACAAGTCTAACTATTCTGTTACATGACAGCCCTTGCAATGCCTAGGGACATTTATCATGGTCTCCTTTGAGTCTTCTCTTCTAGGCTGATCTACTTGGAAAACTGACAGTATTGTATTGTAATAATAGTAGTAATATAGTAATAATAATGGGGCAGCTGGGTGGCATAGTGGATAGGGCGTTGGGCCTGGAGTCAGGAAGATTCATTTTCCAGAGTACAAATCTGGCCTCCAACAGTTACTAGCTGTGTGACCCTGGGTGAGTCACTTCACCCTGTCTGCCTCAGTTTCCACATCTATAAAATGAGCTGGAGAAGAAAATGGCAAACCACTCCAGCATCTTTGCTAAGAAAACCCCAAATAGGGTCACGAAGAGTCAGACACAACTGAAATGACTGAATGCTAAAAACAATAAAATAATAATAATAGCTAGTATTTATATAGTACCTATTACTATTTGTCAGGCAATATGCTAAGTAGAAACATATCATTTGATCTTCACAACAACACTGAGAGGTAGGTACTGTTTTTATCCCCATTTTATAGATGAAGAAACTGAGGCAAACAGAGGTTACCTGACTTGCCCAAGATCCCAGCTAGATTTGAATTGAGGTCTTCCTGACCTAAATTCCAGTCCACTGTACTGTATTATTGTATTGTACTGCATAGCACTGTATCTTATTATTCTTATTATACTGCATCCCATATTTCTTCAGTCTTATTTTCAGTCTCTTTCAATCCAGTCTCCCTCCATGCTGTCTACAATACAATAACTGGTTTATATGTCAAAACAGATTAGACCTAAAGGGAGTTGTAGAAACTACTCAGTGGTTGGGCATAAGAATGGGATAATGTGGAGTTAGATGAAATCGTGTAATGCATTAGTGAAAAAAACATTATGTATCAGGTACAGTGGCATAATTTTTGTTAATGAATGATTGTATCTTGTCCTTTTCTTAAGGGACATTGGGTAAGAAGTTCTTTGTAGACTTAAAAAGAAAAAAGTAAAAGAATACGACAACATTTATGTGACACGTTAGAATTTACAAAATGCCTTATTTACAATCTTGTGAGGTAAGTAATAGAAATATTCTGAATACATATGTGTTAATTTCCCATTGAACACCTTGGCCTCCAAGCTCCTCAATTTTCTCAATCCTAATGATTTAAACATCAATTGACTTCAACTCCTACAGGACTGATCACATCTTAGATATAACCATTACCCATAACTGGGACATCATGATTTCAAAATCCAAAACTGCCATTTCTGATGCCTCATCCTTCTCTCTTTTCATCATAAACTTTTATTTTTTTTTTGCCTTCACCAAATCCAATTCCAGTCTGTATCACCACCCCCTCATCTTATTTCTCTTAAGTTCATTACCTTGCTCCGGACCTTGCCTTTCTCCCTTCAGTCTTGATTCTGTTGCTTACAAATCCAACACAGTGTCTTTCTCCCTTGACTCCCACAGTTGTCCTACCCGTATTCAAATCCTGCCAACTCTCAGTCCTTGATCACTCTCCACCATCAGCTTCCTCTGTTCAAACTCAAAAGCTCCTGAATTATGCCAGAGAAAAATCATACAATTGTACCAACTTGAGTTCACTATAAATTCATGTGATCTAATCATAACTGGGCCCTTACAGTTGCTTAGCAAACTTTTTATTCTTTGATTCCCCCTTTCCACAGTGACTTTCCAAACCAGCTCTTTTCAATCACCCTCAGATAACATTGCCTCCTACTTTATTGCCATGATTAAAAGCATGTCTATCACTTTTATTCCACATCTCCAAACCCTTCTCCATTCTCTTTTACTCTAATTCTGAGGATGACATGGCCCTTCTTCTTGTCAAGGTCAAGTCCTCCAATTCTGCCTTTGGCCCCATCCCTTCTCACCACCTCCAGATCACTCATTTCATTTTCTGTTTCCTTCTCTCATATCTTCAAGCTCTTCCTATCTGTTGACTCCTTTCCTGCTGCCTACAACCATCCTATGGTCTATCCCATTTAATACTCACAAGGTCATCTCCAAGCCTGGACATTTCTACAAGAGACATGTTCAATAATCTACTTGGGAAAGGAAAACCAAAGAAGGAAAAGTAGCCAATAGCCCAAGTATAGACTCACATAGTTGAGTTCATCTTCCACATAGGAATAGCCATGGTGTAAAGCAGCGGTTCTCAACCTGTGGGTTATGGTCAGTTTGTAACAATGAAAATACATTCTGCAGATCAGATATTTACATTATGATTCATAACAGTAGCAAAATTACAGTTATGAAGTAGCAGTGAAAATAATTTTATGGTTGGGGGTCACCGCAACATGAGGAACTGTATTAAAGGGTCGTAGCATTTGGAAGGTTGAGAAACACTGGAGGGAAAAGAGAACCTGGGAGTTTAATGACAGAGAGAACTAGTTACAAAAGAAACAAAGCAATAGACCAAGCAAGACTGTGTCTCCTTTTAAAATAGGCCCTGAGTTATCAACAACTTTAGCTAAGTAGCCTGTGTAGGAACCACTTCATCATTTCAAAGCTCTCATATTCTTCAGTGCAGAGCTGCCATATTAGCTAGACGTGCCCAGGAAGTTCATGACCCCCAAAGAGCCCAAGTGTTGAGTCACAATGTGGTTGTCCAGAAGTAGACAAGGGATATCAATATTCTGTGTAAAATCCATGTTGCATACAGAAAATAATTACGAAGAAATTTAGGGAGATAGGATCCTAGAGATTAGGGAGGATAAGAAAAGAGTTCCTATAGAAGTAGTGATTGAGCCAAATCTAAAAGGTAACTAGTGATTCTAAGAGGTGGAAATGAGAAGGGAGAAAATTCTAGGCATGCAAAACAGCTGATGGAAAGACACAGATAAGGGGTAGAGTATATATAGTGTGTGAACTATAGCAAGAAGGTTGGACCAAAGAGTGTGGATAATGGTATGATGTTAAAACTTACCAATGATTTCTAGACCACTAAATACAATTACTTTTCTCAGTTCTCACTCTCTTTGACCAGTTTGTAGTTTTCAACAGTATTGAACATCTCTACTCCCGGTTATTTTCTCTTCTCTTTGCTTCTCTGACATTTGGCTTCACAGAGACACGCCTCTATCTCCTGCTTCTGCTCCTAATTGTCTGACCACTCTTTTTCAGTTTCTTTTCAAGGGTCACTGGCCTTCTCTGGCCCACTAAATGTGGGTGTTCCTGAAGACTCTGCCCTGGGCCTCTTCAGTTTCCTCTCTGCACACTTTCCTTTGGTAATCTCTTCTGCTCCCATGGGTTCAATTAACATCACTAGGCAGACAACTCCCTAGTCTATTTCTGAACTCTAGTCTTGCATTATTAACTGCCTAAAAGATTTTCCCATGGATGTTCTATTGGCATCTAAAACACATTCAAAATAAAACTGATTATCTACCCCTCTCCCACTCTACCAAATTCAAAACTCCTCTATACTTCCCTATTTCTATCCCTCCCCTTATGTCCAGTCACTAAGGTCACATCTTTACAGTCATCCTTGATTCTTATTTCCACCTTGTTTACAGAATTCAATTAACTGCCAATATTTTTGATTCTACCTTCATAACATTTCTCACATTTGTCCCTTCTCTTCAGCTGCCCAAAATAATCCATAGGTATCAACATGCCATTCTCTAGCTCAAAAGCCTTCAATGGCTCTCCATTGCCTCTTGGATAAAATAAAAACTGCTTAGCCTAGCATTTAAGGTTTTATATACAGTAATATGATTCCAACCTATCACCTAAGCTTAATTTCTTATTATTCCCCTTTAAGAACTCCGTCTAAGCCAAGCTAGACTTACTAAGTTTCCCACAGGCCATCCCTCCATAACTGAAAAGTGCTCCCTCCTCATCTCTATCCATTAAAATCCTTTTCTTCTTTCATGGCTCAGCTCAGATGCCACCTCTTCCATAAAACCTCTAAACTGTCAGTATTCTCACCCTTTTCAAATTACCTTGTTTCAATTTATATTGTAAATTATGTACATGTTGTGTCCCCAGTAGATTGTGAGCTCCTCAAGGGCAGGGGCTCTTTCATTTGTGTCTTTGTAACCCTAGTGTCTACATACTGCCTTGCAAAAAGGAGGCACTTAATAAAGTGTTTATTAAATTGAATCATCCCCATTTATAGATGAGAAAACTAAAATTTGTGGAAGTCACGACTTTTCCAGGATTACACTGCTGGTAATTTTTTAATCCATCTCCAGTATACTCCAATCTAATTCTCTAAGCCAGTTTATTCCTGCAAGATGGAAGGTGTCAATAATTATAGCAAAAAGCTAATTAGGCAAAAAGGGAATTAAGTTGGTTTGTCTCCCTTTGGGTATTTCTGCTAGGGAGAGAGTGAGAGGAGAACCTTCAGAGTTCACTAATAAGTTCATTGAGATTCATTCTGTCAAATAACTGGTGGTCCACTGCAGATTTTTTTTGAAAATTAGAAAAAGTATGCTTTAATATGCGTTCAGTATTCATTGTCTCTCTCTCTCTGGAGATGAATAGCATTTTTCATGAATCCTTTGGAATTGTCTTGGGTCACTGTGTTGAACGGAGTAGCAAAGTCTGTCACAGTTGATCATCACACAATGTTGCTGTTATTGTGTAGAATGTTCTCCTGGTTCTGCTCATTGCACTTTGCATCAGTTCATATAAGTCTTCCCAGTGTTTCTCTGAAACCATCCTGCTTGTCATTTTTTTGTAGCCCATTTGCATTCCATCACAATTATATATCACAACTTGCTTTGTTATTCTTCATTTGAAGAGGCATTCATTCCCTCAATTTTCAGTTCTTAGTTACTACAAAAAGAGCTGGTATAAAAGTTTTTTGCATAAACAGTTCCTTTTCCCTTTTCTTTTATCTCTTTGATATACAAAACTAGTAGTGATATTGCTGGGTCAAAGGGTATGTCATTTGATAGCACTTTGGGTGCCACAGAAGATTATGAAAACATCTAAGGAAAATATATTTCATTGCTGATATTAAAATAAGTGCTAGTTGAATTTATTCTAATCAGCGTCAGCCTCTAGGCACCAGAATTCTCCAGGCTATTATGCCATTGAACTTGGTCCTTAATGAATACTTTGGGGTGATCTCTATGGCTACTCAGTGTAGATCCCTAAATACATTGGTCAGACTTTTAATGAATGACTTTTGGACAATCAGACATGGGTCTTGCTATTTGAATAGCAGAGAGACCCGTACAGTCTGGCATATCTTGGAGGGATGTGTTTCTATTAAAGGCATGTATGAGAGTTGACATAGTTTGAGATTAGTTACAGAAACTATAGATCTTATTCATGGTCATCATATTTCTGTAACCTCTACCCAAGAAGCTATGTTTCAATAAAGTCCATTATCATTTCCAGAAAGCATTATCAAGACAGTATATTTATTTTTTTAATGTCAGCATCAGAGATGAAGAAACAAAACCACTTTTAGATACTTTGTTGAAAGTTTTTGGATTTTGTTTTTGTTTGTTTATTTGTTTTATAAATAAGTAGTTTGCTAAGATGGTTGATCAAAAGAAAGAAATCCATGCTTCTTTATTTAGGTCCTGTTATTATACATGCTAAGGAGAAGAAACATGCATTAAATTCAATCCAATGGGTATTTATTAAATATCTACCAAGTGCAGGGACACTGTGCTAACCACTGAAAAGATGCAAAAGTTAGATAAGAAGCAGCCTCTGATATTCTGAAACTTATATTTGAGTAACATTTATTTAAATCTAAGTTTCACCATGATCTTCTAACCCTGTTTGTTTCTACAATACTTTTGCTATTCATCTATTTTTATTCCTAATTTCTAAAGCTTTAATCTCAGTCCTATATGACCACACCTATAAAAGACATGAATGTGACATTTGCCTCCACTCCATTCACAGGAAACTATTAGGACTGCTTCTTAAGAGGGAACATTTAAACTTTAAAGAGATAAAGATCCCTAGCTGCACCTGAGACCTAATGAGAAACCTGTGCATCCACAAAACCTCTATTTTAAAAAACAAAACAGAGAAAAAAAGGTGCATCAAGGAGCCAGTACCAGATGGAGATATTTAAACAGAGACAGAGCCCTCACAGGGGCAACTACGTGGTCCCACATAGAGCATTGGGCCTGGTGTCAGGAAGACTTGAGTTCAAATGTGGCCTCAGACAGTTATTAGCTGTGTGACCCTGGGTGAGTCACTTAACCCTGCCTAAGTTTCCTCATTTTTAAAATGATCTGGAGAGGAAAATAGCAAACCACTCTAGTGCCTTTGCCAATGAAACTTCAACTGGAGTCAAGAAAAGTAGGACAGGATTAAAAATGACTAAAACAACAAAACAACCCAAGCTAGTGCTAGACAGAGAAGGGAAATGTGCACCAAAGTCTGACAAGTATCTGTGGAATTCACATCCATTAGCACCAGAGAGATTTTTGCAGCAAGAAACCATATACACTGAGGAGCCTACAAGGCACAGAGAAATAATGTGGAGGAGCAAACACCCAGCCTTTCTTTCCTGCTGATACTGTGAGTCATGTAGACAATGCAAGTCCAGAAGGGGAAGACAATTCTTTAGCAACTTCGAGTTCTTTCCCTACAAGGAAAGTGTGACCTACCATGGAAGGGTAAACTGACCCTATACAGGGTAGTTGGTGGTGGTGGTGTTATTTGTCCTTCATTCTTGAAGAGGACCAATGACATCAGGAGGATGATGTCTTGACTTGCGACTGAACTGGATTTAAGTAAGGTAGGGCTATGCAGAGTCTCTTCTTCAGGGTCATTTGAGACCAGTTGCAAGACAAAGGTCAGGACTACTGGAGATGACCCCAGATTCAGTGGGAGACCTTGGCTTTTTTTTCACACGGAGTAGTATCATGACTCAGAAGAAATGTATTAGACCCAGTAGAAAAGCAGTAAGACAGCTGGCTCTAAAGCCTATGGCTTTGGGTACTTGGGTCTTGGGTCTGTCCTTTGCTTTTTGCTGGGCTAAATAAAGTCCAAATGACATTTGATGTCTAATTGGGCTGAAAACTTGCAGGGTAACTGACAGGCCTTTTTGAGGGGAACCAAACAAGTAAAATACCCATGTTCTCAGTATTTCCCTAAATGAAGGAATGAGCCAGAGAGAGTTCATGAGTCTATATACCCTTCTTCCCCATTGTATCTGGGTCCCTTTTTTCACAGGTCAGAAACCAGTTGACACATGGGTTACAGTCCTTTGTTTTGGAGATATCTTCATCTGCAAGAATAATTAAAAACCAAACCAGGTAACGCCTTAATTCCATATAGGTAAGTGTATCACAAGTATCTGTTGTCTTCCAGAAAAAAAAAAAAAGCCTTTTAGTCTACTAATTTGAGAGAAAGAGGAGCTAGCGCATGTGTACACATATACACACACACACACATCTGTATGTATATATGGGCAGCTAGGTGGTTCAGAGGCCTAGAATCAGGAAGATCTATCTTTCTGAGTTCAAATCTGGGCTCAGACACTTAGCTAGCTGTGTGATTCTGGGCAAGTCAGCTAAGTGTGTTTGCCTCAGTTTCCTCATCTGTAAAATGAGCTGGAGAAGGAAGTGGCAAACCACTCCAGTATCCTCGCCAAGAAAACCCCAAATTCGAGAGAGAGAAAGAGGAGCTAGCGCACGTGCACATGCACACACATGCACACACACACACACACACACACATCTGTATGTATATATGGGCAGCTAGGTGGTTCAGTGGCCTGGAATCAGGAAGATCTATCTTCCTGAGTTCAAATCTGGGTTCAGACACCTAGCTAGCTGTGTGATTCTGGGTAAGTCAGCTAAGTGTGTTTGCCTCAGTTTCCTCATCTGTAAAATGAGCTGGAGAAGGAAGTGGCAAACCACTCCAGTATCCTCGCCAAGAAAAGCCCAAACAGGGTCAAGAAGAGTTGGAAAGTACTGAAAAATGACTGAACAACAACAACAAAATAAGTATATACCTATACATGTATATGTGTATGTACTTTTGAATAGACCGTTTTAACAGACTGGGCAATATATATTCTTATCACTCATACAGTCAATCTGATTCTGTGGTTAAAATGGCTAAAATATCCAGACACAGATTTGAACTGTTTTTAATGATCAGATCTACCATATGGCAATGGGCCTGACCTGAACAACCAAAAAAAGTCGTTTTTGTACTAAATATAGATGGGACCAGGGATGGAAGAACTGTTGGAAAGTTATGTACAATGAAACCATTAAATGCAGATTTGCCATGAGGCAAAATGGTAATGCTTGAACATTATGAACTACAAAAACTCCAAGAACACATTATATTTTAAACACTTCATCTATTTAACAAACTATGTATATTCTTCTGCTAAATAAGATGAATTGGGATTCAAGAGGCAGCACATACTGGCAAATCTCCTCCTAAAGGCATCCATTAATATAAATCAACACTAGCAATTTGGTTTGATCATTTATTTGCAAGAATCATTAAGGTTTATTAGCATAATTATTCCCTGCGGGACTTCATGTCATGGAAATGAAAAATGGCATTATCAATATTTAAAAGATAAGTGTGTAATGTTCAGAGTACTTAAACAGTCATCTGCAGGTGGTGTCCAGCTGCAGCAAATTATATTAGATTTGGGCATTTTTTGGAACCAAAGAAAAATTGTTTCGTTCTAATTGCTTCATTCCACGAAGCAATAAAATTTTACTTTGCAAATAATTCCAAATGTTGCAACTTACAGTGGGTATATTAACATAACAACACATAATAGTCTCCTAACTGGTCTCCATGCCTCCATTCTCCCTTCTTCAAACTAACCTCCCAATAGCTACAAAAGGAATCTTATCTGACCAGAAGTCAAGTAATTTCATTTCCCAGCTCAAAAACCTTTTGTGACTCCACAACACCCCCAGGATAATATATTAATTCATTAGCCCAGCATTCTAGTACATGCACAGTCTGTTTCCAACTAACCTTTTAAGTCCATTTCATAGTACTATATGCATTCCAAATTGGAATCCTAATTTTCCCTAATCCTGTTCAGTTCTTTTAAAATTTTTATGTATTTATACATATTATTTATTCTGTCATCCCTGGCATAAGAATGATAATGATATATCATTTAATAATAATTATTATTATTGCATTCAATATTTGCAAAATGCAAATATGCACATATCTTTTGATCTTCAAGAGAATGATACTGCAAATATTATATCTTTTTTATATATGAGGAAACTATAACATAAGAAGGTTAAGTGACTTACCCATGGTAACATAGCTAGGAAGTGATAGAGCCAAGGCCCAAGCATAAATCTTCTGACACTAAATCCATCTTTCTTTCCACTGTTTCACATCTAGAATGAACTCTTTCCATATCTAAGCCTGAAATCCTACTCTTCCTTCATAGTCCAGTTTAGGTGACAGGTCTCCAAAGGAGTGCCCCAGGGATCTGTGTCTAGCCTTTTGAGGTTTATTTTTTTTCCCCTTAAAGTCTTAGATGAAGGTATGGATGGTATGATTATCAAATTAACAGATGATGCACACTGGGAGGGATAATCAACATATTATATTCAAAATGATTTTGACAGGTTTGAACATTGGGCTGAACTTAAGGTAAAATTTGACAGGAGTAAATGCAAAGTCATTAACTTGGGTTCCAAAAAAACAACTCCATAAGTAGAAGATCACCTATTTTTGCCCTAGATAACTATAGCTATAGATTCATGGATGAAAAGACCTCTCAGCTCTAGATCTGCACATGAAAAGGAACGCTGTGAAGGAGAGGATTTCTTTATAACTCTGATAAGGAATATTCTGTACTAGAAATCCTAACTTACCACTTAATCACCATTTATAATGGTGATAATAATAATTACTATTATATAGCACTTTAAAGTTTGCATAGTGCTTTACATATGTTGGCTTATTTCATCCTCATATCAACCCTGCAAAGTAAGTGCTATTATTGTCCCCATTTTGCAAATGGGGAAACAGAGACCAAGAAAGGTTAAATAACTTAAAGAGGGTCACGTAGCTCATATACGAAACAGAATTTGGAGTCAGGTCTTCCTGATTATAGTTCCAGTGTTCTATCTACTGTACCATCTCTGTGGGATAAAAAAATTCTTAAGTTTAATGTCAGCTAATTGAATAAAAAAAAACCATAGCTGATCAGACAAAAATGCACCTGACTTTGGGCTAGTTGTAATCCATTCATTTTGTCTATGAGAAAGAAGCATACCCAGATCTACAAAGTATTATTATTTTCTCACTCAAAACACCTCTCATTCTCTGACAATAAGCATCCTTCTATAATACTTAAGAAGATAATTGAAATATCAATGGTAATATTTAGCCTGTGCTCAATAGTAAATTCTGATAAGTATTCCCTTCATGTCCAAAGCCCCCAAATTAGAGACCTGGAAATTTAAGTGAAATATGCTAATAGCATCTTTTATGATATACCAATAGTTTTCTTATTAGAAATTCTAAAATTCCTATGAATTCAAATATTCTGAGCTTTGTTAATAAATAACATAGCATATTTACCTATATATAGTATACTAGCCAAGTTTTAATATCAGCCACGTATTTTTGGAATCAAAGTTTGGTTGGAAGCAACAGTATTCCTTCATTACTGCTTGGCTAGGCAGTAAAATACAGTCTATATATTGATGAGTCAAGCATTTTCTGTACTCAGCTAATAAAGCAGCCTTTGAGTTCTAAACCATCCATTTCAGAAAATGAATGCTTAAATATATTAATTCACTGTACTAGGAGTAATTTTCTATTCCTGGTGTTTTAATTGACTAATAATAGCTAGCATTTATATAATGCTTTAATCTTTACAAAATATTTTTACATATAAACTTACTTGTTCTTCACAACAACCCTGTGAGCTAGGGGTTATTATTATTTTCATTTTACAAATGAGGAAATTTGGGGCTGAGAGATATTAGTGACTTGCCCAGGGTCATAACAACTAATAATAGGTGTTTGAAGGAAGATTTGAATTCAGATCTTCCTGATTCAAGGCCAGCACTATCTCCACTATACTACCTTTCTGCTTTATATTATGGACCCCAGATTTGAAGAGTGTAAGTACTCGCTTCATTCATCCAGTGTGCAACCCCTCCATGTCTTAATAGATGGTTTCATGAGTTGCTGTGGGCAGAAAAAGTCATCACATGATGGTTATGCTAAGCCTCTCTGAAACTTAACTAAGTTATTCTTATTCTGTAACAACAGTTCTTCCTCCTTCAATAGACCATCCTCTGAGTTCTTCTGTCTTTTTAGAACCTGCCAAAGCTTGTATTATGCTTGTCTTAGGCAAGAGCCTTAAAGAACCCAGTTGAAGTATTTTGCATAGCATAATGAAGCATCAGAGAAGGATGGGAAAGGATGAGTGTTAAAAGTCAATAAATTGTCTTAGCATTCTGCAGCTTCTCTAAATAATATTCAATGGAGGCACAGTGAATGTGTGTGTGCTTTTAAATGAACAGTTCATATAAATAAATGAGCATTTCAGATAAATCATCTTTAACTCAAATTACATAAGAAGTAGAATTTATCATTAGTTGCCAAGTAGTTATATCGTCTAATGGTTAATGCAGTTTGCTCACACTTGCTAGGAAATGACCATCTTAATGACCAAATTGGAGAAATTCTACAGTAATCTGATCTCCTGCTCAACATTTGTTCACCAAGATGTCAAAACTGCTGAGACAACACTATTTTAGTAGATTTGTTGAGGCTGTTTGGATATAGTATGACTAGGAGAAGGTTTCATGAACTGCCGTGAGCAGAAAAATTCATCCCATTATGGCCAGTCTTTTCATGAGCCTTTCCAAATTCCTTAAGCTCTTCTTGGACAATACCATAAAGTAATTTTACATCTCAGTTCTAAAACTTTACTTTACACATATGCGCTCGGACCAAGTGTGCCTGAGGGCGTCAGTAGATCCAGGTCATGTTCTATATATGCCAAAGTTTAAAGAATCACTTAGAAGTTTTGTTTTATGTAAGAATATATATGTAAGATATGAGCTCTTCTGGGAACAGATTCTGTATGATTCTCTAGATGACTTGGTCCATGAAAATTGTGGCAGGAACTCTAATTGTATGAATCTATAATCCTTAGTAAAGTCAGGCTGACTTAATTACCTTTTATTACAGGATTGTGAGCTAATACATTTGATAAATACAGTAGATATAATACACCTGGAAATCTGCAAAATATTTGACAGTCTTTTTCTTTTTGGAGGGCATTTGGGGTTAAGTGACTTGCCCAAGGTCACACGGCTAGTTTTTGTGTTAAGTGTCTGAGGCCAGATTTGAAATCAGGTCTTCCTGACTCCAGGGCCGGTGCTCTATTCACTGTGCCACCTAGCCACCCCTGACAAAGTCTTTTTAAAATATCTTTGTGGGTGAGATAAAAAAAAAATGTAGGCTTGATCACTGTCAGGTTCGGTAGATTTGGAATGGGTTGAATGATCATACATAAATTAAGACAGTTAAATGGTACATCATTTCAAGGGCTGAACTGGGAGCCAGGAAGACCTGAGTTCAAATTTTGACCTAGCTACTTACTAGCTGCGTGACCATGAACATGACACTTAAACTTTCTCAGTCTCAATTTTATAATTTGTAAAAATGAGCATGACATTCACACCTACCTCACAAATTGTTCTGAGGATCAAATGAGATCATAAATATAGTTCTTTGCAAACCTTAAAGTATTATATTATCATTGCTCAGTCTTTTTAGTTGTATCCAACTCTTTGTGACTCCATTTGAGGTTTTCTTGGCAAAGATATTGGAGTAGTTTGTCAGCAGATAAAGCACTGGGAATCAGGAGTCACGGAGACTCATCCTCAAGAGTTCAAATCTGGCCTCACTAGCAGTGTGACCTTGGACAAGTCATTTCACCCTCTTCACCTCAGTTTCCTCATCTGTAAAATTAACTGGAGAAGGAAATGGCAAACCACTCTAGTGTCTTTGCCAAGAAAACCCTAAATGGAGTCATAAAGAATCAGACATGACTAAAAAAAACGGAATAACAACAACTCTTCAGCTTATTATATTGTTCTTGTATAGTCTGACTTCTCACTTTACAAATGAGGAAACTGAAGTTAAATGACTTGCCTCCAGTCACACAGGCAAGCACCAGAGGCAGGATTTGCATTCAGGTCCTCTGATTCCAGATTATTGCTTATTTCCTTAATGTCCTTCCTCCCAACTTACCTTCCATTTAACTATTTTGTATATATTTGTATTTATAAACTTTATGTTTATGTTGTATATATTTTGATGGGGCATCTAGGTGGTACGGTGGATAGAATATTGGGTTTGGAATTAGGAAGACTATCTTCATGAGTTCAAATGTGGCCTCGGACACTTAACTAGCTGTGTGATTATGGGCCAAGTCACTTAACCCTGTTTGCTTCGGTTCCTCATCTGTCAAATGAGCTGGAGAAGGAAATGACAAACCACTCCAGTATCTTTGCCAAGAGAACCCCGAAATGGGATCGTGAAGAGTTGAGTTGGACACAACTTAAATGACCAAACAACAAGAAGACATTTTCTGCATACTTTTTTGTCTCCTTTAAAATGTAAGGTCATTGTGATTACATATTCTTTCATTCTGTGTGCTTTTATCACAAGTGCCTTGTATAGCAATTGGAAGATATTAATATATACCATGTATTTATTTATTTACAATATATTACAATAATTGCTAACAAATGTGATAGCAGAGATAGAGCCAGAAAACAATTCACGTGAAAAAAAAATTCTGGTGTTTTATTGGATGGTAAGCTCTATTTAAGTCAATAGAGTAATATGTCCAGCCCCACCTCTACTTCCCCCAAAAAAGAATGCTACCTTAAAATACATTAATGGAAACATAGGACCCAGAAAGGGGGAGGTAATGTTGTTCAGTGTTTTTTCAGTCATATCCAGTTCAGTCTTAGTGACCCCATTTGGAGTTTTCTTGACAAAGATATTGGACTGGTTTGCCATTTCCTTCTCTAGCTCATTTTACAGATGAGGTAACTGAGGCAAACAGGGTTAACTGACTTGCCCAAGCTCATCTAGCTAACAAGTGTCTGAAGCTGGATTTGAATCAGGGAGGTAAATCTTCCTAACTCCAGGTGTGGCACTCTATCCACTGAACCACTTACCTGCCTTGGGGGAGGTAGTAGTCCTAGTGTGATCACATTTATAGCAGTCTGTCTAGTTCTGATTAAAGGATTAGAAATTTAGAAGGGCATTGATAAGCCAGAGTGGGTCCAGACGAGGACAAAAATGGGACTTGAAATCATGGAATACAATAATCAGTTGGAGAACCTGAGAATATTTATCCTGGAGAAGAAAAGACTTGTAGCAGTGATGATTTCTGTGGTTATTAAACGTTTGAAGAGTTATTATGCAGAAAAGGAAGTAAATTTATTCTATTGGGCCATGGAATGGTGGATAGAAGCCGTAGAGAGGTTGATTTATATTTAATATGTGGAAATGCTTCCTAACAGAGTTGCCCCAAAACTGAATATACAGCTTTGAGAAGTGATAAGTTCCTCATTGGCAGGTAGATGGCCCAATGTTTAGAATACTGGACCTGGAGTCAAGAGGACCCACTTTCAAATCAAACCATGATCTTATACTTACTAGCTGTGTGACCTGGGCAAGTCACTTAAGCTCTGTTTGCCTTAGGGCACTGGAGAAGGAAATAGCAACCCCCTCCATTATCTTTTCCAAGACAACCCCATGGCCAGTATGATCCACAGGGTCACAAAGAGTCAAACGCAAATGAACAACAACAGTTGTGTTTTTTCCCAGGGCAATTAAACCTCATCAGAAAATAAAGCAATTTGTGGAACTACCAAGTTTAGTGGCAACCACACTGGTACACCCAGGATGGCTGCTAGCACATGTTCTTAGATCTGCTTTACTAGGAAAGATACCTGTTTAAAGGATCAACAATCTTTTTTGAATTGCATTCACTAGTTCAGGGGAAAAGTCAGCACCCTGAACTTCAGAGAAAATACAAAGAAAATACAGAGGGAAAAAAAAAGAAAATACAGAGAAAATACAAGAAGAGAAATAAAGACTAAGAAAGTATTTGAAAAATTAGCACAGATCAAGACAGATTCAACTGTCTGATCGATGCAATACATATGTAGTTACCAGAGAGAGAAACACCAACATCTGGGTTTTTCAAAGCAGGGAGCTCCTTAACTGCTACCTAGAGTTTTATCTGGTCAAATCACAAGAACCTTCTTCCAGCGAGTGAGCCCTAAAGCAAAATGCTAATTTCAGATATATACCTTTCTTCAGGGTCAGAGGGCATCACAACCCTCTTGACCCACTGCCTAATTACAAAGTAACAAAAGATGTGGGCCTTCCTGAAAAACAAGCCTCCCCTAATCAAGCTTCCCTTAAGGGCTCCACATGAGGCCTATTAATGGGCTGGAAGATCTTAAATCCCATGAATATTACACCAAGCAGAAACGGCCACATGTTGCCTCTGCTCTGCTCTGCTCTGCTCTGCTCAAACAATTCCTTGTTATTCTACTGCCAGTGATGATCTTCTCCAGTGAAGAAACTCCCTTTGGTTTCAGTCAGCTGAATCTGATGGTCCTCTGTATTTCTGGAACCCATAAGATCACCTCCAGCCCTGGACACATTTATCTCAAAGTTGATGCTGTATCGCTTATTTGAGAAAGGAAACAAAACCAAAAAAGGCAGCCAGAGGCGCAGGCCCAAGTTTGCCTAATGAGATCCCTCTATTCTAGTTGCCACATGAGAGCAATCACCACAATATTGGATGGGAAAAGGGCCACCTTCTCACTTTCCTGCCTGCAAGTCTCACAGTTATATGAAGCCACCGAGAGGGTCAGATCAAAAGTGCAAATCGGAAACTGTCTCTCCTTAAAACTGCCTCTCCTTAAAACTGCCACAACACCCCCAGCCCCTGCTGCTGTCAAGTGAAGAGAGAATGGACCAATGGCATTCAGGGTTTCCTGAATCATACCAGAGTGACAAGGCCTTTAAGGACTGGGCCAGCGCATGGTACAGAAGTAGCTAATAAGTCTATTGTTCCCAATGAGTACCCTAAGTGCCGAGTTGCCATGTTATTAGAGTTCCCATAAGTTTCCCAAAGAGCTCTGTCCTCATACTCATACTCCTTGGAATGTCCCTGACTGACCAGTTCAAGCTCTTCTGCTACAATGGAACTTGATCTAATCAAGGATTGTACAGTTAGGTGGTACAGTGGATATAGCATGTTGGGACTGGAGTCAAGAAGACTCATCTTCCTGAATCCAAATCTGGCCTCAGACACTAGCTGTGTGACCCGTAGCAAGTCACTTCACCCTGTTTGCCTCAGTTTCCTCATCTGTAAAATGATTTGGAGAAGGAAATGGCAAACCAGTCCAGTATCTCTGCAAAGAAAATCAGGTCATGAAGAGTTGGACATGACTGAAACAACTGAACACTTATTAAAAGAAAGGTTTAAAACTGAATCTTGCTAGAAACCCTGGGAGGGATGACTTGCAGTGAATTTTCCCAATTCTGAATATCCTATTACATTCTTATTTCTTCTTTATACTTTGTAAGTAAGTTCAGTATAATTTCTCCATATATATGGGGATCATTGTGAATTTCAGGGTAATGTAAGAGCTATTGGGTATTAATACAATTGATTGGATTAACTATTGGGACCAAATTAGAGGCGTTTTTAGTTTGGGGAAAGGAATGGTAGTGTGAGAGGCAGCAAGGGTTAAGATTCTACAGAACTGTAAGAATTGCTGAAACAAGGCTACTGATAAAAAGTACCAAAGTACCAGACAGTAGCCTTGGGAAGAGTTGAGGCACTAGCCTTGGGAAGAAGTTAGGTTCCCAGTTCCCTGAGAACTCCTAGATAATACTAAAAATGAAATAATGTAGAATAAAAGGAGCTGGCAGCAGCAGGTGGATTTGACCAGTCAGAAAGCAGACGGTGGCCTTGGGACACTCAGGCCCAGATATGGACACATCTAGGTTGCACTGAAGGGGGTTCAGCATTCTGGGGTTGTTACTGTACTTGCTTGGTGGACCTCATGTATTATGTATGTTATCTAATAAAATTAGAGCCTCATTAGTAATAATTATGACAATAGATTGAGATTGCTTTATGCCGATTGGTTGGCATTAAGAACATTGTGAGCTTGCCTTACCAACCAATAGTAAGGTAGGACAGTTGAGAGGGTGTGGAATTCTCACGTTAGGGTTTTATAATCATACTTTTGCCTTTTGCAGGGCATTTCTCCCTTCTGGCCCTTTTTCAGATTGGGAACACCTTTTCTCGTGACATCACAATAAACTCCTTTCTACTTTCTACTTTAAGAAGCCTCTGAGTTTAATTTGGGCAAGGGTCTTTACTGTCCCATACAACCCTAACCACCTCTACCTTTGTGTGTGTGCACCTAAGAAAATTGCCTACCTTGTCTACCCCTAGTCTCATGCTCTGTGTTTCCAGGACTTTTTCTAATGATGCCCAACAATATTTTGTAGAATATCGAGCCACTCTATTTTCAAGAAACAAGCTATAATGACTTTAAAGTCCTTTTTCCTAGATTATAAATCAGTGCCTACTATTTTAAATGCATAGTTTCTTTCTTTTACCTCTCTATGGAAAAATCACTTAACATCTTTAGACTTCTGTTCTCTCATATGCACAAAAGGGATTTGGAATAGATTTAATTCAATTTAATGAGCACTTGTTAAATGCCTACCATGTGCCAGGCACTGTGCTATTTGTTAGGTATATAAAGACAAAAACAAAACAGTCTGACCTTAAGGAGCTTACATTCTATGGGGGCAAAGAAAACTAAGGACAAAGTGATTTTGATGAAGGTGGGGAGAGGAGTGACAACTAGGGAAATCAGGAAATATCTCCTGGGGGAGGTGGCATATCAGCTGAGCCATGGAAGAAGTAAAGGTTTCCAAGAGTCCCAGGGAAGGAAGGAGAACATTCCTGCCATGGGTAGAAAGTAGACTATTCTATTTAGAAACACACAGGTATGATAGTTTGACTCAAACATTGAGCTCCAAATCCTATGATCCTGTCTTTGTCTTTTGTCTCTAAACTAAGGTCACTGAGAAATATAATTGTGTAGTAGATAGAAAGCCAACCTGGAAGTCAGAAGACCCACATCCTCCCTCTGCCACCCATTGGCTGTGTGACCCCGGGAAAGTCACTTAATCTCTCACTGCCCCCAGCAACTCTCTAAGATTCTAAGTTTCAGAGAAGGTGCAGATTATATTTTGCCAATACCCAATAGCTCTTACATTACCCTGAAATACACAATGATCCCCATATATATGGGGAAACAATACTGAACTAAGTTACAAAATATAATCTGCATCTGTTTTGTACTGGTAGATAAAGTTCCTCACAAGTAGCAAACTATGGTGATGAATTCATAGGTCCAACAAAAACACAAAACAATGACAACAAACACTGAATTCATACTCATGGCAGTCTCAAAGTGATTCAATGTTTTAAACTTTGTGGGGAACTTTTAATACCTTCTTGAAAATCTAAATAAGGTATGACATTATTTCTCCCCCATTATCTCAGTAAATAAGTTATAATTTCCCCTTATAGAAACTATATTAATAGCTTATATCTGTTTAAATGCTCCTGTTCTTTATTGTGGTTTCCAATAGCTTTCCAGGCATAAAAATGAAATTATTTGGTCTATGGTGAAAAATTTACTAGTGTAACCAGTTTAATATAGAAAAGACAGTGGAAGGTTCAACTTTGAAGTCAGAGGATCTGGATTAAAATTCCAGTTCTGATGCTGTATGACTATGAGTGAGACACAACCTTCATGGGACTCTGTTTCCTCAATTGTAAAATGAAGGGGTTAGATGAGATGACCTCTGATGTCCCTTCTTTCTCTAGACCTATGATCCTATAATCCTAATCCAATAGTTCTCTAATAAAATGGTTATCTATAATGACAAGTTACATATTTTAGCCAACATTTCTATAATTTTATCCTTAAATCTCTTCAAAACTCTTATGGGGCAGGAGATGGCTTCTAATTTAATCAATTTATTTGCATCTTACTTTGATGATTTAATTTTACCTATTCTGATACATTTACCAATAATTATATCTACTAAGATATCCAATCAGTTGTCAAACCTTATCATTTCTATTTTCATAATATCTCTCTTATATGTAACCTTCTCTCCATTCATACAGTCAATAATACTTTAGTTCAGGCCTCTTTTCCATGGTAATGCCATAGCCTTCTAATGCTTTTGAAATCTCCTCTCTCCTCTCTCTCTCTCTCTCTCTCTCTCTCTCTCTCTCTTTCTTTCTCTCTCTCTCCCTCTCCCTCTCCTTTCTCTCTCTCTCCCTCTCCCTCTCCTTTCTCTCTCTTTTTCTCTCTCTCCCCCCTCTCTCTGTCTCCCTCTTCCTCTTCTTCCCTCTCTCCCTTACTCTCTCCCTCTCTCTCTCTTTCTTTCCCTCTCTCTTTCTCTCTCTTTCTCTTTCTCTCTCTCTCTCTCTCTCTCTCTTCTTCCCTCTCTCCCTTACTCTCTCCCTCTCTCTCTCTTTCTTTCCCTCTCTCTTTCTCTCTCTTTCTCTTTCTCTCTCTCTCTCTCTCTCTCTTTCTCTCTCCCTCTCACAAATACATGCATACACACTAATAATAAATAAATAAATAATGATATTAACTAACATTTATATAGTACTTGCTGTGTTCCTGGGACTATGCTAAGTGCTGTACAGATATTTCCTTTGATCCTCACAACCACCCTGCCAGGTAGGTTTTATTATTAGCCATCTTTTACAGATAAGAGAACTGAGGCAGAGTGTAAGTGAATTGCCCAGGGTCACACAGCTAGTTAAGTATTTGAGTCTGGATTTGAACTCAGGTTTTCCTGACTCCAGGCTTGATACTTTATTCACTATGCCGCCTAGCCGCTCCCATGTTTAACATCCCCCTTTTTTCTGTCTCTCTCTATTTTCAATTTCTCCCTAATTACTCTTTCCCTGCTGCCTACAAACATAGTCACGTATACCCTATCCTTAAAAAATCCTCACCTGACCCTCCCAATCCCTGCTAGCTCTCATCCTATATCTATCCTCCCTTTATCCATGGCTAAAATCCTTGAGAAAGTCATCTAGACTCCATGCCTCCATTTCTTGTCCTCTCACCCTCTTCTAAACCCTGCAACCCAGCTTCTACCCTCATCATTCAACTGAAACTGCCTTGTTCAAAGATACTGGTGATTTCTTAATTGCTAGATCTTTTAACCTTTTCTTAGTTCTTATACTTCTTGACCTCTATGAATCTGACACTGTTAATCACCTTCTCCTCCTATGTACCCTCTCCTCTCTAGATTTTCATGCCATTGCTTTTTTCCTAGTTTTCATCCTATCTGATCACTCCTTCTTCATCTCCTTTGCTGGTTCATCATCTATCACGTTCACTAACTGGGTGTCCCCCAAAACTTGGTCCTGGATCCTCATTTCTTCTGTACTATCTCACTTTGTGATTTCATCAGCTCCATGGGTTATAGCAACTAACTCTATGCAGATGATTCCCTGATCAATATATCCAGCTCTAGTCTCCTTCCTCAGTTCCAGTACTGTGTCACCAACTGCCTTTTGGACATCTTGAACTGGATGTCCCTTTGACATTTCAAACTCATTATGTCCAAAACAGAATTCATTATCTTTACCCCAAACATACCTGTCTTCTAAACTTCCTTATACATGTCAAAATTCTCCCAGTACCATTTTTATCCCAGAATTCATTAAAGCTTGCAACCTTGGTGTCATCTTCAACTTCTTACTGACATTCATCTCATATATCCAGTCTGTTGTGAAATTTTGTCATTTCTGTTTTCATACCCGCTTTCACATATAGCCCTATCTGCCCACTTATTCAGCCACCACTATATATCAAATGCTTATCAACTCACACCTAGACTATTGGAATAGCCTTCTAATTGGTCTCCCTGCCGGATCCCTCTTCACTCTGTTCCATCCTTAACTCAGTTACCAAAGTGATTGTCCCAAAGTCAAGACTGACGGTGTCTCTCATCCCAAATGATTCCGGTGGTTCCCTATTACCTCCAGGATCAATTATAAAACCCTTTCTTTGGCAGCTAACGCCCTTCACAATGTGGCTCCTTCCTACCTTTCCAATCTTCTTATGCTTTACTCCCCTTCACACTCTGGCTCACCTGCTGGACCTGTGCTCTGACTGCCTCCCATGCCTGGAATGTCCTAACCCCACTCTGACTCTTGGCTTCCCTGGCTGATTCAAGATTCAGCTCAAGTAGCCTAGATGCCGTCTTTCTGATACTCCTAACTGCTATTGCCATCCTTTCCAAACTACCTTATATTTAACTACTTTGTATGTGTTTGTATTTAGCACCTTTATGTTTGTACTGTTTACATTTTTTTGCATGTACTGGTTGTCTCTTCCATTAGAATATAAGTTCATTACAAATAGGAATTGTTTCATCCTTCTTACTTGTATCCCCAACATCCAGCACAGGGCCTGGCCCAGAAGCATGTAATAGGAAATAAGAAGGAAGGAATGGAATAAGCCCTTATATAGCACCTACATGCCAGTCTTTGTGTTAAGTACTTTACAATCATTTGATCCTCAACAATTCTGGGGGCAGGTGCTATTATTATTCTCATTTTATAGCTGAGGAAACTGAGGTGAAGAGGTACCCAAACTCATACAGCTAATAAGTGAGGCTGAATTTGAACTCTGGTCTTCCTGAGTCCAGATCCAGCTTTCTATCTATTGTGCCACCTGGCCTACTAGTTGCCAAATAAATACTTATTGATTGATTCTATGGAATTCTTGTCCATGTCTCCTAATAATTCCTTCCCAGAAAATCTCTAGGTATTCTTTGGGCATGCTTTTAACACTCAGACTGTATCTCTTGCTCTTACTACTTGACTGATTCACCTTCCTTTACAATTATGCCTTTCTTGAATGATAGTTTTACAACACTTGCTTGCGAGTTACCATACTGTAACATGCTGCAGCCTCATTTCCTTTAATACTATTCTCCACTGTTCTTTGGATCACCTGAAACTTCTATGCTTCAGGCTGCAGTGTTCCATTATGTAGTCATATAAAAATCACCAGGAGAATAATTAAAAGATGAATTTTTATTTCAGAGATCAGCAAATTATTGAAAGAATTGCACACTTTTCCAAATGTAACACAGCACATTCAATTCAAAGTCTGTGTATTTTCTTTTCTTGGTCTATCTCACTTATGATCTCTGCTTCTATCTCTCAGAAGTTTCTCAGTCAATCAGAAGTCATTTCTCCCTGCCTGTATGCATTGTCATGGTGCTGTATTTCAAAGAATCATCAAGCCTGCCTTGTGGTAAGGCTATACTAGCAAAATATATGGTATACTCACAGGCAGGCACAAACAGCTATTAGTAGATAGTAAAGGTTCATGATTATTATAACCAGTATAATCAACTAGAAGGTAAAAGTATGATTTGTTTGTCATATGCTTGCATCTTATCATGATGAAGAGTTATGGTCCCTCACACCTATGGATGGGATGATTCAAGTCTATAAAAATTAAGTGCATGAAATGTGCTGCTAGACACTGGAGTAGACATTTTTCAGTCAATAAGGTAGTCCTCTGTCTCATGGAATTTACAATCTGGTGGAATTAGAGAGGAACCACAGAATATGACACATATACAAATAACTATTAAAAACAAAATAGAACGTAAGTGTGTAATAAAGGTATGAAGGGCTATGCAAGGTTAAAGGAAGATTAAATGAGATAATCAGGAAGATTTGGTGAAGTAGGTACAATTTTAGCTTTTTGATTGGAACTGGATCAAAAGGTATGGGTAGAAACTCAACAGATAAAGAGTTCAAGATACAGGTGCAGCATCATGGTGCCCAGTACCCTAGGTCATCCAGTGCTACTCTGGGCAATCTCCATCTGAAACAGAACCTAAGAGAAAGCTCAGTTCACAATTCAGAAATGCTGAACTAGTCAGAATCTGATCCAACAGTCTTATACCACTGCTCACTGTGTGCAGGCATAAGCTAAGCATATGTTGGGGAGAGGGACTGTTAACCACGTCACAGACTATTCTCTCATCATAGTCTCTCTTCTCACCTTATAACCCCTCTCAGGACACTTATAAGATATATGGTAACTGCTTAAGCTCTCAGCCACTCTAACATTCACACTTAGGCCATTATATGTCCATCTTCTCCCCCTGGTGGGCTGCTTCCAGCACCTCCATGTAAGGACTAGCCTAGGCCAATCATGCTTCATTCCTCTCCCAGATCTATGTATGATCATTGTGGGTACCTTCTTCTCTCTTGCCCCTTTTTCAGTTCCTCTGTATGTGTTGTCTTCTCCCATCAGAATGTAAGCTCCTTGAGAGTTAAGGACTTTCTTTTTTCTTGTATCTGTATCACCATGTTTAGGACAGTGCCTAGCACATTTGTTGTTCTTTTTATTTAGTCCTTTCAGTCCTGTCTGACTGTTCATGACCCCATTTGGGGTTTTCTTGGCAAAGATACTGGAGTGGTTTACCTTTCCCTCCTCCAGTTCATTTTATAGTTGAACTGAGGCAAACAGGGTCAAGTGACTTGCTCAGGGTCATACATCTAAGAAGCGTCTGAGTCTAGACTTGAACTCAAGAAGATAGGTCTTCTCTGGTTCCAGGCCCAGCATTCTGTCTTCCTCACCTAACTGCCCCGGGAATGGGATATAGTCAGGAATGTCTGGAATTAACAAAGAGGGGATACAAAGACAGATCCTGTGATCCCAAGTCCAATAAAACACACCACTGTGGAACCGGGACTTTAAGAGCTTCCGAAGATCAGAAAGCGTTCCTAAGTATTTGTGAAGCAAAAAGGTTGGGTCTGAAAAGAATCGACCATTTTCTCAAGTTGATCACTAAGCTGCCAACCCGACTGTCCTAGGGTCAATCCAATTTAATTGTTAAAATGGCTTAAATAACTTGAGATGGAAGTGGGTGGGTGACTGGGGGGAGGAGGAAAGAATGAAATGAACCAGGCCAATCACGTGGCATCATCTTCATCGGTCCTCCAAGTGAAATGATTGTAGGGAAGCCTCCTATCAATTCCGTTACAAACGCTCAAGTTTCCAAGTGGCAAGTTAGTCCATCTATTTGACTATACAAACAGCTGGGTGGATGACCCAGAAGGACTGCTGGGCTACCTGAAATTACACCTCAGACTTTGCCTTCTTTCCTCAGGCTGAAAGCGCTACGGGGAGGAGCATCCTGGGGGAGCGAGGAACAAGCCCTCACCGATTCCTCCTCACGGGGGGGTGGGGTGGGGGGGAAGAGAAGATGGAGGAACCGAGAGGACAATGGACAACCATGAAACAAACCAAATGAAAGGCTTTCCACGCTATAAAGACATTTTCCAAATCCGTGTTTAGGAGTGTGGAATCATCGAGGTACTTGGGAACACGGCTCATCCCTCATGGGAACACACTCGAACTATACGTTAGAACCGCGCCTTCCAAGCGAGCAGCCCTACCAGCTTCTATTCCCCAGATTTGACACCCCCATCCAGAGACGCCGATTGGGCGGCCCCCAACCAATGAAAGGCCGCGTTCTGAACGAAGCCTTGAAGGCGCCTGCGCCAATTCAATTTGGGCTGTAACCGTTACCTGGGATACGCTTTGTAAACAGAAGAGCGGGAAGGTCTCCGCCAGGCGACTGAGTTAGGGTTGGTGTTCTCTGCTCAGGTTTGAGTCTCGGTCGCTAAGGAAGTATCAAGTTCAGTAAGGAGTGCGGTGCTTCTCATAGACCAAGATGGTAAGTGGGACCTGGGGTTCGAAAGGTGAGGCACCCTAGGTGAGAAACTAGTTCCTGCCAGGGTGCTGGGAACCCTCAGGTCCTCTTCCCCCACTTTCCCCTTTTCTCCTCCTCGTATCCCTCTTCACTCTTCCCCTTCTCTCTCTCTCTCCTTCCCCACCTCCTCCCCTTTCCCCCATCATCAAACCCTGCTATCCAGGAATCTGGAAATTTAGTTTATATCTAGTAACACCAAGAAAGCTTGAAGATTTGCGCCCCCTCTCCACCCAAGTTGCCCCCTCCCCACCCACCTCCCGCACCCATTTATTTGGTTAGCTTCTGCAACCACAGGCTTACTGGTCTTTTGTTCTTTGGCACCCTGGATGAGGAGGGCACCGAAGAAAATAAAATCTCGGCCTTGGAAGACTGGATGGAAGACTGGATTAGATGGTACTTGCTCGTCAGTAGACTTACTGGAATTGTGTTGGGGGAGTTTGACAGTGATACTTCCGAAAAGCAGCTTGTGCTAGGAAGAGGTCAGCGTGTTGGCTTGGCCTCTTCTAATTTGTAGTTTTCATTATTCAGGAAGGAAAACAAAAGCTCCATCTTCCTTTCCTTGCAAACACTTGTCAACTTTTAATCTCAATGTTGACATTCATCTGAATCCTTGCTCCTCTACTCTTTCCTCCTTCTGTCCTCCAGCTGGTTAATTCTTTTTTTCTCTCCTTCCATCTTCCTGTTGCACTCTTTCTTTACACTCCATTTCAGATGATGGAAAACAACATGAAATCATTTGTGGCAAGATTTTATGTAATGATGATTAAAAATAGCTGACATATTAGCACTTTAACATTTGTAAAGTTGGTTTTTTTAAAAAAATAAACATCTTTGATCCTCAGTTTAGGTTTGATAACTGGGGTATTATGGAAGAAATAAGGAAATATAAATGGTGTTATTTTTCATTTTAGGCTACCTCAGAAAAACAAAAACAGAATGTTGCAGAAAAACATCAGAAATTAGTCAATGAAAACATGGCTAAAAAAATACAAATCGAGGAGAAAATTAAGCATGGGGAACAAGTCAGAATACAAAAGATGATGATAGCAAATGATGAACGTATTGCACGGAAAAGAATCCTCCGATTACTACAGGATGAACAATTTGAATTAGATATGGAAGAAGCTATTCAAAAGGTAAGTGCTTCCCAATATAGTATCTCAGATTACTTTTTCTCCCCATTTCTACTGAGAAGGCATGACTGCATACAGCTAGCATTGATTACAGTCCATTGAAAATGATACCAGGTAATAATAGTAACAATAATTCACTTTTACATAGGGCTTTTAGGTTTACACAATGCTTTCTTCACAATAACCTTATAATAAAGTTACTTAATGGAACCCTGTAATTCTTAACTTCTATTTTTTTAATAGAACTATACAATTTTATTCCAATTAAGCTCTATAGATGAAAAAATATGATTTTAAAAATATGTGCTTTAAATGGGGAGAAAATTTGAAACTCAAAATCTCATGGAAACAAATGATGTAAACTAAAAATAAACAAAAGTTAATTTTAAAAAATAAAATTATTAATGACTAAAAATGTGCTTTAAACTTTAGCTTATTGAAATAATAAAAATGAATATTGTTTAATCTTAGTGCAAAGACCTGTGATCTCATTTCTGTGGCTCCTTTGGTACATCTCACAACCCCTCTTCATCTCCTCTTGTGCAATTCTTTTTCTTGTCTTTTTCCTTAATTCTCCCATAGAAGATTGACTCAACATAATGGAAGCTACCTTCTGGATCTTTTATTCTCTTTGAGATATGACTGTGATGCTTGCTTTTTATCTTTTGTCTCTTACTAAAGATTCAGGGATTTCAAGATCCCACTGAATATATTTGTTAATGGTTTTTTAAAAAATCTTTAAGTAGACTAAAATACAGCCTGAAAGATTCTCCTTCAATAAATTGTCTCCCATATGTCTTAAGATTATACAAAATTCCTTGAGTCTGCATTAGAAATAACTTTGTTCAACCCTCTCATTGTTAATATCAAGCAATGAATAAAACAAAGATATCTACTTGCAAAGTGTTTGCCACTCTCATAGAATATGGCCAAAACAAAACACAAATGGAAGAGAGATTCCTTATAGATTCTGAAGATTCCTTACAGATTCTGAATTCTGAAGATTTTTTATTTGCAGATATTGTGCTGATTACATCAAGTCTCTAAATACTATAAAGCTAACTATGAAGCACCTCAAAAGAGTTTGACTTAATTCATACAAGAAAAACCAACTTCAAGAATGATGTCTTACAATCACAATTGGAAGGATAACCCGTTGAATTAGCCCATTCAGTACATGTGTCTTTGGTGTACCATACAGATGGATTCTAAGCTGGGTCTAGAATTGAACAGGCAAAGACAGTGGGTTGTATTGAATTCAGGAAATTGTACAGTGATGTCCACCATCCCAAGCTGCTCTCTGAAACAAAAACTCATCTTTTCAACATCAGTTTTTCCCTAACTGAACCCTGTAATCTGAAGAATCAAAATTGTGGGTACCTCAAAGGGCATTGTGAAGAGTATTATGGTGGATATCAATAGCAACATATTACCAATAATGACTTGCATAAAGATGCCTAAAATATCTTCCAGAATATGATAGGAAAAGGAGATGGGTCAGTCATTTGTTGAGCAAGAAAAGTATTAAGAAAGCCCAGGTGCTGTTTTGGTATTCACTGATTATTAAAAGACCAATAGGAAAGTCTCTAGTGTACTTACAGAGGTATGGGAGTAAAGCATTGACATGATAAAAAAGTATAGATAGGTTATTGTAGGAATATCCAAATTTATGAAATCATAAATCCATTGAAATATTGCCATATATGTGTGAGGCTCTGTGCCAGGCACTGGAGATGTAAAATGAACAAGTTTTATCCTTCCCTCAACAGAATTTGCAATCTACTATTGTGGTTGTACCATGTGCACAAAAATAGACAGTGCAGAATGTGGTACAGGCAAAGGAGAGAGACAATCAAAATTCTCTATGAAAATGTGAGAAGAGAATGTATTAAGTTGAGACCAGAATAAGCTTCATCAAAAAAGTAGTCAAAGAGTTGAGCGATAAAGGAAGAAACAACTTCTCTCTGCATAGGGGATAATCTCTGTGAATGTATAGAGGTGGGGCATTGCATTTGTAGACCAGTTTGGATGGATCAAAATGTGTATAAGGTAGTCATGTGAAATAGGACTGAAAGGTTGGAGCCTGATTGTGGAGGGTCTTAAATGCTAGCTGGAGTAGATTGAATTTTTCCCTAGGAACAGTTAGGAGCCAGTGAAGGTTTTTGTTGAGGGGAGTATAGAGGACAACAATTCTTTGTGAATTATTTCAGAAGGCTAAACTCCTTCATTGATTCCACAGTTGCCTTACTGCTTAAGTTTCTGTTTTTCAGGAATTGGGTTTTTTCATTGACTGTCACTTCATATATAAGTCAGGTACATATTACTTGTCCCAAGACTTCCTTTCAATTGTACTTTGTGCATAGCTTATCTAGGAGGATGTTACTTTGAAATAGCAACATATTATTCCATCTAGTCATAAGACTTGGTTCAAATTATACTAGTAACACTTATATTTCCTTAAACATCTTGCCTGAATCTAACTCCTATATGGCCAGAAATACTAGTTCACTCTCTTGGTGAAAGAGACCTACATGGTCTCTTCTCACTTATGTGGTTCAGATGCATTACCTTTCCTGCTGTGCTAACAAGAGTATTTAATTAGTATTCTTTATTTTTTTTAGTTGACTTTTTTTTATTAACACATATATACATTTACTTGTCTTCTGGCTTGTTGAAGCAGTAGGTTAGACAACACTTGCCACAATAATGTCTGTCAAAATGGCTAGCCATAAAGACTCCAGCACCACCAGCACCACATTCATCAGAAGGGCACTCTCCTCGTAGGCGGCTAATCTTGCCATTCTCATCAACCTTGTAGTACTTCAGAACAGCAAGCTTAACCTTCTTTCTCTTATGCTTGTTTTTTTTGGGAGTGGTGTAAGACTTCTTTCTCTTCTTGGCACCACCACGGAGCCTCAGAACAAGATGAAGGATGGATTCCTTCTGAATGTTGTAGTCAGACAAAGTATGTCCATCTTCTAGTTGCTTGCCCGCAAAAATCAATCTTTGTTGATCAGGTGGAATACCTTCCTTATCTTGTATCTTGGCCTTGACATTTTCAATAGTATCGGATGGTTTGACCTCAAGGGTGATGGTCTTCCCCGTCAAAGTCTTCACGAAAATCTGCATCATGGCACTGGGTCCACCCGTTGATGGCGGATCCGAAAGAGCTTAGTATTCTTTATTAAAAATCCACCTTATGCAGAGCAATTCACAAGGTAGTCTGTAGGAAGTTACCAAAAATAGAAGATGTAGCTCTTGTTTTTGAAGAGCTTTAGTCTTAATTCAATTAAACAAAGATTTACTATGTTCAAGGCACTGTGCTAGGATCTGGGGGTATGAAAAACAAAAATGAAACACTCCCTGCCCTCAAGAAGAACATTACATTCTGCTGACATGGTAATAGAAAAACTAATAAACTGACTCTTATTGAAATACAGTTTTCTGTTTCTGGAGAAGGAAATCTAAAATAATTTTCTTTGGGTAGGCTGAAG
Organism: Pseudocheirus occidentalis; assembly: GCA_028646575.1. Classification (NCBI taxonomy): domain Eukaryota; kingdom Metazoa; phylum Chordata; class Mammalia; order Diprotodontia; family Pseudocheiridae; genus Pseudocheirus; species Pseudocheirus occidentalis. The sequence goes on along the minus strand of JAQQSW010000032.1, from coordinate 41,099 downwards.
AAAACAAAAGGATGAAGGCAATGCAGCTGGAACAAGAACAAAAATTGGCTACAGAGCTGGCAAAACTAAAGAATGAAAGTCTAAAGGATGAAAAAATGAGGCAACAAATAAGAGAAAACAGGTATCTTTATTTCTTTAAACTGAAAATCGTGTAAAATTTCATTTTGTGTAATTCAACACTTAGTATTAATTTGTAATATAATTATTTGAATCAGAATCTTTTATAGAATTATAATTAAAGTCATTTTATGCTGCAGATATTTATAAGCACTATAACATTCATCTCAAAGGGAGAGGAAATATTTTAAAGGTCTATTTCTGGATAAATTTTATGCTGGTAGAAAATGCTTCTTAATATTTAACCTGAAATAAGTACATTTCTTCATACCATTTCTTTATATGATAGTTGAAAAACACATTACACAGAATAGTAGAAATACCTTGATTAAGACAGTTCCAAAGGACTCATGATGAAAAATGCTATCCACCTCCAGAGAAAGAGCTGATGGAGTCTGAATGTGAATCAAAGTATATTATTTCTCAGTTTCTTTTATGTGTGTGTGCTTTCTTTGGTCTATGTTTTCCTTCACAATGTACCTAATACAGAAATATATTTTGCATGAATGCACATTCGTAACCTATGTCAAATTGCTTGCCATCTCAGGGCGGGGAGAGGGAGAAAGGGAATTTTTTTAAATGTTAAAAATTGGTTTTACATGTAATTGGAAAAAATAAAATATTAAAGCTGGAAGAGAAATCAGTAAAAAAAGAAAAAAAAAAGAAATACCTTGATTAGCTGTGATCCAGCTAATCAGAGAAAACAGCTAATGGATTGTTCTCTCATGCAATCCTGTTTTCACATGATCAGTAATTAAACTAATATCTAGGACATATCACAAAATTAAAACAAAACATGTCCTCATCATAGTATTCATCCTGCCCAAATCTCCAATACTTTCTTCATCAACAGAACAGCCAGTCCACAGTATTTAAATAAGGTGCATTCCAGAAGGTTACGTGTAAATCTGTTGAGAGTTTGGAACACATTTTGGCATACTTTTTTTTCACTGAGCTAGTATTTACTGAGTACCTTTTACATACAAGGCACTGTGTAGAGAGCTGTGAAGTATACAAAGATTTATAAAACATGGTCCCTGTATTCCAGGAATTTAGGATCTTATAGGAAAAAATAACACAGGTGAAGAACTGTGATGCAAAGCAATATATAAAAAGTGCCTTAATAGTGGCATACTTAATACTGAACAGAGCTTTAAAAAAGGAACAGATCACCTTTGTGAAACCATCAGGGAAGGCTTCATAGTGAAAAGAGAAGTAGAAAATCCTTTAAGTAATGTTTATGTTTCCATGTTAGCTCACAAAAGTCTATTTCACTACATTTGAAATATTATCTATTTGTGATGTAAAAAATATAGTAATAGAAAACAGTGATATTGCAGATAATATGGTACTTCAGCTACATTGTTGGTTAAAATGGACCTTTTATTGGAAAAAGGCATCTTCTTTTCCCTCCAACCATCCTCGCTTTATTTTTAACCTGTTTTTTTCCTTAATAGTATTGATGAAGTATTGATATGGTTCAGAGTCAAGTTGTCAGGAAAGAATTCAGGAGGTAGGTGGTCTCCTAGTCGAAAGAGCTTTATTGACACAAAAGTGGCAGGCTAGTTCATCCTTCAGGGTACTAGCAGCTTGAAAAAAGACAAGGGCTTGCTTTTATACACAAATTGTGAGTACTCAGCTAGGTTTGGGGTAATCTCCTATATGGGCAGTTAACCACAGGAAAGGGAAGGCAGGAAGGGGAAGCAGGTGTGCTGGGTACATTTCAAAATAGTTCAAGGATATTGTTCACAAAACGGGATTTAGCTTGCAACGTTCGAGGATATAGCCACAGACCTTAAGGGTTAGTCACATACACAGGATACTGGCTAAAATAGCAAAGTTTTCTTTTTAACAAGTAGAGCTCCCCTCCCCCCCCCCCCCTTAGTGGGCAGATTTAGATTTAGGCAAGCTTCTCGTTGCTGGGCAGAAATCGGCTCTATCAGTATTTTATTTGTTTTCCAATTACATGTGAGGATAGTCTTCAACATTCATTTTTTTAAAAAAATTTGAGTTCCAGATTTTTCTTCCTCCCTCCCCCAAACAACAAGCAATCTGATATAGGTCATACACATATAATCACATTAAATGTATTTCCATATTAGTTATGTTGTAAAAGAAGAATCAGAACAAAAGGGAAAAATCATGAGAAAGAGAAAAAAAAAAAACCAAAGTGAAAACAGTGTGCTTCAATCTGCATTCAGACTCCTTAGTTCTTTTTCTGGATATGTTTAACCCCTGTTCTTACCACTCTAGCCCCAAGAGCATCTTGGAAAGAAAAGAAAAACACTTCTGGGAATATGTCTTTCCTGCCATGACACAGGAACATTCATATTTACAGGTGTTCTGAAGTTGAATATACTTTTGAAAGTACAGTGAAAATCGAGAAGCTGAACTAGATTATTTCTAAGGTCCCTTCCGACTCAAACTAAACTCTAAATAATCTCATGGCACAGAGGTGACCAGGAGTTTGCCTGTTCAAAAACCTGGTTCCCACCTTTTCTCTAAGGGAAAGTACATATTTCTCAACCTAGCATTTAAGGCCTTCCATAATCTGGCTTTAACCTACCTTTTCAGCTTTACCTTATACTAATCCCCTCAATGAACTCTACATTCCAGTCAAATTGGACTATTCACCATTCCCCAAACTATACATTCCACCTCCTACCTCCATATATTTCCATGTCATCTTCCTTGGTAGGAATGTACTCTCTCCTCTGCTTATAACCCTTGTCTTCCTTAAAAATTAATTCCCTACCTTCTCTTGTGAAGTGAGCCTCCCTGGATTTTCCCTAGTCAGTCCTGTCCCTCCCTCCTCCAGTTACCTTGTATTATACTTGTGCAGTAATCCCAGTAGAATGCAAGCTCCTTCGAGATAGAGAATATTTTATTTTTGTTATTGTATCCCTATTACCTAGCAAACTGACTTGTACAGAGTATGCGCTTAATACATTTTTATGGTGATATTAATTCTGTAATACTGTAGTGTTTAGAATGGCTCAAAAGTATTACAATTTCTTTAGTCATCAAAAAATCTAATTACATTTAATATGGTGTTTTTAACTAAGGCAGAAAAGTGTTACCAGCACACAAAAATATTTTAAATAGTAATTATAAAAATGAAGTGTTTCTGGTTAGCCACTTAGTCATTTTGGCTAATTAAGGTTTTATTAAAATTGTATTAAAAATAAAAATGTATTGCTTGTTTTTATATATACTTGTTTATCCAATTCAACAAGTAGTTATTAAATACCATGCACAGATCACTGTGTTAAACACTGATGAGAGATACAATTTTTAGATAAATATCAGATTCTTGACCTTATGGAATTTACAGGCTAACAGGAAATACACAAATATACATATATATATTTATGTGTGTCTATATGCAAATATATATGTATATGTACATATATTTATATAAATCACATTTATATTCATTCACATCATTTAGCAAATGCTATTTTTGTAAAACATTGATTTTGTGAAAGTGTTTATGAACTTTTGGAAAAGAATAAGGAAAAATTTTTAAATAGAATTCAAATTTGGTATTTAATATATTGCATATACTAAATCAAGCATAGATTCTTGAATATTTCTTAAAGAAAATAAGTTATCTAATGTTTTTATTGGTTAAATGAATTTTTTAACAGTCTTGAACTTCGAGAATTGGAGAAAAAATTGAAAGCAGCTTACATGAATAAAGAAAGGGCTGCACAAATTGCTGAAAAAGAGGCCATCAGCTATGAGAGGATGGTAAGGATTGTCCACTGGTCATTTCTTGTCTTCATGTTCAACATGATCGGCCTATCTGATTTTTTGAATCAAATATGTCTTTCAATGACCTTCTTTCCTCTAATTCTTCTTAGTTCCTTATTTGTTAGGTTTTATAGTCTTCTTATACCCTCCATTGACCTCTCTGTTGCCCTCTGGGTGATTTTTAATTCTTTAGAGACTAGTAGTGTTCCATGACTTAGGCATACAGAAACCTTAGTAGAATATGGTGATTTAAAAGATGGACCCTTATGTCTGGGGGAAGTTTGGGGTATTTTAAAGAACTTTTTGATTTTAAAGGGCTTTTCACCTTATTCTCCTTGTTCTGTTACTCTTTACCCAACTTTGCCCATCCATTTATATTGTATTCCAAGACGTGTATGCTGATAGAGCTTGAGAGATTGTCCATCTAACTGCATGTCATCATCTAGACAGGAGGCATATGTGTGTGCATGTATGGATGTACATACGATACCTTTCTGCTACCCTTGTACTTGTTGATTCACCAGGTGATCTTCATTTTTAGTGTCTTGGAAGTATGACTTCTAGTAATATTTTCATTACAACAAAACAATTAGGTTATTTGAAGTTCATTAAAATTGGTTTGTACTCATAAAATATCTTCTTACATTCTTATGACAAATTGTTGAAATAATATGTAGATATAGATGTATACTTTATCTATCTATCTATAGACAGAGAGAGAGACAGAGGGACAGAGAGAAGCATTCCAGGTGCTAGGGTAAGTGCAGAGTTAATTAACTAAGATACCATCATTCCACTCTTGATGTTGCAATTGGCTCACTTTTTCATAATGTGACCTTCTTTATCTAGGTCACATACTCATTTGTAGCTTATTGTTGGTATAAGTTATGAGGACATTGGTCTGTATCTAGTTTCTGTCAAACTGCTTTCCATTTGCCCCAGAATTTTTTGTCGAATTGTGAGTCCTTACCTAAGTACTTGTAGTCTTTGGATTTATAAAATATTGTGCTACTTTTTTTTTTTGGTATTGCTTATCTCATCCACTGATCAATTTTTCTACTTTTTAACCACTGCCAAATAGTTTTGGTAACTAATACTTTGTAGTACAAGTTTCTCATACCGTTAGGCCCCTTACTTCCTGGATCAACTGCACCACTTGCAACTAGTCCATACATTCTCATCCTGTGCAGTTCTTGTTCATATCCGTTAAGTCTTGTGAAAGAAGACCAATTCACACACTAGTATCCTTCCTCTAGATCTCTTGATACTGAAAAGCAGTGAAGCTGGGCATCAGTTATCCCTCCTTCTTCCTTTGTCTGACCCACCTCCTTTTCTGGTCATATAGTCTTTATATTGCTCCTTTTGTGTAATTCTTAATTGGTAAGGCATGGTGTAATGGAAATTGTGCTGGATTGAGGGTTAGAAGACCTGTGTCAAATTTCCGATACTCCCCTTACTACCTCTGTGACACTGGACAAATTACTTGGGTCTGAGTTTCCCCAGCCTCTCTCTGGGTCCTACTTTCCTCTCCATAAAATAAAGCTGTTGGACTAGTTGACCTCTAAGGTCTCTTACGCCTCTAAATCTACTTAGATTCTGTGATACTAACGTATTGCTGCCTATTCACACATACCATATACCTTTCCATTTCCATTATACATTTTATGAGTGACCTACATTTTAATTCTTCAGAGATTGTAATATTGTATTACTTGAAAGAATTTAGCATTAGGAGAAGAATGCCAATGTTTTAAACATTGGGCTTCTGTTTCAGAGAGAAGCTTTGGGTAATTAAAAGCACTATGCAGTTTTCCTAGAAGAGTAACCCTTTCAAAAAAGGAAATGAGGTTAGTCTGGCATTATCTCCTCTTGATGAAATAAAGCTAGCTTTTAGTGAGCAGTAGGTGCTTACAAACTATCTCCAGGATAATGTATTCTAATTTTTTTCCAGCTATAGAAATCAAGCATACCCCTTCCATGATTAGTAGACTACACTCTTTTTCCCTTTAAAAAAATAAGAATTTGCCTTTTTTTTCTGTTCAGAATTTTATATAGATCAATTGACAATGGCTCCACAATCACATCTGCTAGTTCTTTTAATATGCTAGTATATAGTTCCTCTGAATCTGGGTCAAGGACTTGAACTCATTCAGGGAAATGCTCTTTCTTCACAGGTTTTGTGTTTCTATTTCCTGATATTCTATCCTTCTTAGTCCAAAGACTCCTCAGAAGGGAAAACGGAAGCAAAGAGGAATAGGTCAACTTTTTCTCCCTATTACCCATTATCAGATTCCATCTTCAACAGTGGTCTTATCCTTTCATTGATTCTCTTCCCCATCGTGAGTTAAAAAAAAAAAGTTTATTTGTTGGTCTTTGAATTTATTACCAGCCTTGGTTCTTCTTAGGCTTTGCTATGATTCTTAAAGGACAGTGCTACTATTAGTTGTTTATTTTTTTATTTGTCCTTGCTTTCATTTTTCTACATGCGTCTTATTTTATATTTGATGAATTCCCTTAACTTCCATATTGGTCTCTTCAAGCAGCTCTGCCTTTCCCTCCCTATCATTCTAGCTGTAGAAAATAATTTTTTTTGGTAGAGTGATTGGTATGGTACTAAATAAGTAAATTAATTTAGGTAAAATTTTATTTTTATTATATTAGCTCGACCTAGCCATAAGCAACTGATGTTTTTATAGTTAATTAGATCTGACTTTATTTGTGTGAAAAGTGTTTTGTAATTGTGTTCATATAGTTCATAGGTTTGTTTTGGCAGATAGATTCCCAAGTATTTTATAATGTAACTTTAAATGGAATTTCTCTTTCTATTTCTTGCTTGGACTTTGTTAGAAATATATAGGAATACAGAGGATTTATGTGGGTTTATTTTACACCCTGCAACTTTGCTAAATTTATTTATCATCTCAAGTAGTTTTTTACTTGATTCTCTAGGATTCTCCAAGTATATCATCATATCGTCTGCAAAGAATGATCCTTTCCAAACTTTTTGTCTTCAGAATTCTATTTTTGATCTCTCTTGGGACCATTTCCTTTTCAAACTATTAAGCCGTTGGATCTAACTTCTTCTTTCTCTTGGACCCTTTGCAATCTGCTCTCCAAAAATTTATAATCCCAGTTTCTCTTGTCATTTCACTTACCTCTCAAAGGATAAAATTATCATTGAGTTATATAAAGGAGTACTGTTTATTAACTTGACATAAACATAGAAGCCTACTTCTCAGGACATATATTTGGAATGTTATGAGAAATCCCCTGAGACTTGTCAAACCTGATAACCTGCCTACTTTTAGTGATTTATGTATGGACAAATAATACCATGAGGAGGAATCTAGAAAGCCTTGCTAAATGGGTTGCGACTCCTTTGGGGGTCGAACGACCCTTTCACAGGGGTCACCTAAAGCCATTGGAAAACACATATTTTGGATGGTCTTAGGAACCAAAACACTGCTCTTCTATCCCTCTCCAGGTGGGTCTGCCCACATGCAGATACACCCACATAGTATTAAACGGTTGCCACATTAGGAAGGTTGAGAACCACTGTGCTAAAGACGTAGGAGGTTCTTGGTGGTGGTGGTGGTGGTGGTGGTGGTGGGGAGGACCTGAAGACCTCAGTGGCACAGGTAACATTTTCATTTAGTCCTGCTTATTGAAGTTAAGGGATTCATAAAAGTGAGGCAGATCTGAGAAATGGATAGCTGGCTAAGAATGGTCTTTGATAATGAGATTTAGATTTTGGAGCCATGACTATTTTTCACATAGGAATGAAGAGCTGGATTATACGTAGAAAGGGCTGACAAAATTCTAGCTGCTGGAAAACTAGGAAAGGCTTCATACAGAAAGAAGATCTTAGGGCCAGTCTTCAAGGAAGTAAAGAATTCTGCAATGTGGAAGTAAGTAGAGAAGGGCATTGTAGGCATGGGGAATAGAGTATGGTATTTAATGAACAGCAAGAAGTCTAATTTGGTTGGAGCCAAGAGTGTTGAAAGGGGCAGATGATGAACAGTGAGGATGGGAAGAAATGCTAGAGCTCATAACATGGTGAAGAGTAGGTTTTGAAATTATACAAGGATATGAAAGAGAAGCCAAAGATGCTGTGATCATTGGGAAAACTCTGAGTTCAGGATCACACTGACCTTTTAAATTCTGAGTTCACTAAATTAAAACAAAAAAATCTTTCTGTATAGGAAAATAGGTTTTCTGCTTTTACTTTCAAAACTCAAAATTTACTGTAAAAGCTGAGGTTTATTTTCCCTTGTGTTTTTTGAGATTTCTTAAATTAATAATTAAATGTTAACAAACTGGTATAGTGACTCAAGCTCTGTGATCCCAGCTTCCTGGGAGAATCAAGCTCAAGAGCTCTGAAGTGCAGGGAACTATGCAATGACAGTGACCCAGAATGTGGCAGCCATGTGATTAGACCCTGGGAGCAGGAGACCATCAGGTTGCTTGAGGAGAGGCAAATGGTCCAGGTGGGAAGTGCAACGGGTCAAAACCCTAGAGCCAGTCAGTGGTAGGACTGTGAGTAGCCTTGGTACTTTTAGCCTTGGACAAGGTAGAGAGAGAGACTACTCTTAAAAAACAGAAAAAAAGAAATTTCACTTCTAAACCTTTAGCTGTATATATAGTTTTATTTTTGCATTTGCAAAAGCTCCTCTGTTACCTTATTTGTATTTTATAAGAGATTAGGACAGCTTCATTCCATAATAACAGAAAGTTTTTTTGGTTTTTGTTGGGGTTTTTTTTTGGTAGGAAGTACTTATTTGATTGCCTTGAGAGGATTTTCCCACTAAATCAGATTCAGTTTTTTGTTTATTTTAGTGGGTCCTAATGGGAGTGAATGCAAACCAACCCAAAAGACTCCCATAAAAACAAATCCTTAGTGGGAAAAAAGAAACTCTCAGTAAGAATGGATTAAATGTAATCTCCCTTGTAACACAGATGTATAAAAGGAAATTGTAGCAATTACCAAGAAAACATCCTCCCTCTCTTGGTGCAGTTTTATCTTAAAGGTCCTCTGGGGAAACTCAGAAAACTTCTAAAAGTATCATTTAATCTTAAACCATTGTTATGCGCACCTAGAGGTAAAATGCAGTTTAGTTTGCCTGTAATTGAAAAAATATGGCTTTAGTGTTTACTGAAATAATGAGAAGCCAATTATTAACTTAACTTATTTAAATGATTGCTTTTCTGTCTTTGGAGGGGAGAGTGGGAAGTCCCAACCCTCCACATTTAAAATAATAAAAATTAAAAAGGGCTAAGCATTGCTAAATTTATATAAAATGTTTTGGAATTTCTTTGTAAAAACTGAGGAGGAGAAAGGAAGATTCTCATGAAATCCTTTCTTTTATCTTATTTTCCATGGTGGGAAAACCATGGCTTCCTATTTTTGGAAAGTGGAAAGTATTCTATCTTTATCAGCAGCCAAATCCCTTTCCCCACTGTCATTCTCTGGCTATGGGGATCAGAACACCTTAGAAAATGCTCTTAGGTATAAAATGGCTAATAGGGCCAGGGCTCATTTATCTTTTAGGAAAATTCTGGTAGTGATTTACCACAAAATGACTTTCACAATCCATGAATCAGCAAAGACCAATTAATCTGTGGTAAAATATCCCTCTTTCACTTCTCCCTCCTAACAATTAGAAAGGGGCACGATAGAAAGTTCTCTGATCCTACCTCTTAGCAGCCTTAAATGTAGGACTTTCTCTTCTGATTCTTCCTAGTTTCCCCCTCCCTTTGGGAAAAGGAAGTATCGTTAAGTCACCTGGCTCTGTACTCACCCCCTTACCAGAGGGGCACCAGGGTTCCAACCACCTCATTCTTCTGGGAAATCCTGGTGAGCCTAACCTGTTTTAAGGTCCTTCCTGGGACAATTCTAGGAGAATTCATAAAACTAAACTATGCTTGGTAGCCCCTAACAAGGTAGCCCCCAACAAGGTAGCCCCCTTGTTACAAGACAAGAGGTCTTGTAACCTTACAAGCCACTGAGAATCTGTGAAATATGAAACCCCTCCAGAACTGCCCCTGCATGCACACTTAGGTCACATATAAGATCATATTCAGCAAGACCATGGAGATGGAGCTCTTTTTATCTAAGCAAATCAAGCCTAATGAAAACAACAACAAAACCATGTAGCAGCGAAAAAGATTAGCACGAGTCTCTTATTAGAAAATACAGAGAGGGCAGGAGAAAGAAGCTTAGATCCTGCTCAGTATAAGCTGAGGGGAAAAAAGCAGTCAGTTTCCCTTAAGGCCTTTCTTCCACTCTGGTTGCTGCCTCCTCTCTGCTTATGGTGGACAGTGACACCAGCCAACCCACAGGGAGCCTGGTAGCTCCCAATCCTGTTCATACTCTGTCCTCCCCCTGTGCCACTCCAACTCCACACTGCAGGTGTATCATATCTTGATCTCAAATCTTCTCTGGAGTTTTTCTTCCATTTTTTCCAAGGCTGAGATGAAAAACTGCAGTTCCCAAGATGCCCAACTTTCATTCAGAATAAGCATTTACTAAGCACTTATTGTGTGCAAAGCATTGGAGACACAAACAAAAAAAAAAAAGAAGGGAAAAGGAAAACAGTCCCTATCTTCAATGCACTAATACTTGCATTCTAATTATTTCATCCACTTGGGTTTCAGTTGAGTTTTTTTTTCTCTCCTAAAATCAAATTCAGTTTCTGTTTGCTTGTTTTAATGGATCCTATGGGAGGTGAATTTGAACACTCCAACCCACCCTATTCCTTTAGGAATAAATATATTAAATGTGGAATCTTTGAAGAGTTCCGCATATTCCCTGATAACAAAAAGACAGGATATAACCCTGAGTGATTCCTACGTGATCTTTACATATGAAGATATCTATAATCTCTTTGAGCCTAGATTAGAACCTAAAAATACTCAATGTAAATAGTGACATTCACATTTTTCTAGCTTAAAATATATACAATTTTAAAAAATACTATTTTACAAAGGTCTTTAAATTTTTGTACTTATGAAATGTGGTCCTGGGGCTGATGAAAAAAGACACCATGAAAAGAGTTGCTATAAATATTTTTGTACATACCGATAATTTTCCTTTTATCTCTTTGGGATTATAGACCTAATAGTGCTAAAGGTGTAAAGGCATCTTGAAAAAAAAACTGAAAAACCCTCTTTAGGACTTTTCTTGCATCTCCAAACCTTTTTTTCCTGACCTTATTGATAATAAATATTATTTTGTATGGTTTTGTTTTTCATATGATTAATTATGTTGTTTCCCTACTACTGAATTCTTCTTTTATTATTGGTATATATGCAGTTTGATCATAGTGAACTAAACACATTTTTATGATAAAGAAAACGTGATTTTTCCCTCTTTACCTGTAAAGATAAAATTTCTTCCAGAGAGTTAAATTTTTAAAAGATTATGGTACATTTTAAGATCGCTATTCCTTATGTTATGTTTGAACTAGAAAATGGGAACATGAAATAACACATTTTTCCATGATAGAAACGTGACTCTGAAATAGCCAGATGTATGAAGGAAGAACATGAGAGATACACAAAAGAACAAAACGAAGCAGAAGTGAGACGTTATAAGGAGAAAATCCAGTACCAGCGGGACTTAGAGCGACAGCTTGAAGATCAAGAGAGGAAGAAGCAAGAAGCTTATGAAGAATTATTACGAGAGAAACTCATGATAGATGAAATTGTTAGAAAAGTCTATGAAGAAGACCAAATGTGAGTTTAGCCACCCTTTCCTATGCAAAAGTCTGCACTTTTGTGGTTGACTCAAGATTTATCAATTTTTATCATATAGTTGAGTTACTTTCTAAATTATCACCACCTCAATTTTGGACACCTAGTGAATTTGACAGGTGATCTTACTCTAAAGTAGAGTCAAGAAGGGATGGTGGCTTCTGTTTTCTGAAATAAGCAGGACATGTCATGAGTGCATTTTGAACGATAAATGTAGGAAGCATTTTACCAACTTCAGAATATTGATCTCTCATAGTATACTTAGATAAATTACAAATATGGAGATAACTTGGGAGATTAAAGATCTTTTCAATTTCACTATTAAAAGTCAGAGAAACTTTTCTTTAAAACATTTTGCATTTAGCTATCATATTTATCACTAGAAATATTAACTGTTTGGGCATGTCTTTAGGGAAAGACAACAGCAATTAGAAAGAATGGCTGCAATTCATAAATACAATGAAGAGTTTAAGAAAGAGCAAGCTCTGTGGAGAATGAAGAAGCGTGAAGAAATGGAGGAAGAAAACAGGAAAATCCTAGAGTTTGCCAGTGTGCAGCAGCAGAGAGAAGAAGACCGGATGGCCCAAGCCCAAAAGCTTGAGGAAAAAAGGCAGCAGTACAAGAATTTGGTATTTACATACTTGGCTTTAAAAATGAGAAAAAATATTTAAAATGTGTGTTGAGTCTTATAACAATGTTTTTAAAATTTTTCTTTCATAGATTGCCCAGCACTTGGCAAAAATACAGCAGCAGCAAGATGACATGGAACAAGTGAGACTAGATTTATATGAGATAGAACAAGCTGAGTTAGATAGAAAGAAGGTCCAGGTAAGTGTTGGAAAGTTGACAAAATGAGAAGTACAGAGTATAATATTCCCTGGAGGTTTTTGTTGTTGTTTGGCCTTTTCAGTCATGTCCAACTCTTCATGACACCTTTTGGGTTTTCTTGGCAAAGATACTGATTTTCCATTTCCTTCTCCAGCTCATTTTACGAATGAGAAAACTGAGGCAAACAGGGTTAAGTGACTTTTCCAGGGTCACACAGCTAGTAAATAACTGAGGCCAGATTTGAACCCAGTAAGACGAGTCTCCCCAACTTCAGGCCCAACACTCTAGAGATAAAAACAGTTAAATTGCACTATTAGTGGGCTGTTATTTTTTATCATAACTCAAGATATACTATGTCAGTGGTCTGTTGGACATTTCAGTCACTTGGTCACATAACACCTACTCTTTATGTCCCTAGGCATTATGCTAGAGCCATTTATAATTTATATATTTGTGTGTATGTGTGCATGTATATATATATATATACACACACACACATTTATAATTATTCAGTTATTCAAAAAAGAAATCTTAAGAAGTAGGGAATTGAAAATTCAGAGCATATAAGCATATTTGCTAGTGTGAAACTACAAATATGCTATTGCTTCTCAAGTAGAGTAACCACTTTTATTTTGACTCTGCGACTCTGGATTTTAAATTTATCTTCTGGTTTTAAGGACTCTGCTGATCCAGCCATTGACTAGAATAGAAGGGACAATGCTAACAGTAGCAGAAACATTGAAATATTGCCACTTTTCTAGGAAGCCATCTTTTTTTCTATGATTTAGAAATAAATCACATAATTGTTAAAGTATAATAGTCAGCTCTCGCCATGAATGAATGTTTTAGTGATTTCAGTGTGATACAGAGACAAAAGGATTTGCCTGGGTAAGAAGGGACTCATCACAAGCCAACAGTGATCCCTTCCCTTCTGTACTCTTACCACCGATGTCTTATATCTCTAAGTCAGTGGTTATTTTGTACTTGTTTATTTTGCACTATCAACTAAAGTCTTATTTACACATGCTGCCACTGATGCTTTATTAATGGGATAGTTCTCTTTTAACTAGTAGATAGTCAACTCATCTCCAGGTACATGGAGTTGTAATGAACATTTTCTATCAGTGATTTAGTTGCCTACAGTTATGTAATCACCAATTATATAGTAGCCTCTGTTTATCACATAAGAAAATCCTTGAAGAAGACAGATAAATGGGAGTGGCTAGGTGGTGCAGTGAATAGACCAATGGCCCTGAAGTCAGGAGGACCTGAGTTCAATTCCAGCCTCAGACACTTAACACTTACTAGCCCTGTGACTTTGGGCAAGTCACTTAAACCCAATTGTCCTGCCTTCCACCTTCCAAAAAAAAAAGTCAGATAAATATTAACAACCTTATTCAGACATTTTCAATGAAATCTCTTGCATTTAAGATCCATTAGGAGTATAAGAAAAACTTACTATTTCTTTTTCTGACCATTTCTAACATTTCAGATTTTCCCAGTTTTTATATCACATTGATTTGCTTTTGTATTAGGTATAGGAAGGTTCTAGGAACTAGAGATAAAGAGCTCATACTGTTCTGGAAATAGGCTATATTCTAGGAGTGGGGGGGGGAACCTTGTTAAATTTATTTTAAAACATTAAAACATTCAACAGGTATTTGTTACAGGTATATATATTTATATGCATGAGAAATCATTATGACTCTCAGCCCTCCAGTCCCACAGGCTTAGGAACATTGATCTTAATCAAGGGATAGAAAGGCATGCTTACAAGAGAGGTAGAGGTATGGGAAGAGAAGTGAGCAGAATTCATGGAAACTGGGGCCCTGCAAATTGAGAAGGTGCAGAAATTAAGTCTGAGCAAGCTAGAGGGATACTGAGGTAACTAAAAGGAATGAAAAGAATCACCTGTAGCCTTCACAAAGTTTAAGTTAGAAAGCCCAAGCCAAAAGAATATGCTTAGCTGAAGGAGAGCACCTCAAATAAGATGAGGACCTGCTCACTTAGAGGTAGTGGTAAAAACAGGAAAAAAAAAATACCCGTCTTCTCCAGGTAAGACTTGGGTGGGCTCTACGTGAAAGAGAAAGAAAAGCTAATACGTGGTTAATGAACAGTTTTCTGTTTCTACAACCTGGAGAAAAACAAGAAATCAGGAAAAAGCATTTGAAGAGTAATGAGGCAGGAGAGGGAAGATAATAAACATTTATATAGCAACTACTATGTGTTAGGCCCTGAGCTAAGCACTTTATTCATTTGATTCTCTCCTAACCGAGTGAGGTGTTATTATTATATTCGTTTTAGGGTAGAGAAAACTAAGTGACTTGCCCCAAGGTCATACTGGTAGTAGGAATATGAGGTCAAATTCCCCCAAGGTCATACTGGTAGTAAGAATGTGAGGTCAAATTTGAGGTCCTCCCGACTCCAGACCCAGCACTCTGTGCACTTCACTCCCTAGCTGTCGAGAGCAGAGTCCGAGTCCTTGAGTACAGGAAATTTCCTGAAGCTTGGCCTGCTTTGTCTTGTGTTGTTTTGCCTTCGTATTTAGTGGGAAACAGCAGAAAAATGATAATAGAAAAGTGTTGGAAAGGGAGAATACTTCTTAATGAGTCCTTCTTAAAAGAAATTTTGGCAAGTTCTATGTATTTGCTCAATTGATGATTCTGTAAAGTTTATTTTTATTTAGTATCATTAAGAAGAAACTTTAGAGATGAACTTGTCCGGTCATCTCATTTCACAAATGAGGAAACTATGGAATAATTTAAGTGATTTGTCCAGGGTCACAAAAAAGGTCTTTTAACTCCAGATTCCATGTTTTTTCCACTACTTCAGGCTTGCCATGTAATACTACACTGTTAAAAACATATTTGGTTGAGAAGTAGCAGGGCCCTAGGATATGCCAGCCAAGAATAGCCAAGAACAGCTAATCCAAGGGGCTGTGATTTAAGTTGACAACTAGATTTCTCTGAGCAAAGTTGCTTTAAGTGGAGTTAAGTGTCTGAGAGTTCCATCTTGTGGCAAGAATGGATCATTGCTCTGGTATCTGGTCCAGATCCAGGAAGGGAGAGCTATGCAATATAGTTTTTATAAGCATCTCACAGTATTTGACTAGCCAGCAAAACCACTTATAACTTCATTGTTAGAACATTTTTTAAAAAAAGTGGAGAAGAATAGGTAATTTCTTTCCCAATCTAAGTCTTAACTTTACCCCTATAATCCTCTTTCCCTTAAGATGTCATAATTCCTTTCCTATGTAATGACCATAATCATGTTCATGAACATATGCATGGTGACATGAAAGGGGCAGGCTTCCGTATTGCACCAATGTTATCATATGAGTTAAAAAGAGATTGGTATCCTTGTGCTAGAATTTGCATTTTGCTACTCAGTTTGGAGATTTAGAATACCAATTTCAGTAGGAAATTCATAATCAGTCCCTTTGTATTGAAGGAACTTCTGTCCCAGGAATTTCTAAAAATTGTATTAAATCTTTCATGTTAAATGCTCAACAGTAACCTCAAGATTTATATTTATACAGTAATGTATAATTACACATGTTACATTAACCCTGTGCTAGTTACATTATCTCCACTTCACAAATGAGGAATTGAGGCCTAGAAAGATTGTGAGCTGCCTCTTCATGCAGATCGAGTCTCTTCCTGAGCTTCAGGGAGACGTTACCTCCTTCCTCACAGTGAACGCTCTGAACTTGATGACCGCTAGGCATGAGAGAGCTCTTCTCCCTACCTACCTATCTACACTCTTCTGAACTCTTCTGTTACTGTCCTTCCGGCCTCCTCATCACCATGGGTATCTGACCCTCCCTCCCCACAGGGATCCACTCATTTACTGTATCTTGTCTTCTGTATCTCCACAATACAACTTGCACAAGTCTTCTTCCCTACGCTCACACAGCCACACCCCAGGACGGACCTTCATCACTTCTTTCTTGGTCTAATGCCTCCTACATAGTCTCCCTGCTGGCCTTACTCCTTTCTTCATAAAGTACCAAAGTGCAAATGTGGTAATCGGCCCCTCTACCCCAATAAATCCAGTGGTTCCCTACGGTTTCCAGGGTCAAATAGAAACTCATGTCAGTGATTTGCAGCTCCTCACACCTTACCCCATCCTTACCATTCTAGCCTCATTATACTGTGTACTCTGTGGTCCAGCCATACTGACCTCCTTGCTCTTCCTCACGCTCAGTGCTCCATCTCCTTTCTTTTGCACTGGCCATTCTCCATGTCTTCAATGCTCTGCCTCCTCGACTCTGTCTCTTGTAATTCCTTGTTTCTTTCTACACTCAGCTTAACCATCACCTTCTACATGAAACCTTTCCTAATAATCCCAGCTACGGGTACCCTTCCTCCCCCAAATTTTGTATGTTGCCCACAAACATATACATATGTATTTGTGTGTGTGCAGGTGTTCATGTGTATATATGTGTATGCATTGTGCATGCATGCATACATATATATGTACACATGCAGACATAAATATAAGCTGTCTCCCTCATTAGAATTGCCCCTCAAGTACAAGAACTATTTGATTTTCGTATATGTGTCTTGGTTTTTAGTATAGTTCCTGGCATTTCATAAGAACTTAATGAATGCTTTTTGATTGATTTATTGCCCAGAGTCACACAGGGAATGGATTGTGGAGCCAGAACTCAAACTGAGGGCCCCCAGGCTCTGGCTTATACTTTTCTCAATGTTGTGGCAACTGTAGCACTGCCATGAAACCATATGGAAGCTGAAAAAAAAAATCTGATTCTTATTTTACCTGAAATCTCCTTATTTTTAGAGACAGTCTGCTATCAGAACATAAAGTTATACATCTAGTATTAAGTGTTGGGGAGTGTCACTTTTCAATCCAGAATCCCAGATTATTTCCACTGTAAATTCCACAAAGATTTATTGAGCAATTTCTAGAAGTTTCCAGCATCCAAAAAACCCACAGAGACTACAAACACCGAGTGTTTACAGTTTAAATGGATAGAGAAGATAGTCATGCATTCTGTGGTTAAATAACAGAACAAAGCAACATATACGTAAATCCACAAATGAGTGACACAGATTATTTCAGAAGTGCGGGCTTGAATTATAGGAAGAGGAGTCATTGAGAGATAGGCATTTGAAAGAGACCTGAAGAATGAGCAGCATTTAATTAGGAAAAGGAGTAGAAAGAACCTTATAGGCAAGAGAAAACAACTTATGAAAAGGTGTTGAGGCAGGAATTTAACATACTGTGTTTGAAACTGTTCAAAAGACTAGAAATGGCTAGAGCAGACCCTGAAGTATAGTGCTTGACCTAGAGTCAGCAAGACCTGAGTTCAAAACCAGCCTCACCCACTGTGTTATCCTGGGCAAGTTGCTTAGCCTCTCTGTGCCTCATCTGTAAAACAGGAATAATAATAACGCTTACCTCCTAGTGTGGTGAAGACAAAAGGACACGTTTATAAACTGCTTTGCAAACTTCAAAGTGTTATATAAATGCTGGCTATTATTATTATTATTTTCATTAGCAAAATGTTCGTGTTCAGGTGCAAAGAGGAAAAGAGTAGGAGAAGATTATGGAGGTGCTTGAAATGTATATGGAATCATGTTGCTTATATGTTTGTTCTCTAGATGGCTGCCCTTCAGAGCCTCAGGACAAATAAACAAAATTAGAATTTTAAATAAATACCAGGGAAATTAAAGAAAACATTTAAGTGCTCAGAGAGGCCTGATACTGCATTAAAAGATACTATGTGTTAAACAGCCATGTTTTCCCAGAGTGCTTGGTTTTAGTTTGCTATTACAAACTGAGCTGAAAACACTTCCATTTACAAGTCAGATTTTTTGAAGTTGTTGAATTAAGCTTTTAATGTTACTCTTACTGTGTTCTTTTAGGAAGAAATCGAAAGCAAAATCAAAAAGCGTGAAGAACTACAAAGAAATTTTGCAGAACAAATGGCTTTCAAAGAATTGGTTCTTCAGGCTACTAGGGAAGAAGAAGAAATCTTCAGACAAAACATGCTGGCTAAATTTGCTGAGGATGATCGAATCGAATTAATGAATGCTCATAAACAAAGACTGAAGCAGTATGAACACAGGAAAGCTATAGAAAAACTCATTCAAGAACGTCACGAACAGTTCCTTGCAGACAAAGTAAGCATTCTGTTCTTTCTGGTTTCGATGTTTTGTCATCAGTATTGAACAAAGGAATAAAGGAAGAAGAGGTTATTTCTATTTTACTTATGATACATTTGGATTATATATAGTCCCACTGTTTAAGAACAAAAGAAAAAAATGATCTCAGAGTAATAAGATGGGCTACCACCATTTCCTATAATATTTCTATTATCATCCCACTCAAACCACACTGGTATCTTTTTAGCTCAACCTTCCCTTGCCTGTACTTTTTGTTATGAAGGTTTATATGGTATCCAGGGAAATGGGAGGTTTGTTAGATAGGTTGGTAGAACAGTCCTAAACTTTCTACAAAATTGCTCAATTCTCAATTTACTTTCTTTTAACCTACTTTGAGAGCACCCTACCAACCTTTGTATTCCCAGTGTGGATAAAACAGAGCAGAAATGAAAAGAAAAAAACTCACACAGTATTTTTAAAGTAATATTGGCAGGGATTTAGGAAGAATGTTTATTCTTGGATCAAGAAAAGGATTAAGATAGAAAGCAGAGGCAAGAGGTAAATATTTACTTATCTATATAAAGACAGGATAGTACCTGGGACTCAGTGCTGGGACTGGTATAATTTGGCATTTTGATACCTTTTAAAAAGGATGTGCAGACTAAGCATCTTACGCTGGCAGGTGACTCTTAACCCTTTGGGATAGTGAAATGCCAGACTGATGGTAATAAACTACAGTAAGCTCTTACAAGGCTATATGAGTGAAGAGATAAATAGTACATGAGCTTAAATGTAGGGAAGTGCATAAGACTGGGGATGTTGTAGAAAGGACCCTAAGTGAGTTATAATTGGTACTAGATAGCCAATGAAGTACTCTCTAGTCCTACAATTCATTTTTTTAAAATTTTTTTTTTATTAAATCTGGAGGAAGGGATCCAAATTACCCTACAAAAAGGACAGGATCTGAAATTTCCCTAAGAAAGGGATACAGTAATTAAAGATGATTAGATTGCCTTTTCAATGTGTCAGAGTTTATCTGCTGAATATGGTCTTGGTCTCATTTTAGGACTTTAGGCTCCAGTTATTCTTCTGTAGGAAACTGGGCTCGTATAGGCAGATGGACGCCATAGAGAATGTTACCCACTTGCCTGGTGCCTTTCTGATGCCTTTTCTTCAACCAATATTTATCCAGCAAGTCACTCAGACTTGTTAGTGTATTTTGTGCGGGTCTCAGGGGAGATCAGGGGTGAGGTATGTGTGGTACTAACAAAATATAAGACATGGCAATTTTCTTGTCCTCAAAGAGCTTGCAATCTTATTGAATAGAAGAGGCTAATACATAAAATATAAAACAAAATGTGCATGCATACATACTAAAATTAGAAGTAGGGTTGGTACTGTCTGAATTCAGAGAAGAAAAAGATATAAGTGAGCAGATGGGTTAGGGAACTTTTCATGGAGCAGGAGGAGCTTTCATTATCCTTGAATGGTGGTTAGGATTTAGGTGGTTAAAGAGTAGGGACAAGAAGACAATAACATGAGCAAAGATTCAGAGGCAGATTTGTGCTTGTCATCTTTGGAGCTTGGCTTGGCTGGAGCTAGAGGCTTGGGAACAGTGTGGTTGGTGTAATCAAAAAAGTACTAGATTTAAAGTTGTAAGACCTGAATTTGAACTCTGGCTATCTCTGTTACCTCAGGCAGGCCACTTAGTCCACCTAGGCCTGTGTTGTCTCATCTATCAAGTGAAATGATCAGACCAAATGATAACAAAGGACCCTTCTATCTCTAAACCTTAGGGACTTAGTCATAGCTTGCTAGCTCATTAATCAGCCCGGTGGATGACCTATGCTTCTGTTATGGAAAAATGAGAGTTGAAGCTAGACAGGACCCAAATTGTGGAGGTCCTTGAATGGAAGTTTAATTGTGAGGTTGCCCCCATTCGAGGTTTTTGAAAAGGGGATGAACATGATGAAAGTAATGTTACGGGGAAGAAGAGAGGATTTGATAGGAATGATGAAAGAAGGGAAAATCAGAGGAAACCATTGGCATTTCAGACTAGTTGTCTAGAAGAATAGTAGGAGTTTTGACAAAAGTACTGGCTAGCATTTTCTGACCAGATTTTCATTCACCCTTGTGTGGGACTTAGGGAACTGTCTATCCCATACCACAGGGGTATGGGTGAAGAGAAGAGGGAGGAAAATAACCCCAAAGATGATCTCCCTTTTGGCCTTAAACTTAGAACTAAATTCAATTCTCAGTTGTAGTTATTAGCTTATTTTAGAGAAGCTTAGTAGCATTTTTTTTTCTGGTTTCCCTACAATAGAATTCTATATTGCTTTCTTTAAATTTCAAGTTTTGCATTTTGTTGACCTCCTTAAGGCCTTCTAAAAGCAGGAAGAGTACTAAACCTGAATAAGATAATTATAGTTTAGAACACGCAAGTGGTTGGATTCATAATCTTGGAAAATATGCACTTACTATTCTCATTTCAGAGGCTAAAGATAGGATGCCCTATGACATATGAACACAAACACATTTCATAAATCTAATTATCCAAATGCCTACATTTGTTCCAAAATCAAAGTCTTCATTTGAAAAATATTCTTTAATGTTGTTTGTGAAAATTAACCTTACATTTTAATATGATAAAAAGCGTATATCTAAAACCAAAAGTTAGCATTATTTTTGGCAATTAAAAAACACTAGAAGCTTTCCCAGTAAATAAAAACAAAGCGCAGATCCCCCTTTCTTCACTGCTATTTGATATAGCTTTAGAAATGTTAGCATTTCTAAGACAAGAGAAAGAAATTAAAGGTATAAACATCAGTGTAGAAGTGATCAAATTAAAACCTCAGAAAACCAGCAGATAAATTAATTGAAACAGTAGCTTCAGGAAAGTAGCAGAATATACAATGAATTTTAAAACATCATTTTTATGTAGCAATAAAAATATAAGAGAAATAATAGAAAAGGGAGTCCCATTCAAAATAGTTACAAAATGGCATAAAAAATCTGGAAGTCAGCCTACCAAAGTACTCTAAAGATTCATAATAAATACAATTACAATTGCTCATGGTTAGACCACATTGATATATTTAAAATGGCCATCCTAGGTAAATTAATTTATAATTTTAGTACTATAACAAACTACAAAAGTGGATACTTTAAAAGCTAGACAAGATAATAAAATTCATTTGAAAAAATAGACATCTACCACTGGAAATAATTGGAGGGAGGGATAGGAATGAAAGAGGAATAGCACTTGAAAACTTCAAATTTATGTTATAAAGCAGTAATTATAAAAATCTTTGGCACTCGTTAAAAAGGGGAAAAGGGAAAAGTAGGTCAGTGGAACAAATTAAATGAGAAGAAATAAAAAACAAACCTAAAGACATCAATTTCTTGAGGACACACCTGTTATTCGACAGAAGGTGCCAGGAAAACTGGAAAGAAATCTGATTGAAGTTACATTTAGACCAGCATTTTCCATTACCATAACAAGCACAAAATGGGCAAGTGATCTGAATATTAAACAGTCACACCTTAAAACATTTAGAGGAAAACAGAGATTGGATATCTTATTGCTTGGGGAAGAAATTCTTATCCAAACAAGGAATAGAAGTGATCTTGAAAGTCAAAATAAATTATGTTGATTGCATGAAATTGAAAAGCTTTTGCATGAATAAAGTTAGTGAAGCTCAGGTAAGAAGGGGAGTTGTCACTTGGGACAATAAAACCTTTGCATCAGATATCTCTAATAAGGGTGTGCTATCCATGATATATAGGAAACTAATGCATATATATGTATATATATGTATATATACATATATCTGTCATTCCCCAATAGATAAGTAGTCAAAGAATATAAGCAGTTCACAAAAGAAGAATTGCAAATTACTTACAGTTGTATGAAATAGCAATAATTATCACTAGTAACAAGAAACATAGGAATCCACAACTCTCAGCTTTCATCTTATACCCAGAAAACTGGCAAATATGACAAAAGATGGAAGTTCAGTGTTGAAAGGGATTTGAAAAGCAGATACGCTAATACACCATTGGTGAAACAGTACATCACCTATTCTGGAATGCAGTTTGCAATTTTGTTTTTAAAAATGATTAAAATATGCTTATCAATTGACCCAGAGTGCTCACTTCCAGACATATTACCCAAAAAAAGTTAAAGATAGAAAGATTTCATATACATCAAAATATTCATAGCAATACTTTTTTGTGATAACACAGAACTGGAAACAAAGTAGATGCATATCAGTTGAAGAACTGCTAAACAAATCATGGTCTATAAATATGATAAATTAATACTGTGTTGTAAGAAACAATGATTGTGAAGATTCAGAGAAGCATGAGAAGACATAAACTGATGAAAGGGGTTTGAGAAAGCACAGCCACAGAAATAAGATACACAGTAACTACTACAAAGTATATGGAAAGAACTAAAAACCTTATAACTTATAACCATCAAGCTTCCCTCCTTCCTTTTCACAGGTAGAGCTGACCCTAACAGTCTCAGAGCTTGCGATGTGCTGGTCACTTTTGAAGAACTGACTGCTTTTTTATTATTATTACTCTTTGTTATAAGGGATGATTAACTGGGTGGGAATATATATATATATGTATATATATACATATATATTCAGAAATGATGTAAAATAAAACATATAAATATAAATACATTTAAAAAATATACCTCAGAGAGAATAACAAAAACTGTTTACATTTCCAGAAACGCGAATTTGAAGAAATGAGGCAGCAACAACAAAGAGAAGGTGGTATTAATGCAATTATTGAAGAAGAACGACAAAAGCTTCTCAGAGAGCATGCTGCAAATCTACTGGGCTATCTTCCCAAAGTAAGTGAAATTAAAAGATCAGTTAGCTTGTCATTTTGGAGACAGAGTGTTATTGGAAAAAGAAGACTGACCTGAATGTCAAGAGACTAGGAAATTCATACTAGAACCCAGCATGGACCGAGTCCATACTCTGCCCACTAACTAGTGTGTGACCTTAGCCTCTCTAGGCCTTTGTTGACTCATTTCTGAAATGAGAGGATTGGAATAGATGACCTCTAAAATCGTTTCTAGCTCCAAAACGATATGGTTATAGTCATGCTTCTCTTTCAACAGATTGCATCTATAATTAAATTATACTTGAGACACATATTACAATTCTATATGTGCCAAAGAATTGTGTTATATGTCCTTCTGGTACTTCTAATAATAAGCACTCAGATTGACTGCGAAATAAACCTGTCTTATGAAAAAAAAAAAAGATGAACTCTAGTGAGTTATGTTATAGCTGGGGAACAACATACCTTAATTTTTTAAAGCTGTTTGATTAAATACTCTTTATGTCTACATATACATGTATATATTATGATTATAAAGCAATGAAGTAGATTTTCATAAACCACATGTAAAAGTTACATTATAATATGCTATAAGTACATAAAACAGTTACTTTTAAAAATTAAAATTAATTATGTTTCCAGTTTTAAAAACTGATCAACAAATTTTTACAGTTTGTATGTAATATGTTCGGTTAACTGTGAGGGTTACAGAAATATAAAACGTGGCCCTTGCTTTTAAAGAAGTTTAACACTCTAATTAAGAAAAAAGTGATCAAAGTACATTAAACAGCTTACATTATGACTAAACATATGATATTAAGTGATAAATTATATGAAAAAAGCTAAGTGACATGAGAGTTTAAAAAATTGGTGATGGCTGAAATAATTCAAGTCAGTTGTCCTTGCTGTTCACAGACCACTATGCTAGGTTCCAGGGAAAATACAAAGCTTGAATAAGTCGGTTCTTGCTGTCATGGCACTTACAGTCTAGCCTAGAACATACACTGTTATAATATCTCATAAGTGGGAAACATACACTGTTAGAATATCTAATTAGTACTTAAGAAGGGTGCAAACCGAATACTATGTGAACCTCAGGGGGAAAAGTCATTACCCACTAGGGGATTTAGAGATGGTTTCATAAAGGAAATGGCATGTGAGTTGAGCTTTAAAAGATGAATAGGAGTTCAGCAGGCTGAGTGAGGCGGGGGGTGGGTAGTGTGGCCATTCCAAACATAGGAAATGGCATGAATAAAGACATAGAGGCAGGAAAATACATTTTGGCCAGAGGAGAGTAGTCTTTCAAGACAAGATTGAAAAGATAAGTTTATTGAGCACACGAGTGCCATAACTAGATTGATAGACAGTGAAGATCAAGAATGTCAGAGTTATTAAAATGAATTGTGATGGAGTGGGGAGAAGCAAGACCTACTAGACTAGTGAATAGTCTGATCTAACTGTGATATGAAGTTCTGTACTGGAAGGGTAGTGGTGGGAATGGAGAAGAGCATTTGGATGTGAGAGATGTCACAGAGTAAAACTTTTACATCATAACTGAGAGAGTAGAAAGAGTCAGATAACACCAAAGCTTTGAACATAAAGATTGGGCGAATGGTCGTGTGTATCACTGAGAGAAAGCAAAAGTCAGAAAGAACGTGTTTAAAGGAAGAAGTACAAGCCTGATTTTAGACCTTTGAGGTATTGGCGGGTCATCTAGGTAGAGATGTACCATAGATACCATACAGGTTTAGAATTTGGGGCAGAGTGGAGTGTATGGTGCAGTGTATGGAGTGCCAAGCCTGCGCACAGAATCACATCCAGCTTCTTATACAGCTGCAGATACATACTCACTCTGTGACTCCTGGCAAGTCACTTAACCTTGTCTTTGCCTCAGTTTCCTCTTCTGTAAAATGGGTCAGAGAAGGGAACGGCAATCCACTCCAGTATCTTGGACAAGGGATCTCCAAATGGGGTCATGAAATGTTGAACATGACAAAGCAGCAACAAGATTTAGAATTTAAAAAGAAGTTAGGGCTTAGTGATGTGGATTAGAGAATCAAACATCTGTGGAGAGTTTATGTTTGAAGTCAAGGTAGAAAGTGGGGTCAGCAAGTAGACAGAAATGAAGGCTAAGAATGAATGGACTTGGGGAGTGAGGGCTAAGAAGTGAAGTGATGGTGTCCTAGAAAAGGGGGCGGTGAGAATGGTCAGACAGAGAAGGGAAGAATGATTATTTGTATCAAATGCTAGATCAAGGTCCAAGAGTATAAGGATGAAAAGAAGACCATTACATTTGGCACTGGTGAGCTTTAGGATGATAGTTTCAGTAAATTGGTAGATATAGAAGTTAGTTTACAAAGGGCTGAGAAGAGAGTAGGTGGAGAGGGAGTGGGCAAACTGCTTTTCAAGAAGTTTAACTATGAAGGGGACAATAGAGATGGAATAACTAGAATGAGGGAAGAAACTTTAAAAAAATTGGTTCATTTGGGGGTTTTTTAGAGTTGGGGAGACCTGAGCATTTTTTTAAAAAGCAGATGGGAACAAGCCAGGGAAGAGAAGGGATTGAAGTTGAGTGAGAGAGCAGCAGAGCTTGCTGGAATGGGGGTCCGGAGGAGAGGAGGGGTGAGACTTGAAGGTGCAGGTAAGGGGCATTAGACACAGCAGTGAGCACAGGATTGTGATTCCTCTGGGAAAGGAGGAGAAAATGGGTGATGAACATACTGAGAAATTTGAGGTGGGAAAAGGGAGCTGAGAGGGCTGCTGTGGATGCATTTTATCTTCTCAGTCACGTTGAAGGCAGTTATTACCTGCCTCCAGGTAATATGAGGGGGACAGCTGGGCCTTTGAAAAAGGATTAAGCAATTTTTGTGGGGAATGAAAGCAGGAATTTATAAGAGTAGAATAAAAGTATTGCCAACATACCATAAATTTGTATTAGATTTTTTGTTGTTCAGTCATCTTGCAGTTGTGTCTGGCACTTCATGACTCCATTTGGGGTTTTCTTGGCAAAGATACTGGAGCCGTTGCCATTTCCTTCTCCAGCTTGTTTTTATAAATAAGGAAACTTTAGGCAGATAAGGCTAAGTGTCTTGCCCAGGGTCACATAGCTAGTAAATGTATGAAGCCAAATTTGAACTCAGGAAGATGAATCTTCCTGACTGCAGTCCTGGAATTCTATCCACTGAACCATTTAGCTGTCCTGTGCCACCTAGCACAGGATTTATTTTTATTAGGATTGAGATACCTTGGATACCAAAATGGAGCAGTCAGTTTTCCTTGGCCCTAATTCTGAACCTTTCCTATAGTCTGTAGATGCCATTTAGTAGTATCTTCCATGATTGCTCATATCCAGAATCCTTGAAGCTTTCAAGGTTCAAATGACCCTCCCCTGCCTTGTGTCAGCACTTGTCAGCATTTTAGGGGGAGTGAGGAAGGATACAAAAGATCCCGCTGCTTTACTGGTAGAATTAGGTAATATATCGAGGGTGTAGTAGTGGAGGGAATGGGGAAGGGGGAAAGAAGTGATTAGCTCCTTATTAGAAGAGCCCTGACCTGGCAGTTCCTCATTTGTATTGTTAAATTAGGAAAATCAGCGTTCAGATGTCCACTTATTGATTGGTTTTGTAAATTCATAATTTTGCTGAGTAGATTGCTTTGATATTAGACATACTTTGGACAGGTCACTTAACTTGTCCCTTTGGACCTCAGTTTCTTCATTTGTCAAATAAAGGGTTTGGGCTAAATTATCTCTATGGGATTTCTAGTTCTAAATGTCAGTTTGTCTCTGACCTGTATTCTCTTTGCCACAAGATATTCATAAATCTATACATTTAGTGAAATATTTTGGAATCCAAAAATAACCTAAAGTGTTTTTCTTTTAGGGAATAATTAAATACGAGCAAGATGTTGATATGCTTGGTGAAGCCTTTAGGAAAGCTTATCTGAAAAGTGACACGCCATTGGGAGACAGCTAATGTCATCAAGAGTCGGACTACTTTATATCACCACTAGATGTCAGCCTGACTTCTGTATCAGTCTGACCGTCATTGTCTTGGCAAGAATCCTTCAAACATTTGCATTTTTTAAACCATTATAGTATCTGGCAATTCCCATACATCCAGTACATACAAGAATACAATTTTGTCTTCTTTGTCAATAAATTATTGAAAAAAGGATTATATTGAACATCTCATTTTACTCTTTAAGACTTTTATTTTTTTTTATTAAATTATTAACAAAACACTTGGAAACTGAGCACAATTGCTTTTTAAATTCACAAGTAATCTGTAAGGAGGAATAAACTATGTCAGCTAAGAGATGGTCAGTATTCATGGACATGTTCACAAAAAACAATACATTTGACAAAATGTTTTTATTTTCTTAAAAGTCTTCTATCCAAAATAAGTGAAAACTGTCATTTATCTGACTTAGGCGGAATTTATTCTAGCTTTTCAGTAGAATGTCTTTTCATAAAGTATTTACTTATATCAAAAAGCATATTCATTAAAATTTTAATGTTTACCAGAATGAAACGTTAAAACATTTCAGCTAAGGATCAGGTTGTCTATACCTGATTATTATGTTGCTGTACAAAGGAACCTTATGTGATGCCTCATCTTAGTTATGGAGGTGACCCCATACCTGCAGGTTGCCCACTCTGGCTACTACTGTCGATTAAGACCCAACATTCCTCTAAGGTTAGGTCCTTGAAGACTAGGGCACATTGGGCTAAATAAGGAGGTAAAGCATTGTATCACAGCCCCCCATGAAGCACAGTTAACACCTCTGGGGCCTGGTTTAAGTACCATTTACACTTAAAAGATGGAAACCTTTGGCACCTACCCATTAAGGAACCACCTTCATCACCCAACTTTTATTAAACAACTCTGGACAAAAGGTCCAGAGTCTGACTCTGGGTCATCTACTCAGTAGCAACCAAGGTTCCCAAACAGGCCAGCAACTATTTTTCAAAAGTGGAATAGTGAGTGGTTGCTCCAGGGAGTTTATTGCGCCAAAAGCCTAATAGTCATTTCATCTAGCTACCTTCTCATGCCCAGGACCTGGGATGCCTGGTCCTCTCCAGTGACAAGGTCAGGAATTATTATGGTAATGCACATAACCTCTTTATTCTCTCAATTGCCAGATATTATATACCTTCTTCACTGGCCATATCATGAGGAATTTATACAAACACGTATTCCAGCGTTCTTCATTTCTCTTACTAAGAATTAAATGTCTTTTACCTACCTAACCTAATATTATTTAATATTAACTACACAGAATGGTTGACACCTGCATGGGCTTCTGTTTACTCACAGTGACCAGTGAGAAGCTACTGTAAGCAACTGTACAGGCACTGATTCCCAAGTCAGTGAACATGACTGTCCTCTGCAGTGTGTAGACAACCAGCCCATCTTCCAGAGTAGCTGCTCCCAGTGCCCCACCCACAGCCAGGGTTCCTACCATACCTCTTTCCTCTCCCCTCTTCCTTTCCAATACTATAGCTGAGAACAATAATCAACTCAACCATTTCTGGAAAGGACCTGTCAAAAATTGCCCCATGACTTAAGTCAGTATCTCTGGGATTTTCCCTCTCCCTGTTCCCCCAAACACTCAATTTCTTGGTCACCACTATCCTATATGTGTTGTTTTCCCCTATTAGAATATAAACTTCCTTGAGGGCAGGGACTGTTTTGCTTATATTTGTATCCTCAATGCTTAGCACAAGTGTTCAGTCATACATTTATTCATATCCTTTGACCTCTTATCTATTGGTTCTTGGTCATATATTTGTATTAATTTCCTAAATACCTTGGATGTCAGAACTTTATCAGAACTTTTTTGTATTTTATGCAAAGGCTCCCTGTTCCCCTCACTTGTGAAGGGTACCTTTCCTGTCCTGGCTGCCTTGATTTTGTTTTTGGAAGTTTCAGAATTTCATGTATAGCAATCCGTCTGGAGCTACTCCTCCAGCTCTACCTGAAACAATGCACCCTACAGTTTTCAGGAAGAAATTAAAACTATAGGTAAATGAAAAAATGTTCCAGATTGCGGTTGATTAGAGAAATGGAAATTAAAACAACTCTGAGGTACCATCTCACACATCAGATTGGCTAATATGACAAAAAAGGAAAATAATAAATGGAGAAGACACAGGAAAATTGGAACACTAATGTATTGTTGTGAAGCTGTGAACTGATCCAACCATTCTGGAGAGTGATTTGGAACTATGCCCAAAGGACTATAAAACTGTGCATATCCTTTGATCCAACAATATCACTGCTAGGTCTAAAGAGATCATTAAAAAAGGGAAAAGGACCCACAAAAATATTTTTAGCAGCTCTTTTTGTGGTGGCAAAGAATTGGAAATTGAGGGGCGGCTAGGTGGCGCAGTGAATAGAGCACTGGCCCTGGAGTCAGGAGGACCTGAGTTCAAAGCCAGCCTCAGACATTTGACACTAGCCGTGTGACTTTGGGCAAGTCACTTAACCCCAACTGCCCTCCAAAAAGTTAAAAAAAAATTGGAAATTGAGGGAATGTTTTATCATCCATGTGATGGAATACTGTTGTTCTACAAGAAATGAGCAGACAGGTTTCAGAAAAACCTGGAAAAACTTACATGAACTGATGCTGAGTGAAGTGAGCAGAACCAGAACACTGTACACAGTAACACCAACAGTGTACAATGACCAGCTTTGATAGACTTAACTCCGGGGTGGGAAACCTGTTAACTCTAGGCTAGTTCCCCACCCCTAGACTTAAGTTTTTCTGTGCAATGCAATGATCTAAGGCAATTCCAAAAGACTCATGATGGAAAATGTTGACATCCTGAGAAAAAAACTATGGAGTCTGAATCCAGATTGAAGCACTTTATTTTCTGTTTTTTTCTTTCTTCTGGCTTTTCCCTTTTGTTCTGATTCTTCTTTCATGGCACGACTAAGGTGGAAGGATGTTTAATGAGGTTGTACATGTATAGCCTGTATCAGATTGCATGGTGTCTCAAGGCGGGGGGGGAGAGGAGTGAGGAGGAAAATTTTGGAACTCAAAATCTTATAAAAGTGAATGTTCAAAGCCAAAAATAGAAAAAAAAATTTTTTTTAAGTACCCAAGAAGAAGGTTCTGGGACTAACACTGAGGGGCTGGAATTTCTAGCACTGTTATGCAGTAGTCTTCAAATGGTGTGCTTTCCACTTCATGTTAGCCAGTAGCCTCAATTAGCTTTTAGGAAAAATATTTTTACTAAGACGGTCTAGTACAAATAGTTGGTACAAAATATTCCCCCAAAATCTTTAACCAAAAAAAAAAAACCTGGGAAGTAAGGGTTCAGTCTTGACGTACTAGTGTGACACAGATATAGGGAACATGTGTGACCAAAGGATAAATTCAGCTCCTTGTTACTAGAAGCCCTTTATTTCCTTCGGGGAGCTCTCATGAAGTTCCCCATTGGTGTAGCTCTGCTGAGCTCCAAAGTTTGGTCCCTTTGGAGTCCATGGTTAGCATTCTCTCTACCATAAGGGTCGAATACTCCCATGTAGCTACTTCTTCCCTCTAGTGGCTATCTTTCTGTATATCCATCTGTGTCTGTTTGTCCATCTGTCCTCAGTATGTGTGTCTATGCCATGTTGAATACGTTGTCTCTTACTGATTTGTTATTCTTCTGATAACATGGGCCATGGTGATGACTGTGGGGTGAGGGGAGTGGCATGTAACACTCCCTTCTGGTCTCACTCTCCCAGTCTCTTGGGGTCTTCTGGTATAGGGGAAATAAACTTCCTCTTTAAGGTACCTCTGGGTCCAGAGTCCTCCACCATTTGACTGGATTACCATTGGACATGAAGTCTTTGTAAATAGAATAAGGAGCATTTCTAATTCTCTTTGACAATCACAAGATGTTTCCTGTGTTGCACCATCTGTTTTCATACAGTGATTTAAGCACTGTAATTCTCTCCAATTCAAGACATGTTTACACCTAGCCTACACTTTTGATTAATTCAGTCAAGGTATCTGGATCTTCTGAGAGTAACTGGGGTAGGAGAGAGAGCTTTACCCTTACACATATAACCAGAAATGTCTCATCTTTTATGATGACCTCCGCCCATGTTTGGTTGACTTCTTCAGACATGGTTATGGTCAAATGATGGTCCTTCCATTTTTTTTAAAGATATGACCAATTAGGTTACATATCCATTTGGAATGTATCATGTGGAGTAAATTGCAGCTCTAAACCTCTTTTGTTTAAAACTACTTCCCAATTTTTCCAGAACTTCAGTCTTTCTAACAAGTAGTTTATGCTTTTGTGATTATCAAACATGGGGCTAAGAAGATTGTATCTGATCCTTACTTAGCTTCTGTGTGTTCCATGGGTCTACTTTTCTGGTTTTTTTAACCAGTAGTAAATCATCCTTATGATTATTGATTTATAATAATAGTCTGAGGTCTTGATGTGTACTATTTCCCCTTATTTTCATTATTTCCCTTTCAATTCTGTACCTTTTATTTTCTCAAGGTGAATTTTATTATTTTGTCTGACTCTACAAAGTACATTCTTAGTAGACTGATATAATTCTAAGTTTTGCAAATTAACTTAGGTAGCTTCATCAGTTATATTATTATAATACAATGATCAATTAATTAAAATTCTTCTCATTATTTATTTTCCTTTGTTTTTATAAAGTCCTTTCTAGTTGTATTTGTCTTGAGTGTCTTGATTGATTACTAGATATTTTATATATTTTGTAGGTTTGGGGGATGGTATCTCACATATCCTGATTTTTGTTATTTCTGTATAGAAATTTATGGATTTACTTTATATCTCACCTTCATTCTTAAACTTATTTTATTTTTTCCTTAATGTTGTCCTTACATTATCAATAAAATATTTTTTATTGATTTCCTTTAAAAGCTGTCTTGCTGGGTGATGTGTTTCAAATTGGAGTTCTTCATGAGTTCGTGATTTCTTTAGATTTCCCCCAGATAGCCTGCAATTCTGAAGTAGTAGTTATCTGTGTAAAAGCCACCTGTAGCCCAGGGGCCCCCAAAGACCCTGGGTTCATGTAAACTGTTTTCAATCTGAGGGGAGCCTAACTGCAGAGGCTTCACATTCTCCTTTTGTTTCTGACCCTACTCCAGAACCAACCACCAGAAAATCCTCTAAAACAAAGCTTATATATGGCTTATGTTTAGATCTCCCTAAGTCCCATCACACAACAATGTCCAATATACAATATGGGCATAGTGTTTTTAAAAGCTTTTATTTCACCCCACACAGAAAATGCATGTGAAGCAAAGAAGTCATAGGCACAGACACAAGAAATATAAAACATTAAAAAACAGAAGAAATGTAAAACATGCAAACAGGCAAAATTATACTCTCCCCTAGATGGTAGATACACTTTACAGTAAACAAATTTACCCCATTCATCTCAAACCTGCACCATCCAAGCAACTTAAAATGCACTATTACAGAATATTGGTCCAGATCTCGTCACCCCCTTACGGCATGGCTTTAGCCCTTCAACTGCAACTCCAGGATGCTCCTGTTTGTGGGCCTGTTTTCTAAAAAGGGTACCATTATGGAAATATTTCTCTGGGTAGCAGCACTCAGTTCTAGAACTCAGAAACTCATAAACCTGAAGCTGTGTATGAAACTGTCAAACCTGTTGCTTCTCAGGAAATCTATTAAATCTATTTTCTCTAGATTGCTTCCTGGGGTATTAATCCTTTTCAGAAAAGACTGGCATTCAGGGATTTTTCCTTTTATGCTGAGTGCAGCAAACACATCCATCTCTCACTGCCATGTTATTCTGCTACGAGTTAACATTGCTGGGGGGTGGGAAGGAGAAAACGAGAGGAAATTCTCTCATACACTATATTCTGGTCTGAAAGTCCAAGGAGAGAAACTGCATGAAAACAGAACTTAGGTGTGGACCAGTCTAAAGTTCAGTCTTAGGAGATCACAGAAAAAGCAATTCCAATGAAAAAAAATCTGTTCTCTTGAACCTTAGACATCAAAAAGCAGTCACAGTCACTGCGGACTGCTGAATGGAATTCGCTGTGTCCTTTCACTAAGGAGCTATGGTTCAAGTCTGGCTCCATGGAAAATGCTCCTTCCTTCTGACAAAGGCCTCTGCTCTATAATCTCATCAAGTTAACTAGTAGCACTCATTCTCCTCATTACATAAACATAAGAAATTTATATTTTTATTGAGATGTTAAAATAAGTTAGAAATTCAAATAAGTGCTGTAATTTGCAGATGGACTAACTTGAAGTTCATTGCTGAACTTCCTCGTAACTAATAATCAAGATATTGAAAGAGAACTATCACTACTATCTTTAAGAGTGGAAAGTATCAAAACAAGCTAATGTTCCTATAATATCTCTACATCTCTGAGCAATAACACCATCCTTAAAGTATATGTAATGACAAATCTTTTCTGTGCTATGTAAATTTTGTATAAAATAATCAAACAACTAACTTAAAATCTAAGGGGACTTTAGAATGCTCTGTGTATCAGAAACTTATTTTTTTGCATGTGAATTATGTAGCTTTTACATAGTCAACCCATAAAATCCACTGTATCTTTGAAAATATTTTGGTATTCAAACTCACAGATAAAGTCAAATACTTCCAATTTATCGGGCAAAGAATTTTCTGAAAGGGAGGATTTTTTTTAGGAAAGTATTTAAGGTATATTAAATTTATTTATTTCCCCATTCAAGTGCCTTCATAAATTCCTCTTCAGTGAAGGACAGCATCTTAGCAGCTTCAATATGCATCTGTTAAATAAACATTGTTTAATTTAGTAGCAATTAGGAATGAGTAGATCACAGAGTAATTTGAAATATGTGCAATTTTCAAATAAGCCATAAATCATTATAGAAAGCAATTTTGAATTATGCTTTTAAAAATAAAAACTCTATTCATAACTTTTAACTCAGAGATCCTAAAAATACACAACACAGGTCAAAGAAAGAAAAAAATGCTGTATATAGACCAAAATATTCCTAACAGCACTTTTTGTGGTAGCAAAGAATTGGAAAAAGAACAATGCATGCCTATCACCCTAAGGAATGGATTTGGGTCCACAAATATAGAGAATATCACCATGCTGTAAGGAACAATGTGATGAATTCAGAGAAGAGGTACAGAAGACAGGAACTGATGAAAGGTAAAGAAGAAGCAAGAAAGTACAGACAATGACCACAACAGTATAAAGGAAAGCAATGCTATATAATTATAATATAACCAAGGGTAGCCTGTAAAAGAGATGAGAAAACATAAAGGCAGGCAGGTAGTGCAGGAGCTCTGGGCCCAGAGTCAGAAAGACCCGAGTTCAAATCCAGCCTTAGACATTTAGCTGGGTGACCCTGGGGAACTCAACCTCTGTTTCCCTGTTTCCTCATCAGTATAATGGGAATAATAATACTCACTTCTCAGGGTTATGAGGATTAAATTTGATATTTGTCAGTGCCTGACACATTAGCAAGTATTTAATAAATGATTATTTTCTTCCCTCATTTCTTTGCAGAGGAGGGGGACTATAGATGTAGAACGTTGTTTACATTGTCAAATTTAATTTATTGTTGGCCAGTTTGCTAAATTGCTTTCCTCCCCTCTTATTATAAAGTATACTCACTGAGTAGTGGGGGGAGAGGGATATATTTGAAATAAACTTTATGTAAAAATAAAAGACATCAATAAAAACAAAAATTATAAATAAAACCAAAAAATGTTGTTCAATTGTGACTCTTCATGACCTTTTTGGGGGTTTTCTTGGTAGCAATCCTGGAATGGCTTGCCATTTCCTTCTCTAAATCATTTTATAGATAAGGAAACTGAGGAAAACAGGTTAAATGACTTACCCAGGGTCACACAGCGAGAAATCATCTCAGGCTAGATTTGAACTCAGTTCTTTATGATTCAGGCCTGGTATTCTACCCACTGGGCCACCTAGCTGTCCCAAAAAGTGACTAGAGATTTCCAATATTAATGAGTAAAAAAAAAATGACTTGCTTCTCACCCGAAACAGGCATTGATGAAGGAATTTATGTTTTTCTTACTCAGGATCACATTATCTTAATTTCTCCTTAGAAAAATATACAGATGATAGAAAACTACAATAATTACAACCGGTGAGGAAAACCGTACCTAACTGTATGACTTCACAGTTGTGGCTCTCTCTGTTTCTTGCATAAGAAAGAATTGCTTTACTCAAGTAGAAAAGAGTGAGAATAAGAAAGCAAACCCACACCACAAATTCCCAGGCTTCTGTTTTACATTCGACACGAACTTTTCATTTATCTTTAGGACATTAGGGTAGAAAAAAGAATTATAAAAGACATACGTTTTAAATCACAGAGTCCCTACTCATCAGAAGCAAAGTATTAACATTTCAAATAACAATCTTTTTGATAAACCAAGCAAATGTTATTTATTACTGAGATGGGAGGGGGGAAGGGGAAAAGCCACTATCTCTACCTTTTATAATGGTTGATAAGAACTGGATCTAGTGAAAAGATCAGTGCTCTAACTCAGAAAACCCGGCTTCAAATTCCACTTTTTTCACGTATTAGACATACGACCTTGGAAGTAATTTGTCCTTTTGGAATCTTAGTTTCCTTATTTGTAAAGTGATGGCATTAAGACACTAGATAATCTCTATGGCCCCTTCCAACTCTGACATGATATGATTCTACAGCATTGATTTGTCCTTTTTGTATTTAGTTACTAACCTCTAATATTTTACACAGGAAATAAGAAACCTCTGTAAAATAAGCCAAAAGGTAACCAGAGTTGGCTATGCATAGATTCTGGGGAAATCCCTAAACCCAACCATCTAAACAACACCGACAGCTTCGAGTCCAGCCAGATGAGTCTATGTGCTGTCCTCTGAGGCTCCTCTCCTTGATTTCCACTGAACACTTTCAAGAATTTCTCACTGGGCTATCACTGTTTTTCCCCCAAGAAGCCTTCCCTGATAAACAAAGGTCTCTGTACTATTTCCACATTACCCCATTTTTATTCAGTGTTTAAGGGTTGATGTATTTATTTAAAATATGATTTCGCTGTGTTTCTGACTTTGCTCCCTACTAAAGTCCCATTCTAAAGCTTCGTCGTGGCATGGAGCTAATCCTGGGTTTTCAGAAGCTACACCAGTGAAATACAGATTCTGGAAGGTCCTACAAAACTGGAAAAGGTGTAAACACCAGGCAGGTGAGGAGTGGTGTATCCAAGGGCCAGCCCAGGAGTTAAGCTTGGAGAGGCTTGTCCCCAGGCTGGCATCTGGGTGGTTAATTAGTCATAGGAATTTTCACAAATTATCCACTAAGTCATCCAAGCACTGATCTGCATTGGTGCAGAGAGTACCCACAATGCCAAAGTTACAGATCCTTGAATTATTGAAATGAATCTCCTTAAAAAAAAAAAACCTCAGCTCTTTCCAATTAAAACTATGAAAATCCTTGATGTCTACACTATGTACTTTGGCATTATGCAATTACAGATTTAGAGTTAGAAAGGGATCTTAGACATCTAGTCCAAGCCCATTCCCAAGGGGACAGAGAAGTGAAGTGACAGGTCCCTGGTTGGTCACACCGAGAATGAGGATTCAAGCCTATGGCTTCTGAATCCAAAAGCCAAGACCTTTCCTACTACACTTTTTTTCTGGCCATTAAGGATGTAGAGGTAGGAGGTCAGAAAGATTAAATGTAAAAAAAAATGTGCATAAAAGTCTTTTATTCTATCACTTCTGTGAGTTTACTATTCATGTTACTATTTTAAAGAAAGTTATTGCTGTTTTTTTCTAGCAGTCAAACAACTGAAGAAAGAAAAGAGATTTGAAGTACACTAGGATAACACATTTATTTTTCAATCAGTTAAATATTTAATGAGTGCAGAGGCTATATTTGGGTGCTGTAAACATTTTATCACTGAAGAATTTTTTTTGCCTTTTAGATACCTGATTATAATTCTCTTAATGTAATTTTTACATACCAAATTTTGTAAAAGTTAGTCATTTATCATCATCATGTTTGATCAGAGAGGGAGGGAATAAGCATTTCTATAGAATCTGTGGTGTGCCAGGCACTGTGCTTAACTCTTTTACAAATATTTTGTTTGATTCTCATGACAGCCTTGCAAAGTAGATGTTATTATTGTCCTCAGTTTACAGTTGAGGAAACTGAGGCTGAGGCCAAATGCTTGCTTAGGCCCACAGCTAGTAAGTGAATGGGGCT
Source organism: Pseudocheirus occidentalis (assembly GCA_028646575.1). Classification (NCBI taxonomy): domain Eukaryota; kingdom Metazoa; phylum Chordata; class Mammalia; order Diprotodontia; family Pseudocheiridae; genus Pseudocheirus; species Pseudocheirus occidentalis. The sequence continues at coordinate 3,413 of JAQQSW010000032.1, read as the reverse complement.
GGATTTGAACTCGAGTCTTCCTGACTGTAAGCCTAACACTTTCCACTGTGCCAACAGTTGCCTCTAAGTACCTTGATATATGCATGAAACTGAACTAGATGTTATGGAAGATGAGTGTGGACATTCCTCAGCTTAAAAACACTATATGAGCAGCATAGTGGAGAGAAGGCCATCCCTGGAGTCAAGAAGACCTTATTTCTTTTTTTTTTGTTTGTTTTGTTTTAGAAGTGAGGTGTTTAGAGTTAAGTGACTTGCCCAAGGTCACACAGCTAGTAAGTGTCAAGTGTCTGAGGCTGATTTTGAATTCAGGCCCTCCTGACCCCAGGGCTGCTGTTCTACTCACTGCACCACCTAGCTGCCCCAAGAAGACCTTATCTGTCCCTGATGGAGCAGCTGTGTGACTATGGGAATAGCACTTAAAGTCTCATCCCAAGCAACTCTCTAAGACGAGAAAGTAGAGATGACTTGCTACTCATAAGTGGGAGCGAATTCCTATAAACTGATGAAATCACAGACTTGGATGCAAAAAAGCAGGAAAAAAATCTTTTGTCAAGCACTTGTCACATATGAGGCACTGTGCTACACGCTAGGGATAGAAAATTAAGAAACGATAGTCTGTCCTCAGTGTTTTCTCCTGGGGAGATTTGTCATGTGCACAGATGTGTATGGGACAAGGAGGTGTGTGAGAGGGTTGCTGAGGACCACAGGGAGCGGGACTCGTACCCTGATGGCTGAACAAGCCCTCTCAAGTGTTTGCCCTGCTGATAGGCCTGGATCGGTTCCCCGTCTCCCAGGAAGATGCTCAAGCGTACAGGTGTTAAGGATTAGGTCCTCCAGATATGCATGGGAAATGCACCACAGGACAAAAATGTATGTGATATCCGCAGGGGAAAGCAAATTAAGAAGCGTCCTATAAAAGGCTGGACACAGGGTAATAAAGTTGGCTTTCTACTTTCACCATTCTGAGAGTTCCTATCTTTCTTTTATGCATTCAGTAGTACCTCTGGGTCAGCGATTCTTTCTCAGCCTTGTCTGGGGACGACAGGGCTCCCATTCTTTCTCAAAATCAGCTCCCCACAGAAGGTAAAGGAAAAAATGAAGACAATGTGTTCTGGGAAAACTGGAGTAAGGACACAGTACTTTTAGCTCAGTTTCAGATCAAGGAAGCTTCAGGGTGGAGGAGGCAATGAAGAAGGAAGGAAAGAATTTGAACAGGCCTTGAGAAGGGAATTCATGGCAGATATGGCAGAATGGCCTATAGGAACAACTATATGGAGGCTAAGGAACAGCATTGCTTCTATGACAAAGTGTATTCCTAGGCCTATGCAACATTTGGCTTTTGTCTGCCTCAGTTTCCTCAACTGTAAAATGTTCTTAAAAGCATATACACAATCAGCTATATTATCTATAATTAAATTTTCAGAATAAGCTTACCTTTTGTCTTTTTAAAATATCAATTAATTTAAGCTGTTTTCTGAAACCTGCCATTAGTTCTCCTTTTTGTTTTTCTAGCTTCTTGTTTTCGGTTTTTAATTCTTCAATTTTCTTGTGTTCTTCATTTGCTGAGTCCTGTAACAGAACAGAAAAAATTAATTCCCTGATTTACTGATTTAAATGGAAGGAAACAAGCATTTAAGTTCCTACTATGTGCCAGGAATTCAGCTAAGGGCTTTACAAATCATACTTGATCCTTATAACAACTCTGGAAGAGGAGTGCTATGATTATCCCTGCTTTACAGCTGAGGAAACTGAGGCAGACAGGTTAAATGACTTGCCCAAGGTAACAGAGCTAGAAATTTCTGAGGCCACCCTTGAACTCAAGTCTTCCTAACTCTTGGTCCAACACTCTGTCCACTTCACAACACAGCTATTCCTTACTTGACAAAGTACTTAAATGAAAAAAAAAATTGAAAGACTACCACTATATCTTAACGTAAACACATAAGTTTTAAAACAGTTCACTTGATTTTTAAGAATGTGATTCTCTTTGATTTTTGTATTTTACTTCTTTTTGGAGGGAGGAAGGTTAGGGCAATTGGGGTTAGGTTAAGACTTGCCCAAGGCCACACAGCTAGTAAGTGTTAAGTGTGTGAGGCCAGATTTGAACTCAGGTCCTCCTGATTCCAGGGCTGGTGCTCTATTCACTGCACCACCTAGCTGCCCCAATTTTCATATTTTAGATAAGGATTTCACTCCAAGAAATTATCTCTTCCTGAGCAATGTAACATGAATCATGGAATCAAGAAAGTGATCTAGGGGTGGCTAGGTGGTGCAGTGAATAGAGCACCAGACCTGATCAGGAGGACCTGAGTACAAATCCGGCCTCAAACACGTAACACACACACACACACACACACACACACACACACACACACACACCTAGCCCTGTGACCTTGGGCAAGTCACTTAACCCCAACTGCCCTCCAAAATACAGAAAAAAATGTAGAAGGTGAAAAAAAAAGAAAGTGATCTAAATAGCTCTCTAACCTAGCTTAATGTAGAATTTTGAAAAAAGATCAGATATCTACAGATATTAGTGGATGGCTCCAATATTACAAACCTTTTCTAAGCTAAATATCAAAACTGGGGTTCTTAAACTGCAGTGAATGGATAGATTTCAGGGGATTCATGAACTTGGATGGAGAAGGAAAGCATTTTTATTTTCCCTACTCTTAGCGAAAAGGGTATTTTCATTTCTTTAGTCATTTAAAGACTTCACTCTGAAAAGCGGTCTATTGGCCTCACTTGACAGTGAACAGGATCCAAGACTCAAAAAAAGATTAAGAATCCCATATCTAAAATAAATTTGTCTTATAAGATCATATGCCACTTCTGATCTTACTTAAAGTTTGTCTATAGTCTTGGTAATCTTCATTTATCTGATGAATTATGTGTCAGCTGTCCAAAGACCAGACTAAATTCACAGAAGCTCAGCACCATATTGCCTACAAGGTAATGAATTTTTTAGTCATAATTATTCTGTAAACTCATCTACTAAGGCATAAGAGAGTTACAATCTGCCCTTGTGTAATGGTAATCAGTTTATTGGATACTTAGGGCTAAGTAGATCAGATTCTTAGGGCTAAGTAGCACTTAGTAACTTAGGGCTAAGTATAGAAAGGTAGAACTCCTCCATTGGTGAAAAGGTGTGAATTCCCCTGTTGACTTGGGAGAAGGCTGAGACACTCCCCTGCTGACTTGGGAGAAGGCTACTGGCCAGACAGGAGGCCTGTGCTGTATATAAGGAAGAATTTGAGAGAGTCAAAACAGATTTTGGAGTTGGCTCCTCAGTGAAGCTGACTGAAGACATGAACAGGATGGGACTTTGTTTGTTGGTGGCCTGGCTGATCCTTGAGTTCCAGGCAAGAGAAGTCCTGAAGGGTTTGAGGTGTGCCGAACCCTGTGAACTTCAG
>JAQQSW010000031.1:193159-203532 GCA_028646575.1 Pseudocheirus occidentalis | reverse complement strand
CATGCCCTTTTATACAGCTTCAATTAGAATTTGTTCTCCATTGGCTAGGTGCAACTTCCAAAATGCCCATGCCATGCCCCCCTCAAACAGCTCCTCCAGCATGCACAAGCTTCTAACCTTTTAATTGATCAGAAGCCTGGTTCTACTAGATCACAGCTCTGATTAGAACCAATCACCTATGACTAACATTCTGCTATCATTCAAAGATAGGAGTCATTTTAATCCTGTGGAAACAAAATTCGTCCCATTGTTTCCCACAGCACTGAGAGAGCCAGGGGCAGATACCCAGCAAATAATTTGAAATATGAAACTAGACATTGGGAGGGAGGCCTTTGCTGAAGATGGTAATTTGTCTATTCTTAGGATTATAAATTTATAGTTGAAGGAACTTCAGGGGTTATCACCCATATAGACATCATAGTAAAGCCATAAGAATGGATTAAAATATCACAATAGACAATATAAAAGAGAATAAATGCGTAACAAAGGCAGAGTCCTCTAGAATACCTCTATTGATGTGTATAAGGGAGAGAAGGAGCCTAGGGATAAGACAAAGAAAGATCTGTCTTAATTAAGAAGAGAAACAAGATCATCCATTGTGAGGGACCCTAAGGGAAGAGACTTCTAAGAGACAGAAGATAGTTAATAATGAAAGAAGATGAGAATTCAAAAAATATTAAGTTATGTTTGTTGGTTTGCATAATTTCTTAATGAAGTACTGAGTCCAATCATTATTTGGGCAGGCTTTGCCTTGTTCCACACAGTTCATCTATCTCACAGATGCATGGGTTGGTCACTAAGGAAACTCAACAAAGCGAATAAGTATAAAACTGTCATCAAGGCTGGGAAAGCAACTGGGTCTTGTCTTACTAGCACAAAGTCAGTAGAATCATTTTCACAATGGAAGAAGCAGATTGTAATCTCAATAACATTTCTCAAAAATGAAATGTTAGGAAACAATGGAAATATCATCAATGAATCTTGTTTCCATTTGTGGACTTTTTGATCTTTATGATCAAGAACAGACATTTATTGGTACTTAATACATGCTAAGTCTTGGATGGCATAGTAAGGACACAGGGCCATACAAGCTACAAACACAGTGTACTCCTAGGTTTTGAACAGAAGTCAGAAAATAACGATTTGGGTTAGATTTAAAATTAAATGGATAAGATTTTCTAGTTCTTTCATTGATAAAGGAGTACTGACTGACGCAGACTGGGACTTCACATAACATCACATCTTGACAGTGTCATCATAGATGAGCATCTGTTCTGTAATTTTGCAAGTTCAGGACTTCCATTTTATCACTTCATTCAGGGATTATGTGGGGAATTGATTCCTTTTAACTAAATTCGTAAAATAATAAATTATAAAACAAAGTGCTAAAGTGAGGAAATAGTCATGGAAACTATCTGAAGAGGCTCTCTGTTGTAGGAAAGAGAAAGCAAGTCCTCCGAGACAAGAAAGCCTGTATTAAAGTCCCACTGTTGGTTCTGTGATTCTGGGCTAATCATTTACCTCTCAGTGTCACTCTTTTAAGACTATTCAGCTGTAAAGCAGTGGCAGATCAGTTTTGGAAGAGGGAGGTTTTCCTTACTAGGCATTCCTCATGCCAATGGAAACAACTTCTCTAGAACCAAAAAATAAACAAAAACCCCAATGTCTCTCAGGATAGCTAGTAGAAATCATTTGCACAGCTCATACTTGATAGGTAAATCCAAATAAAATTCTAAATCAGATAATGATTTCAATTCAATTCAGCAAGCACCTACTATGTGTAAGGCTTTGTGTCAGGTGCTAAGGATACAAAGGCCAGTCGTTTACATTCTGCTAGAGAAAACATATAGACAGATAAGGGAATAAACAATACACAAAATAATATTGGAAGAGGGGGAGAGCTCAAACAAGAGTGGAATGGCAGAGATGGAAGAGGGACGTGGTATGGATAAAGAAAGGACTTTGTAGGTGGTAGCATTTAAGTTGAGCCTTAAGTAGAGCTAAGGCATTCCAAGAGGCAGAGGTAAGACAGGAGTAGAGAGAGATCTTGTATAAAGACATAGAAAGAGGAGAGGAAATACTACTGGAATGTATGTACAGGAAATACATAAAATGGAATATGTGTTGGAAAGAATGAAGAGGCCAGTTTGGTTCAAACTTAGATAACATGGGGAGGAGTATTGTGAAATCTGTCTAGAAAAGATAAGTTGTAGTAAGATTGTGAAGGGCTTTAAATGCCAGAAGAGTATGTATTTTATCCCAGAGGTCACTGTAGACCACAGAATCTGCTTGAACATAGATAGCAGTGATGTAGGGTTGTATACTAGGAAAATCAAATTTGCAGCAGGTGGAAGGTGAGTTGACCAGAGGCTATTGCAGTAGTCTGAGAAAGATGCATTTGAAAAGGAATATCCTTTAAATCAGTTAGTATTGATTACTTTGATTTATATTTAGTTTGGCTGTAAAATTGAATTTTCTTCTTTAGGAAAAATTAGCCTAAGGGCTATTAGCAGTTATTAATAAATATATGTGTATATGTGCATAGATAGATAATATTTATATAACTGTTAGATATTCTCTTAAGTCTAGGTTACTTATAGATTTAGTGAATAGATTGATAAGAATTTATCATTTACTAGTAGATATTTTAGAGGTAGATATATCTTTGCAGGAATGAAAGTGATGATAGAATTATAAGACTTTTTTAAAACTAAATTCCTCTTTTTGAAACTGGAAAAAAGGGGATTGACTAAAAGTTAAGTTCCCTTTTCCAATCTTAGTGAATAAACTGCCCCACTTTTTTTCTTGAGCTAGAAGTTAAGTATAAGTTGAGTAATATACCATTCTAAAATTGGGTTTCCCTTTCTGGCAGCTGAAGATGTATTGGATAGGCAGGGAGGGGGAGGGGTGATTACGAACTACAAACGACAAGTTTCCCCTTAAAGTAAGCTTTCCAGTGAAAAAACGGCATTAGCTTCAAGAAAAGGACTTCTGGGGGTATTCTCACTTTAACAGCTAAAAGCTGATAATAGTATGAATTTGGGTTAAGAAATCGTGGGAGCAGAAAGTTAGTTAGGTGATCTGTCTTGTCCAATTGAATTATGTTCAGAACAAGTTTTCTATTTTTTTTAATTTTTGTTTATTTTGAACTTAAATAGAAAAAGATACACATATAACACACGCACACACACAAAACATTTCCATGCCCACAGCATAACATAAAGAGAGGATTCAGTATAAAACTATGAATTTCCATTTCAGGCTGTTTATTTTAAAAAGACAACTATGGAACAAATGTTACACATTGTTATCAAAGCTTCCCACTTTTTCTTTACTTCCTTCTAAATTTTCTTTTGTTCTCTGCAATGTGCTTTTTTTTTCTCCTTCTCTCCTGATTCCACCCTAGAATAGGCTACAATTAATCACGTGTGTGTGCACACACACGAACATGCTATCCGTACTTCTATTTATCAGTTCTTTCTCTGGAGGTAAATAGCATCTTCCTTCATAGGTCTTTTGTAGTTGGTTTGATTATTTTTGATGCTCAAGATGAAACAGTCATTCCAAGTTCTTAGAACAAGATTTCTGTTACTCTGTAAAGCATTCTCTTGGTGCTGTTCATTTAAGTTTTCAGTATTTCATGCAAGTCTTTCCATGTTTTTCCCCCTAAAATCAACCAACGCATTTCTTAAAGCACATTAATATTCCTTCGTAACTAATGTGGCTTGAGGGGTTGAGGGACCCCTCAAGGACCGGAGAGCAGGACAGGATGCTCTGAAATGAATTCATGGACTCAAACATCTTTCAATGCAGTCGGTAAAAGTTTATTTTTAAGCTGTTCAGTTCCACTGCTTCTCACCCTGGGGGCAGGGGCCAGACAGAACTCTTCTCTGACCCCCCCCATTACAACAGAGTTCCACACTGACCTTTCACTTTGTATTTGGCGTTTATCAGTTGAGGAGTCTGGAAACCACCACAGCTGCTGGTCATGCACTCTCCTAAAGTCTGATTCTGCCACTGTTGGTTGGGGCTGCCCTGGGGCTGGAACCTTAGCTCAGGGAGGGGTAGGAGGAGGGGAAATACGCTTAGCTCCCATTGCTCTGTGATACACCTTTCCTGTTAGCTTACCAGGCTTCCCTCAGCAGGAAATTTGTTTCTCTCTGCCACTTTGTGGGTTTTGTAGCTCTAAAATTTGTTCAGAGTCATTTTTTCACATGTATTGGAAGCGTTTGGATTGGGAGTTCATGTCAGGTTTGTGCTTCTATGCCATCTTGGCTTTGCATCAGATTCACTGTTTTGGGACTTTGTAATTTTTTTTTAACTTTTTGGAAGGGGGAAGGTAGGGCTATTCTGGTTAAGTGACTTGCCCAAGGTCACATGGTTAGTTTTGTGTTAAGTTTCTGAGGCTAGATTTGAAATTAGGTCATCCTGACTCTAGGGCCAGTGCTCTATTCACTGTACCACCTAGCTGTTCATAGAGGAGCTCAGAAAAGTTCCTGCTTCTGTTTTGCCATCTTGGCTCTGCGTCCTCCAACATTAATTCTTGAGAAATTGTGGCTTTCTATGACTTATTGCTGTATAGCAAAACTCGAAGAGCATTGCTATTAAAAGAAAGCCTTTTGTTTCAGGGAAAACCTTATTATCACTGAAAGGACAGTTCAGCAATTGAAGTCCAGTCTGTTGTCTTCCTACTGCTCAGTTCTGATTCAGTTTCTTGTTGATATGCAATGTTGTTCCAAAGTACGCACAGTTTTATTAGCTATGCAACCTACTTCCATGTCTGGGCAATAGGCGTTCTTTATCTGCTTGGTTTTTCCTATGTAGATAGCTAGGTTAAACACTTTTGAAATCTTAAAGATCTCATTTATGAGGTTCTGCATTGTTCTGGGTTTGATGCAAATAGAACATAGCTGTGCACTGACAAGGCCATCTACAGAACTTTACCACCTATAGGGACACCCCCTTCCATTTCAATTCTGCTCCATTCATCCTCCATTACAGTAGTAAACACCTTTGGTGACTGTGTTTCTCTATGTCTATACCTTACTTGATGAGAATTTTTGAACAAAGATGTTCTGTTGTGTCAATTAAAGACTCTTATATGATGTTAGAAGAGAGCCTTTAAGGTTGCATTTTGTACTTAATAGTATCTTTTTCAATTAGATGTAATGTAGAATGTTTTCAACATTCATTTTTGTAAGGTTTTGAGTTCAAAATTTTTCTCTCTCCTTCCCTTACCTCATACCTCCTCAAGATAGCAATCAATCTGATATAGGCTATACATATACAATTATGTTAAACATATTTCTTTTTTTTTTGCTTTTTTTGGAGGACAGTTGGGGTTAAGAAACTTGCCCAAAATCACACAGCTAGGTGTTTGGGGGTTTTTCTGGTGTGTGTTAAGTGTCTGAGGCAGGATTTGAACTCAGGTCCTCCTGACTACAGGACCAGTGCTCTATTCGCTGTGCCATCTAGCTGCCCCTGTTAAACATATTTCCATTTTAGTCTTGCTGTGAAAAAAGAATCAGAATAAAAGGGAAAAACCACAAGAAAAAAAAACAAAAAAAAAAGTGGAAATGGTATGTTTCAATTTGCATTCAGACTCCATAGTTATTTCTCTGGATGTAGATAGCTTTTTCCATCATGACTCTTTCGGAACTGTCTTGGATTATTGTATTAATGAGAAGAGCTAAGTCTATAATAATCCGTATGTATGTACTATACATATATATGTATATATGTCTGTATGTGTATATGTATACACACACGTAGATAGATAGATAGATAGATAGATAGATAGATAGATAGATAGATAGATAGATAGATAGATAAAGATGAGATGGGAAGCATGATTATAAGAACAGTCTGAGACGGAGGATAGGAGAGGGTGGTATCTAAAGGACAGGAGAGAGACAGACATTGGTAAGGAGAAAGCCATTCCTTGCACATCATCTGTAATTTGTTACAATCTATTTATACCCACCATTATCTCTCTATATCCACCATATCTCTCCATTGTCCTTTGAGTGGCTTACAGTTTTATATTCTTCAGATAATAGTATGGTCCATTACTCATAGCTTTATACCATCACCAGAGGAGTTTTTGTGCTAATAGTATGGATTCTTAATTCATTAAGAAGCTTGGAACTATTAACAGTGCTTCACAGTTTTCCAAATGAAATCTAGCCCAATTTACTACTCCTGTTCACTTCAGGGCCCACCTCATTGTCCATCTGCCATATCTGTCTATGATATATGTACCAATTAGACAGATCAATTGGCTGTCCAGTAGCTATCTTGGACTGGAAAATAGACATTCCCCATGTACCAGTTTTTCCTATGTAAATTATTAAATAAAACTCTCCCATAATTTTTATTGATGTCTTTTATTTTTACCCTATTTTCACTTTTGAATATTATCTTACTTCTTCCTGTACCCAGTGAGCTATCTTTTGTGGCAATGAATACAAAAGAGGAAACAAAATCCATTCGACAAAACCAACCAATGACTCAACCACAAATGACAGTTAGTGCAATATTCCATAACCATGAACCTCTTTTCTGCAAAGAAGGGAGAGAGGTTAAGCAAAACTCTCTTGGGTTCTTGTGAATTTAATTTAGGAGGCTGTCTATCTGGAGCAATCAGCAGAAAGTCATCTGAAAACAAGAGATCTGCAGAACTTTATTGTCTATAGTGAAGCCTTCTTCCATTTATACTTCAGTGAACATGTCTCCCTTCAATACTGATGGATAATCATTGAATATCTACTAAGGAATCTTCTATGATCTTAATTTACACATGAGAGACAACTGGTGGAAGAGTATCATCTAAGACTACATTTTGCTACAGTAGCAAGAACTCATTCAACAAAAACTTCTGGGAAAAACTGGAAAACAGTCTGGCAAAAACTGGATATAAACCAACATCTGACACCACATGCCACATTAAGATCTGAATGGGCGCATGACTTAGACATGAAGGGTAACATTATAAACAAATTAGAGGAGCAAAGAAGAAATTGCTTCTATAAATAAGATTTAGTCCATCACCAGAAGAGAGAATGGCCAATTTTGATTAAATAAAATTTAAGTTTTTGCATGAATAACAACAATCCAATCAAAATTAGGAAGGAAACATATAACTAGGAAAAATCTTTGTAGAAAGTTTTTTTGATACTGATTTCACTTTCAGGATATTGAAGAAATAGTTTCAAATTGGTAAGAATGAGTCATTCCCCCAATTGACAAATGGTCAAAGGCTTTGAATAGGTACTTTTCAGAAGAAAAAAATCAAGTCATGTTGAATAGATGTGCCAAATCATTAAGTTAGAGAAATGGAAATTAATGCAGTTCTTAACATTTTACTTTCCACCCATTGTATTGGAAAAAATGACATAAAAGGAAAATGAAGGATGTTAGAGGAGCTATAGGAAAACGGGTGTATTAATGAATGCACTGCTGGTGGAGCTGTGAATTGATCCAGGCAGTCTGGAAAGGAATTTGGAATTATGCTCAAAATGTTATTAAACTATGCATAGTTTTTGAATTAGTGATAACACTACTAGGTCTATAATCCAACACAGAGGGAAAAAACTCATGTAAAAAAAATTCTCATACCAACTTTTTTTTATGGCAAAGAACCAAAAATTCAGAAGGTTTCCATCATGTGGGGAATGCCTGAACAAATTATGTACAAGAATATAATGGTAAACTATTATGCTATGAAAAATTATGAATTGAACAGTTTTAGAGCAAGTTGGGGAAGATTCATATGTACTGATAAAGAGTGGAGTGAACAAAGCCAGGAAAATAATTTGTGTAACAACACTTCAAAGACAAATGACCATAAAATACTTAAGAACTCTGACTAATACAATTACTTAACATATTTCCAAACAAACCATGATGAATCCTTCCACCACCTCTTGATAGAGAGCTTATGGACTCAGATTACAGACTGAGAAATATATTTCTTCTATGTGATCAATCCAGATTTGTTTTTTGTTTGACTTATTCTTATTTGTTACAAAGGTTTTGTTTTTCTTTTTTTCTTTTTTTCCTCCGTGGCAAAGGAGGGGGAAGCTGAGAGAACAATAAAATATTTTTGTTAATTTGAAAAAACTTGAAGATCATATTTTGTTTTTACAATCAAAATCTTAAAAATATACTACACAAACTATAGATACAGTATGATCTCATATCTTCCTCACCTTTCTTTCAATGTTTTTTCTGGTATCATTACAATAACATATATAACATTGAACTACCACAAATCCATCAGATTGGCTAAGATGATTGAAAAGAAAAATTATAAATACTGGAGGTGATGTGGGAAAATAGGGATACTAATGAACTTTTTTTTTTTTTTGTTTTTTGGAGTGCAGTTGGGTTTAAGTGACTTGCCCAAGGTCACACGACTAGTTTTTTTGTATTAAGTGTCTGAGGCCGGATTTGAACTCAGGTACTCCTGACTCCAGGCCTGGTGTTCTATTCACTGCGCCACCTAGCCACCTCTACCAATGAACTTTTGATAAAATTGTGAACTAATTCAACCACTCTGCAGGGCAATTGGAATTCTGTCCCGAAAGCTATAAAACTGGATATCCTTTGACCTAGCAACATCACTATTAAGTCTGTACCACAACAAGATCAAAGAAAAAGATAAAGGACCCATATGTTCAAAGGACCCATATGTGGTAGCAGCTCTTTTTTGTGGTAGCAAAGAAATGGAAACTGATGAAATACCCATCAATTGGGGAATGGCTGAACAAGTTACCACATATGAATGTGATAGAATACTCTTGTGCTCCAAGAAATAATGAAGGGAATGGCTTCAAAAAAAATCTAGAAAGACATTTGAATTGATGCAAAATGAAGTGAACAGAACCAGGAGAACACAGAAATTGCAATATTGAAAAACTGTTCAGCTATGAAAGACTTGGTAACTCTGCTCAACACAATAACCTACCACAATTCTAGAGATCTCATGATTTTAAAAAAATGCTAACCTCTTCCAAATACAAATCTGATGCACTTTGAGTACAGATTAAAGTCTTTTTTTCATAACATGATTATGAAATTTGTTCAGCATGAATTTATATTTGTAATGGGTTTTGTATTTATTTTCTCAACAGGTAAGGGAAGAGGTGGGGGAGGAAAAGAATATGGAACTGAAAGTAAATAAAAATAGAATACTTCATAAAATCTCTAAATTTGTAATATTATTTGTGCTCCCCAAACTTGTACTCAAAGGTTGAACTCCCCTAAAGATGACTCTCCAAGTTCAAGGTATTCTGAGATATTTTCATGCAAATTGTTACAGTAGGATCCATTATAATTTGTATCCATGATAACCACTCTTTTTATCTTCTCATTTTCTTCCTATAGGTTTCATGGTGTGCATCAGACCTTTCTAGAAATTGTGAAAAAGGGAGAAATACGTGGCCTTTGGGCAGATTGGGTGCCAAATATCCAGAGAACTGCATTAGGAAACAGGGGAGGTAAAATGAAATTTCATTGAATGCTAATCACGTCCAGTTTTCCAGGAGTTAGTAGTAATAACTGTAAATAATTAAAATGAATGAATCAATGAAACATTTAAGTGGGGCATTTCATAGAGTCCTGGACCTGGAATCAGGAAGATCTGAGTTCCAATACAGTCTCAGACACTTAATAGAAGCGTAACCTGAGAAAGTCACTTAACTGCTGTCTCAGTTTCCCCATTTTAAAAACAGGGATAATAGCACTTATTTCCTAGAGCTGTTGTGAAAACTAAATAAGATATTTGAAAAGGATTTTTAAATCATTAAAGCACTATGTAAGTAATACTATTATGAAAGGAAGGAAAAAGGGAGAAAGGACAGCTATTAAGAGCTAACTATATGTATAGATATAATAGTACAAATATAATCTGTCCTAACAATATGATCAGTTATTTTAATTTGGAAAGTGGAATCTGAGAGAAATGTAATTAATAACTCATTTTTATAGTTCTTCAAGATTTAGGAAGCACTTTCAGCACAAAAGTTTGAAGACCAGTAGGCAAGTAGTATCACTCCTGTTTAACTGTTGAGAAACCTGGGATTTGTAGAATTAGAGTGAATTCTCCACAGACATATAATTAGCGAATCCTGTATTGAGAATTAGAGGCCATGTCTCTTGCTGCCAGGTCAAATGCTGCTTCTACTATCTACTACCTCATCACCTACATAAATGGAAATAAATTGAAAACACAAGGATCTCAATGCAAGAGGCTTAAAATTACTTCACATCTGTAGGCACTGCAATAATATTGAATGGTTTTTGTTGTTCAATCATTTCAGTCACGTATAACTCTTCATCACCCATTTATGGTTCTTTCAGCAAAGATACTA
>JAQQSW010000031.1:143138-157808 GCA_028646575.1 Pseudocheirus occidentalis | reverse complement strand
TATGGGACATTGGACAGATCAATTAATCTCTCTGAGATTCAGTCTCCTCATCTGCAAAATGGGAATGGTTGGGGGAGAGAGGGAAAGAAGATGATTTCTAAGCACTCTCTCATTTCTGAAAATCTATTATTTGGGGCATTTTTCTTCTTTCCTTCTTATATCTGTTAGTTAATTGCTATGTAGAGCTGAGGAAACTTCCTAACGCTGAAAGCATTTGCTCTGGGTAGTCTTAAGAGAGTTTCCTGGTGACACTAAAACGTTCTGTTTATGGTTACTTACACATGATACTAGAATATCAAGAAAATGTTTTTAAACAAGGTCTTCTTAATTCCAAGGCTGGTTCTCTAACCAATATGCCAGTTGCCTTTCATTCTATGATTTTAATACATTAAATAGGTTTTATTTTTGCAGGCTTACTTAACATTTCAATACCCATTTATAAGTATTTCATTGGAGAAAATAGGTTCCTTAGGTCTCACATCCATTTTACTTTGAAAATATAAGGTGATACTATGTATTAGATTTGATCAAACCCAAATAAGTACCTAATATAACCTAATAGCCAATATCTAGACAGTTAGGTGATGGCTAGGTGACAGCTAAATGGTGCTGCAGTGGGTGAAACATTGGGCCTGGAATCAAGACCACCTCAGTTCAAATCAAACCTCAGACACTTACTAGATGTATGACCTTGGACAAGTCACTTAACCTGTTTGCCTCAGTTTTCTCATTTGTAAAATGAGCTGGAGAAAGATATAACAAACCACTCCAGTATCTTTGCCAAGAAAACCCCAAAAATGTATCACAAAGAGTCAGACATGATTGAAAAAATGACAAAGCAACAGTATCTTGATTCCTAACTAATCTGGGTGTCTCATAGAACAACCAAAATGACATGTATCCTAATGAAAAATGTAACTGCCATATTTTGTGATTTTTTTATTCACCTCTAAGTCTATCTAGACATTGATTTTTTTTCCCCAGTGTCTTTCCCGTAATCAACAAAAGATGAAATCTTAACAACTGGTACAATATTAGAATTCTGCTATGGTCACCAATGTATCTCACAAGTTTTGTTGTTATTTTTTTCCCCCAAGTTTAAAGCTTTCTGTTTGAGCAGTGGTTCTCAACCTCTGAGTTGCGTCCCCTTTGGGGGTTGAGCGGGGTCACTTAAGACCATCATAAATCACATATTTCCGATGGTCTTAGGAACTGAGACACTGCTCCTCTATCCATCTCCAGGTGGGTCTATCCACATGCAGATACTCCCACATACGAGTATTAAAGGGTCACGGCATTAGGAAGGTTGAGAAAACTGTGTTAGAGGAAATTAAACAGAGATGTTTTGTAATACTTACTTGATTGTGATCATTTTTCTTTCTTTATCAGGTAAGTAGAATTGTCTCATCTTCATGACATTTTCTGCAGTCTGGAATCTTTCAGAGTTGATAAAGAAGAGTGGCTGGGGAATTCTATTAAATAACTCATCACTTAAAGGGACCATCCATGCATCCAGGGCAATACCACATCTAGGAACATTTCATTGACAATAAAACAGGGAAAAGATCTTATACCTTAATTGACATGAGAGTCATTTCAGAATTCCATTATACTCCTAGTGTTAGGAGACAAGGATCATAGTAATCATTTAAATGACTTTGGTGTTACAGTTAGCAAGATACATGATTATTTACTGTGTAAATGGGAGACAGGAACTTACCTCCCTCAGCAGGATAAAGTAAATCATGCCATGATTTAATAGGCTTTCACAGAATTATGAATCATTAACATTCATACAATTCATAATTATTCATAATTAACATTCACAAAATGTTGAAGAGCTAGAAGAGACCTTGGAGATCCTTTCATTTTCATTCTGTAGAAGACACTGAGGTATATAGAGCAATTTAGTGATGTGTCCAAGAATTCAGAGTTAGTTAGTGGCAGAGCTGGAAGCAAGAACCCAGGTATCTTGATTCCTAGTTTCAAAATTTTCTTCAGATGCAATTTTAGAAAATCTCTTTTCAGTGTAAAATAGGTAATATCCATTGAGAAACCATGACAGGATTGAAAAGATATAATTAGTAGAGACTTTACTGTATAAAACTATCCAGAAAGAGAACTCATTGATACTGAGATGACATTTAAGGAATGAGAAATAGTTGTATATGTTATTCAGTCCACACACACCAAGTATGCAGTTGACTCGGTAGGTGACTCATCCTTCTATCTGAATGGCGTGGTGTAACAGAAAAGAGCATGGAGTTAAGATTGGACTTATGATCCTAGCTTTGACTAATTGAAACCTGAGTCTCAGTCTCCTCATTAGTAAAATAGGGCTAATATGGAAGGAGGTCACACAGAAAAGCTGTGATATATTGCTGAGAGAAGAGGGACAAAAGTTACACCTCTCCTTGGAACTCTACAGTCAAGCCCAGCAGTGCTATCTGCACTGACCAACCTTTCAGAAATGTATGGCCAGCATGGAAGTTGCTGGAGATGGACGAGATGTGGTGGACCAGACTCATAGACCAGAGTGAGAGGGCTCCATGGATGCTACAAACACAAATCCAACCTACTATCATATATTATAGAGGCTACAGATTCAACCGTCTCATTTTATAGATTAAGAAACTGAGGCACTGGTAAATTAAATTACTTCCCCAGGATTGCTAGTTAGTTAGTTAACCAGTACCTGAAGCAGGATTGGAACCCAATTCTTCTTGACTCTTAAATCTAGTGCCCTATTACACCCATGCCTCCCCAATTTTAAAACCCAAACTGTTTTAAATTAAAAGTTTAAGTATTTATACATGTAAAAGATACAGATTGCATTCCTATTTTTCGCCCATGTAGAACAAATAACATAAGGAAAATCTACTTCCCATGTTAAGCAGATAAGAACAAGTTAAGAAAGGATGTCAAATGACAGTATTTTAGGGTGCATGAGAATGGGGTGCATAAAGAACACCCTGCTCCAGATGCTTTCCATAGAATACTTATTAAAGACTGCAGATAGGCTATAAAATTCCATGAGCTCCCCTGCATAATATAATTAAATCAAAATTTAATCACACCATTAAAACTTATAGTCTTCTTGCTTTATTTTACTCACTGGAATCGCTTGTCTTCACTAAGAGACTGAATAACTGTGGCTCCACCAAAGGAATGTCCCATTACTGCTATTTTCTTATTATCAATGGCATCCTGTGTAGAAAGAATAATAAACTCACAGCTTTTTAAAGATATCATTTGAAGTATAGAAGAAAATAAGAAATGGTTTCATTATTCATATTCATGCAGTCATTCATTCAATAAACATTTTTTCAATCAATTTTATTTCTTAAAAGAGAAAAAAATATTTTGAAGACTTGTGAGAATAGATGATTTGCTTTTCCTTACCTACCTCAATACATTTGGTGATCTCATCAGTTCCCAAGAGTTCAATTATCATCTCCAAATGTATATAATCAGTCCTAATCTCTCGCCCATGTTTCAGTCTTATATTTAACTCTGAAACCCCACATAAGAACTCATTCTAATATACACCACTGATTCCATCTATTCCTCATACACCCCTCAAAGCACGCATATACAGAAATAGACACACAGACACAGTTACAGACACACACAGATTCCCACGCGCACACACACACACACACACCCCCACACACACACACCCTTTCTTTTCCCTATTCACATTCCCTTATTTATGTTGAGGGTACCATCATCCGTATCCAGTTATCCAGAGTTTTGAACCTGGGAACTAGATGGAAGGTGGTACTTACAACAAACATAAGGAAAACTCTCCTACCACCATATATAATTCGTTTCCAAGGCTTAGCAATTATGTCTCCACATCTTTCACTTCCAACCCTTGTTCTTCACTCTCAGTCACCATGTTATTTTAAACTCTCTACGCTGATTCCCTTCCCTTGCCAATCCAGGCAGTTGGTTAGGTGGGTCAGTGGACACAGTCTCAGGCTTGGAGGCAGGAAGACTCATCTTAGTGAGGTAAAACATGGCCTCAGACACTTACTAGCTGTGTGACCCTCAGCAGGTTACTTAACTCTATTTGCCTCAGTTTTCTCAACTGTAAAATGAGTTGGAGAGGGAAATGGCAAACCACCCCAAGATGTTTGCCAAGAAAACCCCAAATGGGGTCATGAAGAGTTTAACACAACTGAAAAATGAATGAACAACACACCAATCTATCCTCTACTCAGATGCCAAAATCATCTTTGTAAAGCACAGATATGACCCCACCTCTATTCAAAAATCTTCACTAGTTCGTAATTGTTTCTAGGCTCATATACACTTTGGAATTTAAAACCCTTCACAATCTTGCTCCAACTTGCTTTTTTTTAATGTATTTCACATTACTCCCCCTCCATGCACTATCCTCTTTCACTTGCTGTTCTTTCAGGATAGACCATATCTGTCCCTTCTGTAACTCCATATCCCCCATTCCTGAAGTACTCACCCTCCTCTCCTCCACTTCTCAGTGCCCTTGGTTTTTCTTCAAGGCTCAGTTCAGGTGCTACCTTCTAGAATCTACCTTCGTCACTAGTTGCTAGAGCTCTTTCCTTCCTCACATTATCTTGTCCTTGCTTCTTTGTGTTAATGTGTAGTGCAAGCTCTATGAGAGTAGGAAGTGATTTTTTGGTCTCACCTTTGTATTCCCAGAGCCCTGGCACAAGGTTCAAACATGAACCTTTGTATATAGACACAGCAACCAAATTCAAAGATAACTCCAGTGTTCCATGCTTTAATACCCCTTTCCCTTCTCCATACTAGTCCATCTCCTTCCCCATGTAATTAGTTGCCAAAACCTTAATTTTCTACTTTCATAAGAGATATTACCTTCTTTCCATTGGTATATCTACATACAAAGGCTCACATTTGAACCTTGGTTCAGGATGTCATAAACTCTTACTTTGACTTTTCTTAATTAGCCTTCCTATTTTGAGTTTCCATGCATTCTACTTCTGTCCTTCACACAGCTGCCAAAATCATCTTCCTAAGACACAGGTCTGATCATGTCACTTCAGAAATCTTCAGTTATTCACTACTGACTCTAGTGGGCAAAACCCCATAAAATCTTCAGCATAGAATTCAAGGCCCATCAGTCACAATCTGATTTCCAGCTTTCACATTGATTCCCTTTCACACAGTTTACAGCCAAACTGAATTGCTAACTCTTCCCAGAATTCCATTTCCTACCTTTACATTTCGATAAATCTCCTCTGTGCCTACAATGCAATCACTCCTGATTCAATCTAACAAGCATTTATTAAGCCCCTAGTGTATACCTAGTGTGTAATCACTGTTTAAATATCTATTTTATGAGAAGCAATGTGGAGTACTGGATAGAAAGTCTACCTCACAATCATTTTTGTTTACTTGTTTCAATCATGTCCAACTCTGTGACCCCATTTGGGGTTTTCTTGGCAAAGATATGGAGGGGTTTGTTATTTACCCCTCCAACTCATTTTACAGATGAGAAAACTAAGGTAAAGAGAGTTAAGTGACTTTCCCAAGGTCACATAGCCAGGAATGATCGAGGCCATATTTGAACTCCCCAATATGTCTTCCTGACTCTAGGCCCAGTGCTCTGTCCATTGTGCCACCTAGCTGTCCCCTCAAAAACATGCAGACCCAGATTCAACTTATACCTCCTGTGCTAGATAGGTGACACTGACCATGGGCTAGTCACTCAACCTCTGAGTGCTTGTGGGAATTCTCATTCCCAACCTGCATTATTAGAGGAAATTTTCTATTTTGTGAGCTCCTTGAAAGCAGGGCTTATCATTTGTCCTTTGTATTCCCAGCATTTAGCACAGAACCTGACATACAGAAAGTGCTTAATAAATGCTTGTTGACCTACTGGTCTACTGACACCAGTAAAATCACAGGTCCAGTCTCTAGCCTCTCTCCAGGTAATAGGATGATACCACATGTTTATCAACCATTAAATTAAAAAAAAGTTGGCTTTATTGACTCACCTTTAGTTGCTGTACGTCAAATGTGGAATTCAAAACATTCTTCACTCTTTTCCCCTCGTTAATATCAAGGATCAAACTAAGAGCTTTAGAGCATTCCTCTGCTCTTTGAAGTACCTGGGCATGGTTATAAGAAGTAGACAGCACCATTGCACATATACACAACAATATAAAAGCTGTAATTCTTTGCTTGAAATGCAGAAAGAAATGGAGCCACCAAATTCATCTTTGTTAAATGGTTGTTTGCAAAATGGTTTGTTAGCATGGTTGTTTAACAGTGGAGGAAAAGCTATCTTTTTGGAGCGTGTCAAATTATTGTCTAATAATTGAACTTCTAAAATTAGAGTGTCTTATATACAATCTATATAAATTTTTTTCCTATCTTAGAGAGGAGGAAGGAGAAAAAGGGAGGGAGAAAAATTTGGAACTAAAATATAAAAAATATTATCTTTACATGTGATTGGAAAAAACAATACTATTAAAAATAAAATAAAATTAGAGTTCCTGGTGTAAGAAATAAGAGGAAATGTGGTTTATTGGAGAGAGAGCCAATCTCAGAGTCAAGAAAACCTGAGTTCAAGTCCTGCCTCTCACACACATTGGCTGTGTGACCAAAGACAAATCATTTCATTCGTTAATGTCCCAGGGAACTCTCTAAGGCTAAGTAAGGTACAGATTCATTGCTGATCTACACGAGGAGAGAGAATTTCCACACTTAGATGATATCACAGGTCTGGACCCCAAGCAGAAAACTCCCAGCAAGTATGGTACCATCTGCCAGAATTCTGGTTCCTTTTGTTTATGTTATGAAATGGAAATTTTATAAGGAGCAGCACTGAGAATTTGGCCTTGGAGAACAGGAAATAGGACTTTAGCTTGAATGTGGGATATTAAATTAAATTGCATATGTACTACATGCATGATGACATTGCCCTTGTTCAGTTCCTCCCTGCAACATACCTGCCTAAGGCGTACGGCGTGCTCCATAGTCTCTAAATGGACATGCTTGTAGGGGATCCAGGACTTATTATCTTTTTCAACAGCAAATTCTTTTTAAAAGTAATAAGTTGCTGACGCTGATTAATCTCTATGATATCGAAAAAGCATCATTTCATTTGCTTATTCTTTCCTTCCTCTCAAATTAACTTTTCTTACTTTCATCCCAAACTTTCTGTTTTCATTTTTATTCTAGCACTTTGACTTTAAATATTTTTTTAAAGTAAAAGGTTCCTAGAAGAGTTTCCCAAAGTGGGTGATACCACTCCCTAGGGGGGTGCTGAAATGCAGGGGTGTGCGGTGGTAGCAGCTTCATATATAGTTGAGGGTCGTTGAATAAAATAAGGGGGCAATTGAAGCATAATGAAAAAGGGAAGACAAAAAAATTTTAAAAACCATTTATACATATTTCATCTGTTGTGTAACAGAGTTAAACGTTTCAGTAATTAAATTATTTTCCAAATAAACACACAAAATGCAAGATATAACCCATCAGTGGTCAAATCTGCTGACAGGTCCTAACAAGCAACTGTTGGCAGGCAAACCTGTTGAACATTGTTGGGAAATGCAGCATGTATTCGCAGGAATATGTGCGTGTAATGGCTTGTCACCAATATGGTACTATATGGTTATGTGACACAATACTGCATCATCAAAATTTCAATTCAGGAAAAAAACAGAAATTTACAATAAATTATTAAATTTAAGTTTTATCACTGAAAAATATATCATATTTTTAAAATTATGCAAATTTCAAAAAAAACATTAAATGGTTAAAGAAAGCAGATTTCCAGGTGGGCACTAATTGATTTTTTTTTTTAAAAAAAGGGTGGTAGTCTATACAACCAGCCCAATGTCCAATGTGAAAGTATTTGTAGATCTTATACTTTATTGCATGCCACCATGGGTGGGGGGTTGGGGAGATGGAGGGGAGAAAATTTGAAACTCAAAGGATTCTGGAACTGAATCTTATAAACTACAAGTAAATAAACAAATCAGTTTTTAAAAAGGCCAAATAAGTATGGAAAACACTACACTAAAGGAACATAGGCATACTAGCCTGAGGACTAGTACTTCTATACTGACACGTTGTTAGGCAAAACAATGATCACTGGGAGTTGGGAATGAGGGTGGGGGGAGAACGTGGGTGGTGAAGGGTGGCAATAATAACACAGCAGCTTCATGGGTGTGGAAGTGCAGATCAGGCAAAGGAAGAGCCACCCGTGGAAGGCATGGTGTAGAATCAGGTACTAGGCTCAACAAAGCTCATCTCCCCTGTGCTGTGTCTAACTGCAGCATGGTAGGGTAGTGGACATGAAGATGGGGTGTGGTTATAATGTTTTAGTGACATTATTAGGAAACACCCTTGCATCAGACAGTATCGTGTAAAATACATGTCTTTAAATTAGATAGTCTAAACCTTCTATGCCCTCTGAGACTAATGGTTGGTTTCAGAGTCAGAGAACATGGGGTTCAAACTCTAGCTCTGATAATTACTTTCTGAGTGACCTTACACTTAACTGTTTTCCTCAGTCTCCTCATACATAAAGTATGGAGGGTTGGTTTGGATGACCTCCAAGGTCCCTTTTCTGTTCTAAATCTCAGATTTTATCTCCTTCTAGTACAATCTAATCATACTTTATAGGTATCTAAAAAGCAGAAAGGGCAGCTAGGTGGCACAATGAAGAGAGCACCACTCCTGGAGTCAGGAAGACACATCTTTGTGAGCTTAAACCTAGCCTCAGAAACTAACTAGCTGTGTGAACTTGGGAAAGTCACTTAACTTGTTTACCTCATCTGTAAAATGAGCTGGAGAAGGGAATGGCAAACCACTCCAGTTTCTTTGCAAAGAAAATCCCACATGGGTCACGAAGAGTCAGACATGACTGAAAACAACCGAACAACAAGGACAACAATAATCAGTAAATTCATTTATATGCTGCTCTAAGGGGTGCAAAGTACTTCACAAATATCCTCTTCTTCTCAGCTCTAAATCAATGATCTTGTGATCTTCCAGCATACTCTAATAATTTTTTGATATCTAACTAATAACTAGCAAGCATATATATAGCACTTCAGGCTTGCAAAGCTCTTTAAAACTATGATTTCATTTGATTCTCTCAAAAACCCTGAATGGTGTCTGCTGTGCTATTAGCATCCCCATTTTACAGAGGAGAAAACTGAGACAAACAGACTTAAATGATTTGCCTAGGGTCACAAGGTTATGAAGTGTCCAAGGCATTATTTGAATTCAAGTACTCCTGACTCCAATTCTAGCACTTTATGTTCTTGTCCACTATATGCACATTTTGAACTAGAGTTGAAAAATCTTCTCCAAGGTTCACCAAAAGTCAATGGTGTGGATATAAATAACAAGGATGTCTTTTTTAAATATTTCTGGTTACATGAAATTATAAAAATCTTTACACGCAGAAAAATCATTGCAACTAATAAGAAAAATGCACATCAAATACCTTTTTTGAGTTGGCTAAAAAAGAAATCCCATACAACAAATGCATTCACGTACATACCTGTGCTCTACAGCAGCAATTATAAACCCACGAGATGCAAGTTCAATCCCAATAGCAGAATAAATTGTCCTTAAAAATAGAAAATTGGCAAAGAACCAATTACACTTGGCACAAATATAAGAATCCCTCAAAATGCCAAGGCACTTGGCCCTGGACAATATACTGCAGCCACACTCTGAGGTCTCATTTGATTATATGTTTAACTTAAGGTTAGGTGCTTAAGTGATCATCCTCTGATAAGAAATAACAGCAAGTTATATTTTGATGCTTATATGTCTATATAATATACCCATACACACATATATACACATATGTACGTGTGTTTGTATATGTGTGTATTATATATTTATTTGTTTTTTTTCCATTAAAGGATGACACCATTCGCAAACTCTTTCCAATGGAGGCCACTCCTCTAACTGCTTGACTAAATTCACAGAGAGAAGAAGAGTCGATATATTCCTTGCTATTCACTGCCTCTTTCAGATCACTGCCCTTCCCAGGTCACTTTTTGAAAGTCCACATTTGTAGTTTATACTCTTCTCTAACCTAGTCTCAGTCTGCCAATAGCCATGATACTTCAGCAACTTCCATGCCAACATCTTTGTGTGGCTCACTCCCCTTCTCTGTTCCTAGCCATCACCCTTGGAATCATTCCTAACGCTTACTATGCACTGGCCTAAAACTTCCTTGGCCTCCTCAACTCTCATGATCTTTCATTTCTACCCCTCTTTAGCCACTCACCACCAAGGCCTCATCTTCAACCTTGTCATCACTGTAAAAGATATTGTGTATTGAGGTCTTGAACTCTGAAAATCCCCCTTCTCCTTGACCAAAACTTCCCATCCATCTACATAATGTTCCCTCTATTTAATATGCTCATTTTTTTTTACTCTACTTAATTTTTACGTCTCCTTAATTTGCTCATCACCAACCCTTTGGTCTCTTTTTATTGTCCCACTGAATCAATGATCTTTGGGTTCTCTTCTAGCCCAACTCAGCCTGGGTGACCAATGTCAGCCATTTCAGCAGTGCGTTCACTGGTGTGTTAGAGTGGCAGCATGGCATACCAGATCAGGAGCTAACCAAGAAGTCTTGGTTCAAGTCCCATCTTTGATACACACTGACTGAAAGACCCTGAACAAATTGCTTAACCTTTTAGCATTCTTGGTGATTCTTCAAGATTGTAAGTTGCAGAAAAGGTGCTGATCTTCATTGGTAGGGGGTTGTCTTTTCACCGAGAATAACCTTTTCAGTTGCCAATGCCTTAGATCATTTTGCTTCCTGCAGTTTCTATGTTACCTAACCTGATCAATACCTAACCCTGAATTACTAGAGTACATTATTTCTCTGTGTCAAGGGCTTCTGATATTGGCAGGAAAAGTAAAAAAGAGATAACAGTATCCACTATAAATGTATGCTTCTGCACCTCAACTGGACCACCTTCTGTGGCTAACATTTAAAAAAATCATTGTATTTCCTCCCTGCTTACATTTCTACAACAGTCATTTCAAATGTTTTCATTTTTTCAATCTAGCAGCCCAAGCTCTGACATTCACTAGCTTTATCATTTCTTTAAAATATGTCAGATGGCTTTATTAAGAGGAAACACCCAAGAGCATAGTATATCCTACAGAAAACAAATACTGGAGAAGAAAAATGACAAGTCGTCCCAGTATCTTTGCCACAAAAACCCCTTGGATAATGTTGGTTTGATACAGTGCACAGAGTCACAAAGAGTTGGACATGACCAAAGAACAACACAAAGAGCAAAGCATAAGAATAATTATAATTAATTGAAGCTGGAGAGGCTTAATATGGTGTAGTGGATATGACTAGCCCTGGAGTCAGGAAGATCTGGATTCTAGTTCTACCCCTGATGCCTAGAAATGTATATGTGTCACATAATCCTATGCAAGTCATTTAACCTCTCGATACTCAAGCAAATTTCTAATCTCTTCAGTTACAAAATAGCAGCTGATAGGAAGTGATGGAAGAATCGTCCACAAGAGGAATTCCCTACATCAGTATATGATTGCCCACAACCCTCCATAAAATATATATTTTAAAAAACTAACATATGAAAAAACACCAACATATGCTTTATGTTTATTAAAGAACTGTATATCTGTTATCTTATTTGAGGCATCAGTCCTCTAGAACCAAGATTGGTCATCACATTAAAAAAATTCTAATGTCCATTGGAGTTACTTTTGATTTTCATGAAATCTTATGATCCCCAGAAAAAGGGGGGAGGACTGGAAGGTAAAAGGAAAGATCAAAAGAGTCGGGGGAAGTGATTCTGAGAACATCAACTGCTGACTTGGTGCAATAGACAGGCTGCCATCCATGCTTCTCTCCTTACTGGGAATTTCTGCATGTCATGGAGAGAGGAGTAATCATTCCTAAACCAGACCTCAACTCAAAAAACCATCAGTAATTCCCTATTGTATTTTGGATAAAATACAAACTCAGTCTGAAATTTAAAACCTTTTGTCAAATATTATAACATTATTCCCACGTGCCTTTCCAGCCTTATTTTATTATAAATTCTGCTTTTCTATTTAAGCTGTTCAACTCTTGTTCTTGAACTCAAGATTCCTCCTTGTACCTTGCTAAGCACTTCACAGGAAGTCTTCCCCAATGCATGGAATGTATTGTCTTCTCAATTCTGCTTTGGAGAGTCCCTGTCTTCTTTCAAGATTCAGGTCAGGTGCTGCCTCTGTGAAGTCTTCCCTGATCATCTCCTCACCACCCTCAACACACATAGACACCTATCTATTCGTGCTTTTTTATGGATCCTCCTCTCCTGATTCTTCAGACTTCCAACACCATGCCTTATCCTAGAAAATCCCCTCCACTCTCTGGCCTCTTCCTCCCACTGGTGAGTTCCTCCTGGAACTTTCACTTCAAGGATATTCCCATCCTTCACTCTTTCTTGGGTTCATTTTCTGAGTCTCAGGACTTTGCCACTATGCCTTTCTGTGTCTACCATTCTCCATTCTCCTACTGCACCTTTGGCCTTTTTAGACCCTATTATGTATAGCAGTTCTCTAGGTTGTCCAGTGATAGACTGTTGGGTATCAAGTCAGGAAAACTCCTCTTCCTGAATTCAAATTTGGCCTCAGATGCTTCTTAACTTTGTGACCCTGGAGAAGTCACTTAATATTTGTTCCTTGCTTTCTTTGTCTATAAAATAAGCTAGAGAAGGAAATGGTAAACCACTGCCAAGAAAACTCCAAATGAGGTCATGAAGAGTCAAACATGACTGAAAAATGACTGAAGAAGCAAATTAGAATGTAAGCTCCTTGAGGTCAGGGGCTGTCTTTCTGTATCTTTTATGTGCTGTATTCTCAGCACATAACACAGTGTTTGTGACATAGTAAAAACCTAATAAATATTTTATTTCACTCTGTCTTCAAGATACCCCATTTTACACTTATATGTGTGCATACTACATCATACTTGTGGAATGTATCCTTTTTGAGAACAGGGACTTCTTGTTTTGTCTTGTTATCACTTAACATTGAGCCCTTGAGCTTAATACATATTTAATAAATGTTTTACTGATGTCAA
Source organism: Pseudocheirus occidentalis (assembly GCA_028646575.1). Classification (NCBI taxonomy): domain Eukaryota; kingdom Metazoa; phylum Chordata; class Mammalia; order Diprotodontia; family Pseudocheiridae; genus Pseudocheirus; species Pseudocheirus occidentalis. The sequence continues at coordinate 144,706 of JAQQSW010000031.1, read as the reverse complement.
TAGAGAAGACTTCATAATCAACTGGTAAGGGATTACTGATCGGGTTGGTACAGCACTGAGTTTAAGACCTTGCTACTCTTTTATGGAAGGGAAAAAAGCAAATGGTTGCTCCTAAAAGAGGTCAGATTCTTTGCCCACGCATTACCTGAATGTTCCAAGTCCATGAGAAAAAATAATCACTGGGTATTTTTCTCCAATCCTCAAAGGGGCATTCCAATTTGCAGGAGTTGTCACAGAACCTAAAAACACAATAACATAAGACCACAAAGTGTATAAAGAGACTTACTTTCAATTTTACTGTGTGAAAGATACCATTGATTTAATTTGTATTTCTTTAGCACAAATTATGATCAACTGATATGTTTTTCTTGCCTTACTATAATGTTTATTAATAATTCTAAACCCAGAAATAAGAGACTTTTCACCGACAGGCAGAAGAATTGGGTCTCATAATCTTTGTTGAGGTCGCATTATTATTCACTGGTATTTTTTACACACTACATTAGCAAGGCAGAAAACTCACTAGACTGAAAGTGAGCTATCATATGGAAGACTGACTATTGTTATGTAATGGGGAATGGGCCAATGGGGTCTCACTCTTGGAGCATGTGCAGTGTGCTATGCCTGCTGAGAATTCACAGGGAGGCTTGGGGAATCTCTTCCAGAAATGCATTCTGACATATAATGGAGAGAGTGATATCCTAAATCACAGCATGAACAGCACATACTCTGTTTCATGGGGATGAAAAGTCCTTAACCTAGCTCCTGAGCTGGAACTGAGTACATATACAGAAGGAAAGAAGAGAAGGAATCTGTATCTCTCCCTTCAAAAAAGTCAATGGTGGCTAATGGTTGGTTGAACCCTCTCCTTCCCTTTACTGGTTGCCACCATGTGGCCTGGAATTCTAGTTGTGGCTAATTTTCTTTCTCTCTTGTTTTGATTATTCCCTTAAGTGAATGAGTCACAGAGAAAGAGTAGACAAGGCTATGATTTTGTGAGCTTGGAAAGGTTGGCTAGATGAGCTGTCAGAGATCTAGTAATAAGAATCTCCAGGAGAGTCTGCCAGTAACTACAGCCATCAAATTAGGGAAAGAACCACCCCTGAGGGGTGAACTTTGCAGCCAGTCCTCAGTCAACATGGCAGTTAACACACTGAGGCCTGCAAGCAAGGGAGTAATTTGTCTGTTGGCTATGTTGCACCAAGAAGTTAACTTGGTGCAAGGAAGAATGTTTATAGTAGTTTCTTTAAGTTTGAGCCCACTTTCCCCAGGGATCAAGGAGGTAGATTAGGAGTATGCTCCTGCTTTTGAACATTTGCATACTTTATGTCTTGGTATAGTAAAATATATATATCCCTTTGTGAAATCTAATTTGCTAATTTGTTATCAATAACACTGAAGAGTTATCAACTGTTCAAAAGTATATAAGGGCACTAATCACTGGCTATCATGTTGAGGAGTTATTAATTAGATGAATGATATTGGATGGAACACTGGATGAGTGCTTGAGAGCAAGAGTATAGAAGGACCCCACAGAATTTCTTTGGCTGAACTATGCATATTTATTG
>JAQQSW010000031.1:127373-142638 GCA_028646575.1 Pseudocheirus occidentalis | reverse complement strand
TGGAGCTATTAGGGGGGTGTTGCAGCCCCTCCCCAGCTTTGGCTTGCTGAAAGCGCACTCCAGGACCACCACCCAAGCCCAGGATCTGTATCCAGGCTGCTCAATGCAAGAGCACTTGGCCCTGATCTAGCGACTCACCCCCGCTGCGGAGTCTGCAGACCAGGGGCTCTGAAACAGCCCAGTGGGGGCAGCCGCCGGTTACAGCAGTTCCTGCCCTTCCCCCACTGCTTCCTTGTCCTGGGGGCCAATTGGCCGAACTGCTTGTCCTCCCCCAAATTAAGTTTCAAAGTTTCACTTTTACTGACCGTCTCTAATTCTGGTTTGCTAGATGGGAATATCCCCTCAGGTGCAGTAGATCTTCTCTGAAGTAGTCTCAAGCTGGGGCTTGGAAGGCTCGACTCCTTCTGACCTCCCTGGGGCCTGGCCTGGCTGCGTTTCGGTTTGGGGCTGGGCTGGTCTTGGCTCCCAGCCTGCCAGCCTGCTGGATGAGCCCCTCCTGCCAAGCTGCCCCTCTCCAATCCCTGTTTTTCACACCTTGGTAGACGTGGAGCTGCTGGAGGTGAGGTAGATCTTCTCTCTTGTAGACTTGCTGTGGCTCAGCTCCTCCCGAACACCCTGGGGCCTGGCCTGGCCGCGTTTCCGTTTCAGGCTGGGCTGGTCTCAGCTCCCAGCCTGCCGCGATGAGCCCCTGCTGCCAAGCTGCCTTCAGGGAGACATATGTTTTCTGTATTTTTGTGAGTCTGAGAGTCCTAGACTTTGTCTGGGGTCATATTTTATGTGTGTTTAGGGTGGTTGTATGGGCACTACAGAACCTTGCTGCTTCTATGCCGCCATCTTGGCTCCTCCCCATATTAAATTGTTTCAAGAACTGTCACTAGAAAAGAAATTGGACTTGTGTTGCTTTAGCCCAGAATGTACAACTTAGAGCAAGGACTGTGTCTTGTGTAGAAGTTAATTTGGACCCCAAATAGAAGAATACTTCTTGAAATTTAGTGATGTACATATGTGTAACGACCGATTCTGAAAAACTGGATGCTTCTGAGCATCACACAGTTAAAAGACAACTATGCAAGTTTCAGGATGGAAGGAGATGTCTACATTCAGAGAAAGATCCAGAAAGATCAGAGTTTAAATGGAGACTGAAGCAATGCATGCTATCATTCTTTTCGATGTTCGGCTTTTGTTTCTCTTTTCTCATTGTTCACTCCATTGGCTATAACACGTATACAACCAGACTATTGTACAATGTGAAGGAGTTTGCAGATCCTATACATGATTGTATACCACCATGGGGGGGTCAGGTAGGGGATGGGGAGGAAGGGGAGAAAAATCTATAACTGAAGTGACAGAATCTTGTAACCTAAAAGTGAACAAACAAGTTAACTTTAAAAAAAATAATAAAATAAAATTTAAAAAAATGTAACTGGGAAATATTTAACAAAATAAACAAAAATATAATAAAGCAAAAAAAAGATGAGATGGGAAGGATGATTATAAGAACAGTCTGATAGGGAGGATAGGAGAGGGTGGTATCTAAAGGACAGGAGAGAGACAGGCATTGGTAAGGAGAAAGCCATTCCTTGTACATCATCAGTAATTTCTTACAATCTGTTTATACCCACCATTATCTCTCTATAGCCACCATATCTATCCAATGTCCTTTGAGTGACTTAAAGTTTTATATTCTTCAGATAATAGTATAGTCCATTACTCATAGCTTTATACCATTACCAGAGGAGTTTTTGTGCTAATAGTATGAATTCTTAATTCATTAAGAAGCTTGGAACTATTAACAGTGCTTCACAGTTTTCCAAATGAAATCTAGCCCAATTTACTACTCCTGTTCACTTCAGGGCCCACTTCATTCTCCATCTGCCATATCTATCTATGATATATGTACCAATTAGACAGATCAATTGGCTGTCCAGTAGCTATCTTGGACTGGAAAATAGACATTCCCCATGTACTTGTTTTTCCTATGCAAATTATTCAATGAAACTCTTCTATAATTTTATTGATATCTTTTATTTTTACCCTATATTCACTTTTGAATATTATCTTACTTCTTCCTGTACCCAGTGAGCTATCTTTTGTGGCAATGAATACAAAAAAGGAAACAAAATCCATTCGACAAAACCAACCAATGACTCAACCACAAATGACAGTTAGTGCAATATTCCATAACCATGAACCTCTTTTCTGCAAAGAAGGGAGAGAGGTTAAGCAAAACTCTCTTGGGTTCTTGTGAATTTAATTTAGGAGGCTGTATATCTGGAGCAATCAGCAGAAATTAATCTGAAAACAAGAGATCTGCAGAACTTTATTGTCTATAGGGAAGCCTTCTTCCATTTATACTTCACTGAACATGTCTCCCTTCAATATTGATGTATAATCATTAAATATCCACCAAGGAATCTTCTATGATCTTAATTTACACATGAGAGACAACTGGTGGAAGAGTATCATCTAAGACTACATTTTGCTACAGTAGCAAGAACTCATTCAACAAAAACTTCTGGGAAAAACTGGAAAACAGTCTGGCAAAAACTGGATATAAACCAACATCTGACACCACATACCACATTAAGATCTGAATGGGCGCATGACTTAGACATGAAGGGTAACATTATAAACAAATTAGAGGAGCAAAGAAGAAATTACTTCTATGAATAAGATTTAGTCCATCACCAGAAGAGAGAATGGCCAATTCTGATTAAATAAAATTTAAGTTTTTGCATGAACAACAACAATCCAACTAAAATTAGGAAGGAAACAGATAACTAGGAATAATCTTTGTAGAAAGTTCTTTTGATAATGATTTCACTTTCAGGATATTGAAGAAATAGATTCAAATTTGTAAAAATGAGTCATTCCCCCAATTGACAAATGGTCACAGGTTTTGAATAGGTACTTTTCAGAAGAAAAAAAAATCAAGCCATATTGAAAAGAGTGCCAAATCATTAAGTTAGAGAAATGGAAATTAATGCAGTTCTTAACATTTTACTTTTCACCCTTCGTATTGGCAAAATTGACATAAAAGGAAAATGATGGATGTCAGAGGAGCTATAGGAAAACGGGTGTATTAATGAATGCACTGCTGGTGGAGCTGTGAATTGATCCAGGCAGTCTGGAAAGGAATTTGGAATTATGCTCAAAATGTTATTAAGCTATGCATAGTTTTTGAACTAGTGATAACACTACTAGGTCTATAATCCAACACAGAGGGGAAAAACTCATGTAAAAAAAATTCCCATACCAACTGTTTTTTTTATGGCAAAGAACTGGAAATTCAGAAGGTTTCCATTATGTGGGGAATGCCTGCACAAATTATGTACAAGAATACAATGGTAAACTATTATGCTATGAAAAATTATGAATTGAACAGTTTTAGAGAAAGTTGGGGAAGATTCATATGTACTGATATAGAGTGGAGAGAACAAAGCCAGGAAAACAATTTATGTAACACTTCAAAGACAAATGACCATAAAATACTTAAGAACTCTGACTAATACAATTACTTAGCATATTTCCAAACAAACCATGATGAATCCTTCCACCACCTCTTGACAGAGAGCTTATGGACTCAGATTACAGATTGAGAAATATTTTTCTTGTATGTGATCAATCCAGGATTTTTTTTGCTTGACTTATTCTTATTTGTTACAAAGGTTTTGTTTTTCTTTTTTTCTTTTTTTCCTCAGTGCAAAGGAGGGGGAAGCTGAGAGAACAAGAAAATATTTTTGTTAATTTGAAAACACTTGAAGATTATATTTTGTTTTTAGAATCAAAATTTTAAAAATATAATACACAAACTATAGATACAGCAGGATCTCATATCTTCCTCCCCTTTCTTTCAATGTTTTTTCTTGTATCATTGCAATAACATAAATAACATTTAACTACCTCAAAACCATCAGATTGGCTAAATGACTGAAAAGAAAAATTATAAATACTGGAGGTGATGTGGGAAAATAGGGATACTAATGAACTTTTAATGAGATTGTGAACTAATCCAACCACTCTGCAGGGCAATTGGAATTATGTCCCAAAAGGTATAAAACTGGATATCCTTTGACCCAGCAATATCATTATTAAGTCTGTACCACAACAAGATCAAAGAAAAAGATAAAGGACCCATATGTTCTAAGGACCCATATGTGGTAGCAACTCTTTTTTGTGGTAGCAAAGAAATGGAAACTGATGAAATACCCATCAATTGGGGAATGGCTGAACAAGTTACCACATATGAATGTGATAGTGCTCCAAGAAATAATGAAGGGAATGGTTTCAAAAAAATCTAGAAAGACATATGAATTGATGCAAAATGAAGTGAACAGAACCAGGAGAACACAGAAATTTCAATATTGAAAAACTGTTCAGCTATGAAAGACTTTGTAACTCTGCTCAATACAATGACCTACCACAATTCTAGAGATTGATGTAAAAAATGCTAACCACTTCAAAATAGAAATCTGATGCACTTTCAGTACAGATTAACATCTTTTTTTCATAACACGATTATGAAATTTGTTTAGCATGAATTTATATTTGTAACGGGTTTTGTATTTCTTATTTTTTCAACAGGTGAGGGAAGAGTTGGGGGAGGAAAAGAATATGGAACTGAAAGTAAATAAAAATAGAATACTTCATAAAATCTCTAAATTTGTAATATTATTTGTACTCCCCAAACTTATACTCAAAGGTTGAACTCCCCTAAAGATGACTCTCCACGTTCAAGGTATTCTGAGACATTTTCATGCAAATTGTTACAGTAGGATCCATTATAATTTGTATCCATGATAACCACACTTTTTATCTTCTCACTTTCTTCCTATAGGTTTCATGGTGTGCATCAGACCTTTCTAGAAATCTTGAAAAATGAAGAAATATGTGGCCTTTGGGCAGATTGGGGCCAAATATCCAGAGAATTGCATTAGGAAACAGGGGAGGTAAAATGAAATTTCATTGAATGCTAATCACGTCCAGTTTTCTAGGAGTTAGTAGTAATAACTGTAAATGATTAAAATGAATGAATCAATGAAACATTTAAGTGGGGCATTTCATAGAGTCCTGGACCTGGAATCAGGAAGATCTGAGTTCCAATACAGTCTCAGACACTTAATAGAAGCGTAACCTGAGAAAGTCACTTAACTGCTCTCTGTCTCAGTTTCCCCATTTTAAAAACAGGGATAATAGCACTTACTTCCTAGAGCTGTTGTAAAAACTAAATAAGATATTTGAAAAGGATTTTTAAATCATTAAAGCACTATGTAAGTAATACTATTATGAAAGGAAGGAAAAAGGGAGAAAGGACAGCTATTAAGAGCTAACTATATGTATAGATATAATAGTACAAATATAATTTGTCCTAATAATATGATCAATTATTTTAATATGGAAAATGGAATCCGAGAGAAATGTAATTAATAACTCATTTTTATAGTTCTTCAAGATTTAGAAAGCACTTTCAGCACAAAAGTTTGAAGACAGGTAGGCAAGTAGTATCACTCCTGTTTAACTGTTGAGAAACCTGGGATTTATAGAATTACAGTGAATTCTCCTCAGACATATAATTAGCGAATACTATATTCAGAATTAGAGGCCATGTCTCTTGCTGCCAGGTCAAATGCTGCCTCCACTATCTACTACCTCATCACCTAAACAACTAGAAATAAATTGAAATCACAATGCAAGAGGCTTAAAATTACTTCACATTTGTAGGAACTACAATAATATTGAATGGTTTTTGTTGTTCAATCATTTTAGTCACGTATAACTCTTCATCACCCATTTGTGGTTCTTTCAGCAAAGATACTAGAATGATTTGCTATTCCCTTCTTCAATGCATTTTACAGATAAAGAAACTGAAGTAGACAAAGTTAAGTGACTTGTCCAGAGTCACACAGCTAGTGCCTGAGGTCAGATTTTAACTCAGGAAGATGAGTCTTTGTGACTGGCATTCTATCCACTGTGCCACGTAGCTGTTCCAGATTCTTAAGATCTGAAATGTCCAATTCAGCAGCCTTGCCAGGGCATTCAATGTTGTATAAATGTGGATGGTTACATTTTTTTGTGAGGGAGATATCTTCAACATTGACATCTTCTCTAAATCTCATCAGTCTTTATTAGACTGATTATTAGACTCATTGTGGTCATACCCGTCTTAGAAAGTAAGATGTATGGGCAAATAACCTGGAAAAATAATAGGTTGAAAGTGAAGACAGTTTAAGAGGGAATGATCTCATCTCAGAGGAAAGGGAATGAGTTTACCATTGAAAATCCAAATCCATTCTAGTAACTGCATTTATTTACAGCTTCCAAATGAGGTAATTAGTTCTAGATATAGGAAGACTGCTCATCTTTTCTTTTTCTTTAGCAGTTTATTTTAATTTTTTTCAATGTTGCATTTAAACATCAATTAAGTATCTCCATCTATACTTATGGCACATAAAGATAGATTTGTATATTAAAATGTAAATCTCTATTATTTAAAGTTTGCCTTTTTAAAAAGTGAATAATTAATTCAACATATAACTTTAAAGCTATCCTACTTTATTCTTGGCCTTCCTTCTGTTCTTTTTGGGGCATTTCAAAAACACATTACAGTAACCCTTTTTTTGGCTTGCCTATTTCTAGCTCTCTTATCCTTCTCTTTCCCTTACCCCTCACTGAGAAAAAGAAAGTAAAAAACTTTATTACAGATATACTGTTAAGCAAACCAAAATCTCGTGTTGACTGTATCTGGAAATATATTTTATTCTGTACCGCCTTAGACAGCTGATGGGTAGCATGATTGGCTCTTTGGAATCATGGTAAATCATTGAATTGATTGTCCTGTGGAATTGGTAAAAAGAATAAAACTGACCCCTCAAATCCCAAAATATTATTTAATCTTTGCTGTTTGAAGAAATTTTTGAAAACTTTAAGTTTCTAAAGGATTATAGTCATAGTAATTAATTTCCAGAGTTTTGGGGCCCATTGATGTTTGTTTCTTTATATGGAATAAAAGAAATCCAGGAGTTCCTCCTTTTCCTCATCTGTTTTGTTACTCTACCAAGCAGTATACTTCAAGGAATTATTTGCCCACCTTCATGGCTTAGTTGCTTTAAACCAATTTTATTTAAAAGATTTTTAAGCAAGTGCTATTACTTCCTTGGTTTTTTTTTTTTTTGGTGGTGGTGTTGGTGGTGATGGATGGATGGAAAAATAAATGAATGAATGATAAAACATTTCTTAAGTAATTTATTTGAGTCAGCCCTTGTGCTAACAGTTATAGACACAAATACAGCAAAGCTAAAACTGTCCATTCCCTCAAGAAGCTTACCTGCTAATAGGGGAAGGCATCACATATGAGGGAGTACCCTCCAGTACAAAGTGCCAAGCGACGATGAATGGAGGCTTCTCTGACTGTCCCAGCTAAAATGCCACTTTCTGCAAAAAGTCTTTCCCTTTCCCCTTTAATTCAAGTGCCTTCCCTTTTGTTGATAATTTGCAGTTTACCTTGTATATTTCTTGTTTGTGTGTAGTTGCTTATGTGATATCTTCCCCACTGAACTAGAAGTGGGGACTGATTTTTTTCTTTCTGTCCATTAGAGTGTGAGCTCCTTGAGGGAAGGAGCTAACTTTTGCCTCTTTTTATATCCCCAGTGCTTACCATAGTGTCCGACACAGTGTAACAGAAACGGTGTTTAATAAATTTGTATTATCTTGATTTGACTAGAGAAAATAAACTCATTTTCACAACCTGATGATTTAAAAACACAAATCTAAAAATTTTCCTCATTTTGTAATCTCATTGTTACTTCTTCTCTTGATGTGCTGACAGATTTAGTCAGTTATGCTACAGTGAAGCACTTGTTATTATTGAACACATCACTCAAAGACAATATTCTGATTCAAGGCTCAGAGAGTTTGATTCTGATTTTATACTACTTCTTTTTTTATAAATATTTTTTATTAAATTGATTTGAATCTGCCATAGACTTTTTTTTTTTTGCTTTTTGGAGGGCAGTTGGGTTAAGTGACTTGCCCAAGGTCACACGACTAGTTTTTTGTGTTAAGTATCTGAGGCCGGATTTGAACTCAGGTACTCCTGACTCCAGAGCCAGTGCTGTATTCACTGTGCCACCTAGCCGCCCCTATACTACTTCTTATTAATTTTTTTCCATTTATTAAAAAGCAGACTCTCAGGTTCATTGTTTTGGGAAGCTACAAGGGATACCCCTAGATTGGCAATATTGTCATAGAGAGTTGTTTGGGACACTGAAATGATAACTGATTTACCTAGGGTAATGTAGCCTAGGTCTTAAGGACTTGTTTTTGTCTTTATCTCTCCATGGCCTAGCATAGACTTAATAAATGAATCAGTGAATAAATACCTAGGATTTTTGAATTCAATTCAGTTCAACAAACGTTTATCAAGTATTTTTTAATGAAAAGCTTTGTGCTAAGTGCTAGAGACACAAAGACAAAAGTCAAACAGTCCTTGCCTTCCAACAGCTTCCATTCTATGAGGCAGTAGCGATGGGGCAAGATAAACTATGAACATCGATAAGGGAAAACAAGTTAATTTGAGGTATGAAGGAACACTAACAACTGGGGAGTTGCGGTTTCAGGGAAAGCTTCCCAAAGGAGTTACCAGCTGGCATAGAAAACAATCAGTGTGAAAATATGGGGAAGGAATATGGTATACCAGGCACAGAGAGAACCTAGTAGGCGCCATTTATCTAGAAGAGAGGAGTAACATTCATTTTTTTACTCATCATTTGTCCAGTTGTGAATTAAGTTGTTTAAGAGATTCTGCATCAGGTTTAATTTCTATCAGATGACCACTCTACCCTATGTTCTGCTGTGATAAAACGGAAATTACCGATACTAACTCCAACTAAATGTTTCCTCTACAGCATCCCCTCTTCAACCACATGGCTATTGTGGTTCTGTCTTTCATCACCTCTCACTTCTATCTCCCAAACCCTCTAGGTATAGTAGCATCTCTTTGGCTTCTGTACAAACGCTAATCTGATTCAATGGCTGACCACTTCCCTTCATTTAATCGGCATTAGCATGATTGGAGAGTTCAAGAGGAAGGATTAGAAACACAGAAGCTGGAAGAGCCATGAATCTGTAGTCAGAACACTTCAGTTCAGATCCCTGCATTTCCACTTAGAGCAAGGTCCCCTGACTTATCTGAGGCTCAAATGAGGAGTAAAAGTAAGCATTTGAACAGATCAGTATAGGGGAAAGGCAATCAGGTCTGGAGGTATTGTGTGAATAGAGAGAAGGAATAAAAGGTGAGAGATGTTGTGTGGGTAGAAAGGGCAAGATCTGGTCACTGATGTGGGGGAGAATGAGAAAAAGATAGCATCAATGTTACAAACCTGAGAGACTGTGAAAATGATGATTATTCCTTTGATGGAAATAGGGATGTTTGGAAAAAAAGAGGTTATGGAGAAAGATAATGAGTTCCATTTTGGGCATATTTGAGCCTGAGAAATCTCTAGGACATCTGATTTGAAATGTCCAATAGGTAGTTGGGCATTTGAATTCTACTGAGAAATACCATAGCTATCCATCTAGTTGGGATCTCATAATTTGGCTAGGTCTTTTAGTCTCATAAAATAGTAAAGCGTAGTATATAAACTTTATATACTACAACTCATCTATAGGTGGCTAACAACCCATAATGGCATACTCTCTTTTTCAGTGGATTTGTGCTGACCTGTATAATGTTCTTTTCCCCACTGCCCCTTATGCAATAATGTCATAACCATGAAACCATCAAACAAACAAAACAAACAAAAAACCTAAAATGGGATCTGAGTCACAATCCTGGCCTTGTTATGATGGCTCTGTAAACATCTGAGCTAATCAGCCACAATAATGATAAGCTTGTACATAAGACTGACCATGTTTAGGATCATAGGATTGACCGAAATTGTAATGATAGCATTTATATGAGATCAGTGCCTTTTAATGGGAGTTCTTCCTATTGTCTATGGTCTCCAAAGTTATGCCTCTTGGGGTTTTCTAGAAGTACACAGAAAGTATACAGTAAGATATTTTTCTCTTAAGTTAGTTCATTGGTTGTAGAATAAGCACTTTTCTTTATCCAGACTTTCAGATGACCTAAATTTACATCATTTTTGTTCTATTTGGTTCAAACAAACTAGATTAAAAAATTTCACAAAGTGCATGTGAATTCCTTAGTTCTTAGTAATTGAGTTTTAATAGTAGGGGCATTTTAACTTGTTGTGACTTGTAACTTTATAAGTCAAAACTACAGAAATTTTGCTAGCTTAATACCAAACATACTGAATGAGCATTGACAAAATTAGTCACCTTTATTCTTTCGTCATTCTCAGAAACTAAGTAGTGTCTAACTCGATGGTCAGTCTATCTCTAGCATATAAATAATTGACAGTAAATCAAAATGTCCATCCTTTTTATTGTCTTGCCTGTGTTCATTTAGATATAACGAAGTTCAGGGTCCTTTATTCTTTACCACCTCATATTTTTACTACTGTTACATAATAGCAAGTGTTCACCATAGCTGTTATCCTTTATATTTTCTTTTTAATCCATTCTAATTTCTTCTCCACCTTGGTAAATTGCAATGAACCTTCTCTTAAAAAGAGTTCTAATTTTAACATGTATTCACTTTTGCAGCTCCCAATGGTCACATAAAAGAATTAGATTTCTTAAATCTTCCTATTGATAAGATATTTTTTTAAAATTTTCTTTGAGTATTTGATAAGCATGTACTGTCTTTTCAGTTTATTGTAAACTCCTTGAGGATGGGAAGTAGCACTTTGTTTTTGTGTTTTTAATATCTCTATCTTACCCTCATTATACCTTCCAAATAGTTGCATAGTTGGAAGTGTTCAGCAGATATTATTGACTAGTTAGTTGAAACTCATGGTGTTCCATGATTCAAGAATTTGTGATAATTATCTCTGCCTGGGCTGAAATGCAGAGCACTCAAATTGTGTAGAACTTGTGAAGAATAAAGATTGCTGAGCAAATCCAAAATAATATGCAAAGGTAATGTTTAAACTACTGAAAAAAAAGTTAAACTTTTCAAACACCTTCAAGATATATCCATTTATAGCTGCGAGGTAACTGACCAACTATTAACACATGTCTACCCCTTAGGAATTCTTCCAGAAAAAGTTCCCTAGTTACTTCATGGATCTGAAATTTTAAAAACAAAAGATTTTTTTAAATGTCACATAATTAAAATTGTTCATAAATTCAGCAGTGCCTGCCATTATTTGGTCTTAGGTAGATATTAGAAAGCTGAATTTCCAACCATTTATTTATGCTCCTTAAGGAACCTTCATTTGTTACAAACGAAAGGCACTTCATAGTGATATAATAATTAGAATTATGGAGATTTCTTTTTTCCTTTCCTGGGATTTAAGATTATTGTTTGCAGTTCACTCCATGATATGAGGAGAGTAGTCTGCTATAAAGATATTTCATAATACATATACATACATATATAGAGAGAAGTCAAATGTTTCAGTTGGTTAAGGTGCCTCATGTGTACAATTAGAATGCAGGATGTTTTTATTTTGTGTTCAAGGTTGGTTTTTTCTCTTTAAATATGATGGTTTTTTTAAGAATATGGCTCAGGGGGCAGAGCCAAGAAGGCAGAGTAAAAAGAGTAACTTTTCTGAGCTCTGTTACACCCTCGTCCAATACCTGTAAAACGTGACTCTACACCAATTTTAGAACTACAGAACCCACAAAGTAACAAAAAGAAACAAATCTCCCACTGAAGGCAGCCCAGCAGGCAAACAGGAAGGGTCTATAACACCAGACTGATGAGCTGCGTGGTTCTGGCCCCAGGGTGGCCCCAACCTGCTGAAGCAGACTTCAGGAGAGCGAATCACTGGCAACTGTGGTAGTTTCCTGACTTCTCAATCCATAAATGACAAAGAAAAAGCAAAAGGTCAGTGGAGAACTCTGTTGAAACCCAGTAAGAGAAGAGTGAGGTCCTTCCCCCATGGCAAGAGGTAGAGGAGGCACAACTGCTGCAGCTGCTGCCCCATGGCTACCTCTGGAACTCCTGGCCTACAGATCATAGGGGGATGATGAGGCCATTCAGAGGGTAATCACTCTTGCTTTGACCTGCTTGGATCTGGATTACAGTCTTGGGTGGTGGTACTGGGGTGTGTGGGCAGTGTGCCAGAGCTTGGGGTATCTGTAGAGAGGGTGTTCTCTGCATAGCTCTGACAACATTTGCAACCCCCCCAGCAATTTGGTACGTAACTCTCTCCATTCTGGAGGCAGAATTCTACTGTGGCAAAGAGCTCAAAAGTCAAGTAATTGGCTGGCAATATGAGCAAGCAGAGAAAGTACAATCAGACCATAGAGGCCTTTGGGGGAGACAAAAAGGATCAAAACGTGGAACCAGAAGAAGTCAATTAAGTCAAAACTCCTGCATCAAAAGCTTCCAAGAAAAATATTAATTGGTTACAGACCATGGAGGAGCTCAAGAAGGATTTTGAAAATCAAGTAAGAGAAGTGGAGGAAAAATTGAGAAGAGAAATAAGAATGATACAAGAAAATCATGAGAAGCTAGTCAACAGCCTGTTTAAGGAGACCCAAAATAATGTTGAAGAAAACAACACCTTAAAAAATAGAGTAACTCAAATGGCAAAAGAGGCCCAAAAAATCCAATGAGGAGAGGAATGCTTTAAAAAGTCTAATTGTCCAGATGGAAAAGAAATTTCAAAAACTCATTTAAGAGAATAATTCCTTCAAAATGAGATTAGAGCAAATAGAAGCTAATGACTTCATGAAAAATCAAGATATTCTATAACAGATTCAAACAAAAGAAAAAATAGAAGGTGATGTGAAATATCTTATTGGGAAAACCACTGACCTGGAAAATAGATCCAGGAGAGATCATTTTTAAATTATTGGACAACCTGAAGGCCATGACCAAAAAAAGAGGCTAGAAACCATCCTTCAAGAAATTCTCAAGGACAATTGTCCTGATATTGTAGAACCAGAGGGCAAAATAGAAATTGAAAGGATTCCCTGATTGCCTTTTTATAAAAGATCCCAAAAAGAAAACTCCGAGGAATAATATAGCAAATTCCAGAGTTCCCAGGTGAAGGAGAAAATAACAGAAGCTTCCAGGAAGAAACAATTTGAGTTTTGTGGAAACAAAGTTGGGATAATACAAGATGCAGTAGCTTCTATAGTACGGGATCAAAAGGCTTGGAATATGATATTCTGGAAGTCAAAGGAGCTAGGATTAAAACCAAGAATAACTTACCCAGCAAAACTGAGTATAATGCTTCCAGGGAAAATATGGTATGAAATAGAGGACTTTCAAGTATTTTTGATGAAAAAATCAGAGCTGAACAGAAAATTTGACTTTCAAAAAAAGAAGGAAGAAAAGCATGAGAAGGTAAACAGGAAAAAGCAATCATAAGGAACTAATTAAAGTTTAAGTATACATTCCTACATGGAAAACAATAATTGTTCAGTCATGAGACTTTGCTCAGTATGACAAGAGTTAAATATATGTGTATATATGTACAAATACATATATATGCATGTATAGGAGGGTGTATGGGTAAGTAGATATGTGAGTGTGTATATGTGTGTACATTTATATGTGGACAGAGGGCACAGAATCGGTTGAATAGGAAGGGATGATATCTAAAAAGTAAAATTAAGAGGTGAGAGGAATATAATGTGAGAAGGAGAAGGGGATAGACAGAATAGGGTAAATTGTCTCATATAAAAGAGGCAAGAGAAAACTGTTACTATGGAAGGAAAGAGTAGGAAGGTGAAAAGGAATGGGTCAACCTTATTGCCATTAAATTTGGCTTAAGGAGGGAATAACATGCATACTCATTTGAGTATCTTGCCCTATAGGAAAGTAGGGGAAAGGGGTTAAGGGGGGGTGATAGAAGGGAGGGGAAATAGGGTGAGAGGATAGTTAGAAGCACATACTTTTGAAATGGACAGGCTCAAAGTAGAAAACAGAATAAGTGGGGGTGGGATAGAATGGAGGGAAATATAATTAGTCTTTCACACTATAACTATGTAACGTTTTGCATAACTACACATGTACAACCTATATTGAATTGCTTATCTTTCCAGTGGGGGTGGGTGAGGAGGGAAGAAGGGAAAGAATGTGGAAATCAAAGTTTTAAAAACAAATGTGAAAGAAATCGTTTTTTACATGCAACTGGGAAATAAGATATACAGGCACGGGGAATAGAAATCCATCTTGCCCTACTAGAAAGTTAGAGGGGGCATAAGGGAGGATATAAGAGAAAGCAGATTGGGGGAGGGGATATGCAGTAGGCTCGCTATCTTGGGGTGGGGTAGGGGAAAGATGGGAAGAAAATTTGTAACTCGAAACCTTGTGGAGATGAATGTTGAAAACTAAAAATGATTTTTAAAAATTCTTTACATATAATTGGAAAAAATAAAATACTTTTTAAAATTATAATGATTTTTATCATATCAATCATGCTCTTGCCCCAGTCAGCATGACATTATATTATAAGGGAAAGAATTCAAAGTCACTGTATGTCATTTTAATGGGGCATGAAGTTTAGCAGTTAACATATCCATGCTATGGGACTGATACTTTTGCTTTTCTACTTGTTTTAAATAAAACTAAATTAAAATGTATTATATTTGATACATTTAACCTTATTGGTATTTATATATATATATCTCCTTGAGAAGTTTTGCCCTTCAGATTTTTTATCAAAAGTGTCTCCATACATTGTGGTTATAATAAATTCACTACTTATTGCCTGTTTGCCCTTCTGTCTTTTCTTTCTTACCCCAATTTTAAGCAGTAAGTCTCTCTGTCTTTGTCTCTGTCTCTGTCTCCTCTCTCTGTCTCTCTCTGTTTCTCTGTCTCTGTCTCTGTCTCTGTCTCCTCTCTCTGTCTCTCTCTCTTTCTGTTTCTCTCTGTCTCTGTCTCTGTGTCTCAAGCTCTCATTTTCATACAAAAACATCAGCAGATCAACAGTAGTAAGAGTCAGTGTAAAGGCTTGGTTTTACAGTATATTGTTGAGTGATAGGAAAAGGAAGATAAGCTTGACATACTCTTATCAATCACGACTTTCTTTAGAAGCTCCCTTGGTAAAGGGCACAGAGGATGTGGTAGAAGTGTTATATACAACAGCAAGAGCCTCCTCAGATGCAAGATGTCTTGACTTTTTATTTGGTTCATATGGCATTGTTAGCAACCCCTCTCCAAGGGTGGGATAAGAGACCATAT
>JAQQSW010000031.1:83624-126873 GCA_028646575.1 Pseudocheirus occidentalis | reverse complement strand
TCTCCCAAGTCAACAGGGGAGTGTCTCAGCCAATGGCATTCTTCCACGTCAACAGGGGAATTCACATCTTCCAGACAAGGCTCACACCTTCCATATAGAGCTCACACCTTCCAGACAGAGCTCACACCTTCCATACTTACCATTACAGAGGTCAGGAGAAACAACACAAGGACACTCTCAAAGTCTTTCTGAAGAACTTTGAATTCAATTGTGAGGCATGGGAGACATTGGCAAAGAACTGCCCATCATGGCATGTGTGCATGAAAGAAGATACTATGATTTATGAGCAGAGCAGAATTGTAGTAACTCAAAAGAAACATGAGATGTACAAATTTAGAGACATTTCCACTCTAAATGGACTATTTGTTGTTATGGACATAACTAAATTATGTCAATGAACTATTCTAAATATGGACTATTTGTGGCTGCTCTATGACAGAACCTCCAAAATTTGTATTGGTCTGATCAGCCAGTTGGACAGACTGTATTCAACCCGACATTGCAATGTCATTTTGATTCTCTTCAAGTAAGAAGGACAACAATCAACTGACTCCTTATTGCCCAAGTCCAAGCCCTAAGAAAATTAGTAGAGAGTCTTCCCACACATCTCACTTCTGAAGTCTCCTCTCCCTTCCTGATATTCTTCTTCCTACACTGTCAAAGAGTCACCTGGTTTATATTTTATTCATTCAGGACTTTGTTCTCAGTTACGTGTCAAATACCTTCTACTTAACAGCTAATAACTTGGTAAGTATTCCTTCAAGGAGTTTCTATATCTAAAGAATGAAAACATAGCACATTCTATTTAGAGTCAGAACACCATGCTCTAATCTGCATTCAGACTCCATCAGTTTTCCTTTTAAAGGTGCATAGCAGTTTTCATCATAAGTCCTTTAGAATCATTTTAGATCATTGTATTGCTGAGAATAGCTGAGTCATTCACAGTTGTTTATCATACTATATTGTTCACTTCACTTAGTACATGCAAAGTCACTCTGAGTAACTGGTTCTGGTCTTCTAACTATGCCATCTGTTTGATAAGCTACAGTTACAGATTTTTATCAGCCTTGGCTTCTCTTTTGGCTAGACCAGTTGTCTTGTTTAACTTTCTTTGCTCCTGGCACCTGGTGAGAGTCAATGCTATAAAGATGAAAGGCCTTAGGCCGTTGCCCTACAAGACTGATATATTTCCCTGTGAAAATGGGCCTTTGTCCTTTGCCTTGGTATGTGTTTTTGCTTTGGGTGAAGTAAATTAATCTGGAATCTATGTCCTTGTCAGTTTTAAAAGGTTTGAGTGAGCCTACTGAGGTCTAAAAGTTTAGAAAGTTAGGTTTTACATCCAGCACAGCATCAATGACCCAAAGAGAAATCTTTAGGATCCAGACCAACAGTATCAGTTTATAATTTGGGTGTGAACTTGATAGAACAATGCTAGGTGGAAACTATTCTAAAGTCTGAGCCTACTCTCTCCAAAGACCCAAGTGGTATAAAGCAAGGGTCCACAAATCATAGCCTGTGTTTCTTGCATGACTTGGAAATTATATTTTTACATTTTAAATAAATTGTATTTTTACATCTTACATAAATTATATTTAAATACATTGTATTTCATAATGTGAAAAATAAAAATAAAGACAAACATTCTTAGTTTACAGGTCATACAAAAACAGGTAGCAGGGCAGGATCTGACCCATGAAGAGAAGTGCTGACAAGAGGAAACTGTATCCTTGAAGTGCTGATGGAAGGAATGTTTATACTTCTGTTCTTTGCTATATGCCTTTGTAAAAGCTAAATTACGTCAATCAGCTTAACTGTACTTGTCAATGGTGGCTAACAGTAAAGGGAACACAATTATTAGCATTAGGGAAAAAAACCATTACAACCTTCCAGGGATACCCCTAGAATTCTGAGGGGGAGATGTAGCAATATTTCTGTGAGTACCCTGAGCATACTCATTACACGTAATTTTATTCTCAGAAACTCCTGTTATTAACACAGGCATATATATTTCCTTGTGTCCATTGGTTTATGGTATAAGAGCAACCCAATCCAAAAGTTGGTTGTCTAGGCATAGGGCTGGAAACCCAGTTCCAGCTTATTGTCAGAATCACAAGCTATGCATTTATTTTATAATTAAACTCCCAATGACAGAATTAATAACTACCTTGGGTCTTTCTATCCCATTGTTTTGTAGTGGAACTCAAAGGCTTGACCCACTAATATTACATCTTATATTCACTCTCCCAGGGGATCAAATCTAATAGTTACATGAAGATATCTAAGAATAACTCATAATAATCATCTGAAAAAGTATTTGCCGCAAGGACTCAAAAATTCAACACAGGTTCAATAGGATAGTTGAGCTCTTTATTCATTACCTAATTCTGATAAGACCAAATTTCTATCTGTTTTGTAATTTTCAGTACTAATCTTTATTACAATGATACACTAAAACCCTTAAAAAGAAGCTGAAGAGGGTGTCTTGTTTTAAGAGAGGCTTTTTAGTTTTGATTTTGCTTGTTTTTAAGGGAGATGGGTGTTTCAGGGTTTATTGGACATGATATAGCTTTATTCTTAAAGTTACAAAACCTTGAACAATTATATTTAATTTATTTGGTAAATATACAAAATTGTTAAGTTAGTTTTGAATTCTCTACAAAGGAAAATACATATATTTTGATTAGTCACGCAAACTTTTCATTAAGGTTGATGGTTTTAATTAATTAAATTGATTAAAGATTAATATTTTTGTAATTAATATTGACTTTGATTGATAATGATCTTATGATAAACCATTTTCTGCTAGACTTGATTACCTGGATGCTAGAAGACTAGGAGCACCAACTCATATTATTTTTTTTGTCTTCTCTCCTGGACCATAATTTTCCACCAGTTACATTTCTGGATTTCTTCCTGGTCTCCAGAAACTCAATATCCTACAAGATCACATCAACCAATAAACTCTTATTTCCTCAATACTCCCTACATCTAGGCCTCCTTTTTCCTCCTGATTGAAAAGAGTAAACATTGGAGAGCTCCTCCCAGATCATCCTTTTAGGAGGGTGCCCAGGACAGCCATCTCAGCATTTCCCATCCAGCTGTACTTTTCTGGACTTTATCATGTCTGACATCAAGTACCCTTCCTCCTTCCTCTCCTTCCTGACCTACCCCCTTCAACTTTATATGATTTCTCTCATTGAATTGTAAGCTCCTTGAGGCCAAGGATTTTTTTTTTTGGGAGGGGGCCTTTCTTTGTGTCCCCTGTGCCTGGAATGTTGATTGTTCTTGTTTGTTCTAGGTAGTGTGGTGGTTGTTGTCATTTCAGTTATATTCAACTCTCCATGACCCTATTTGGGATTTTCTTCACAAAGATGCTAGAGTGTTTTGCCATGTACTTCTCCAGCACATTTTACAAATGAGGAACTGAAGCAAACAGTAACTTACCCAGGGTCATGCATCTAGAAAGTGTCTGAGGCCAGATTTGAACTCAGAAAAATGAGTCTTCTTATGAGTCTTCTTAATTTCAGACCCAGCACTCTATATACACAACAACTTGGTTGCCCCCCAGAACATAATAGGCACCTAATAAAGGTTTATTGATTGAATAACTGGACCACATTTAATTTTACCACATTTGGGGCCCACAGAAGTCCTTGAAAAATAATGTTGTTCAACTTTATTAATCATTTCTATTATGCTAATATATATATAAATTCTAATTAATCTGATAATATGTCCTCAATCTTTTTCATATTTGGCTATTCCTCTTAGTCTTTTTTTTCCCTTATTCTTCTAATTCACAGATCACTCCTTTCCAGTCATCACAGAAAACATTCTTGGAATATTGTGAAATCCTATGACCATTTTTAGATACGAGAGAGGAAACAGGAAATATGGTAGAAAAAGCAGACATTGGATGTAGAGCTGTAATACATGCACATATAGATATTTGTATTAATATTGTATTAATATTGGTCCTATAAGAGAAGTATCACACATAGAAAACTGACCTTGGAGTAAGGATGTTGATGTATAGGATTGATTGTTTCCACACACAGGCTGTATGACCATCACTTCACTTTTCACTTTTGTTTTCATTTACATTTATTCCCTTTATATTTATTCTGTATAAACTTGTATATATATACCTGCTGTCTTCCTAGCTCTACTGTAAACTCTTTGAGACTAGGGCTTATTTCATTCTATACAATTGCATCCCCAGAACTTAGCACAGGGCACATCATAGTAGGAACTTTATCAATGGTTGCTGATTGATTGATCACTGTGTGACCTCAATAAATTAATTACCACTGTAAGCCTCAGTTCTTTCGTCTGCAAAATGGAGACAACAATCTACTTTGCAAGGAGGAAATAAAGGTGATATAAAAATGTAAAAAATCAATGCGATTCTATTTTTTAATCTCTTGGTACAAGGGCCCTTTAAGGAGTAGAGCCAACTAAGTGGTGTAGTAGACACAGTGCTGGGTCTGGAATTAGGAAGACCTAAATTCAGATTGGGCCTTAAACATTAGTGCTGTGATTCTAGGTAGATCACTTAAACTGTTTGCCTTAATTTCCTCATCTGTAAATAAAGATTATAATAGCACCTACTATTGGGGTTGGTATAAGGATCAAATGAAACAACATATCTAAAAGTGTTTTGCAAACCTTAAAGGTCTATACAAATGTCAGCTTTTATTGTTACTATTATTATTAAAGATCCAACCTTAAGCTTTGCCTTTTACTACACAGGAGAGTTTAAATTTCATAGCTGAATTTATTCGATAGACTTCTTCTCATAGCTTGTGCCTTCAATAAGTGCCAAAGAGTTTCTAAATCATTTAGCACCAGATTCAAATTAAGGCATTAAGAAGTGAGAGAGACAGTCACTTCAGAGGATGCCAATTTAGAATGAAGGTGGTAGTGAGCGGCCTGGTCTCTACTTAGAAAGAGAGGAGAAGCGTTTGTAGGGGAACTACTTGGGAGATCTCAATAGTCTGCTGGTGACGGCACCCTTTTGGACAGCAGGAAGATGATGACTACAGTCAATAAAACAGTCCCAGCAGCGCCTCCAATCATCATTCCCAGGAGGCTTCCATGAACCTGCATAGCCTGACAGCGTTCTCCAGTGTAAAAGAAAGCGTGTCCAGAGGCACACCTGGGGGAAAACAACAGAAACGGCCAAACGTGAGAAATGACACAGTATTTATAGATTCACAGATTTTTGGAATGGACAACTTCTAATCTGATTCTGTTTTTCATTTAGAATCTGAGATATAGAAGAATAAAATAATCAAAGACCATATAATGGATCTGTGGCCAGAATAGAATCCAGACCTCCTGATTCCTTCGTGCTTCTTAAACTGTGGGTCATGACACCATATGGGGTCACCAAAATTTTGGCAACAGTAAAAAGTTTCTGTATGTGCAAAGACCAAAAATTAATAAAAAATCATAATGAATCCAAGGTATTTCTGGCAGTGTTTACCCATGTTGCATGGTGTAATTTCACTGCAGCCTTGATTCTGAACACAAAGCATGCACTCTTTGCACTTCACACACCCTTAGGTCACACAATGTCAATGACACTGCTGAAAGGAAAAGGGGTTGTGAGTGGAAAAAGTTTAAGAAACCCCCATGGCCAATGTTTTTCATACTGTACTGTCTGCCAATGTGTGGGTAATCCTCATGGGAAATTATGAGATTAAAGAAATACAACTAACCTTTCAGAGAAGTAAGAAAGATATTTAGCCCCTCTCAAAACTCAGGGATGCTCAGGTAAGAGTTCAAGGTAGAATCAGGCATGTGTGCGTGTACATGTGTGCGTGTACATGTGTGCATGTGCATGTGTGTAGAACTACATGATTTGGCCATTTGCTTGGCACTTCTTTATTGGGCATTGAGTTTATGCCTATGTGCTCCAGGGAGCTTCTGATTAAACTCTCAGATCTTAGTGGTTTCATAGGCTCCATATTAAGATTGAGCCCCTTTGAAGTACATTCAGTAGTGTTCCTGTGAGCATTTATAACTTGGAAATCAGAAAACACTACAAATCAGGACTTAATTTATTATTTTGTCAATTTCTAGACTTAGGAAAGTGATGGCGAAAATGGTAATAATACAGATTAAGTTTAAGAACGTGTTGTGAAGAAAAAAAGTGTGTGTGTATACATACATACATACACACATATTTACAGAGAGAGAGAGAGAGAGAGAGAGAAAGAGAGAGAGATCAGCATCTATCTATATCCATCTATTTATTTATTTGTAGAGGACCAGTTATTGTGTGGTTGTATGGTTTGTCCTTTGTTCTTGAAGAAGATCATAGTATCAGGGAAATGAAGACATGACTTGCAATTGACTTTGATTTGAGTGAAGGAGGGCTGTGCAAGGTCACCAGCCTCACTTTCTCCTCCAGAATCATCTGGGTCCAGTGGCTGGATACTGATCAGGATGTCTGAAGATGGCCCAGGATGCAATGGGAGACCTTTGCACTTTTAAGCTAAGATCTTTTCAGGTTTTCACTTAGAGTGAGGGAATGTCCATGCAGTGAATAGGTCTCTTTAAGAAGTGAGTCAAGAGATGGCACTTTTAATTAAAAAAAATCAAACTGGGAGGTGAAGAACCTCTGAATTGCTGAGCAAAAGATAGTTACTATTTATATTTACTCTGAGCCAGGAGGGCTCAAAAAATAACCTACTTCATCCTGGGCCATCTCCAGTCATCCTAATCTATATCTGGGCATTGGACTCAGATAACTCTGGAGGAGAAAGTAAGGCTGGTGACTTTGCACAGCCCTTCCTCATTTAAATCAAGGTCAATTTAAAGTCATGTCATCAACTCCTTGATGTCATGGTCTACTTCAAGAGGAAGGATAAACCACAACCTGTGAGTACTCCCAGCCTGCCAGTTCTGGTTGGACAATTCAGTTTCTCCTCCCCTCCCCTCCCTTCCCTTCTCCTCTCTTTCCCTTAGGGTGTTCTGCCCAAAGGAAAATAAATTTTGATAGCCAAAAGTTACCTAGTTAACTTTAGGTATACTGGCTAGATTTCTTTCTCCAAGACCAAGCTTTAAACCCAGTTCACTCTGGATTTCATGGATTGGACAACAAGCACCTGCCCAAGTACCACTTAATGGTTATTTCTTAGGCCATCCTGGCTCAGAGTGAATGTAAATAGTAACTGCTTCTCTTTTGGTCAGCAACTCTGAGGGTCTTCAACACTCAGTTTGATTTTTTTTGGGGGGGGGACTAAAGGAGCCATCTCTTGACTCACTTTTTTCCCTATTGACTTGTTTATTTACTTTTAGTTTACAAGATTCAGTTCCACAATCCCTTGAATTTCTAATTTTCTCCCTTCCCTTCCCCACCTGCCCCATGGTGGTGTGCAATCACGTAGAGGATCTGCAAATACTTTCACATTGAACAATAGTCTGTTTGTATAGAAGGGTTGTAACCAATGGAGTGAGCAACGGGAAAAAAAGAAACAAAACCAAACATGAAAAAGAATGATAGCATGTATTTCTTCAGTCTCCATTTAAACTCTGTTCTTTCTAGATCTTTCTCTGAATGTAGACATCTCCTTCCATCCTAAGACTTGTAGAGTTGTCTTATAGCTGTGCTTTGCTGAGAAGAGTCCAGTTTATCAAGGTTGGTCATCACACATATGATGTGTCTGTGATTGTGTACAAATTTTTCCTGGTTCTGCTCTTCTCACTTAGCATCGATTTGTATAAGCCTCTCCAGGTAAATATGAAGTCTATCTTTGACTCACTTCTTAAAGAGATCTATTCACTAAATGGGAATTGCCTCACTCAAAGTGAGAACCTGAAAAGACCTTAGTTTAAAAGGTCCAAAGTCTCCCACCAGTTATTGAGCATTTACTAGGACACCCCTAGTTACATTTGTGACAAGTACAATAGTTTTTACTTGTTACAAGTTTTGACTCCTACTCAATGAAGTTGTCTGCTTATTCCCAAAGAATTTGTATAGATCTTTTTAACCTGTTTGTTATATGCTCTAAGACTACTACTACTAAAACTACTACCACCACCACTAATAATATCATTACTACTACTACTATTGCTATTACTCCTCCTCCTCCTCCTCCTCTTCTCCTCCTTCTCCTCCTCCTCCTCCTGCTGCTATTTCACTATATAAAATTCTCATACAAACTCCAAAGCCTTTTAAGTCATTATTCTCTTAGTTCTAGATGTGATTATTTTGGCTAGCCTCTGAGAAGAGATCATAACCAAGAATCTCCAACTTGGAAAAAAGATCAGAACCATAAGAATTCTAGAATCACATTTTTAAAAAATCAACCCTGGTAGCTATCAGGTTCCAGTTTCCAAATTTGCACTGAACCACTGCTGCCACCACCACTACCACCATCTAAGGACCTTAGCACTAGTTGTCTTGGGGACACACTGAAATTTGAAAATACCATGGAGACCCTTTTGGTAATGGTTTTCTCATTAGTAAAGTAAGAGAGTGGGCAGGGCAGGCAGAATGTTGCAATTGATCCAGAGTGAGAGGGTTTGAATTTTATTACTCTATGTGCGACCTTGGCTAAGTCACTCAACTTCTCTGAACCTCAGTTTCCTTATCTGTAAAATGTACTATTTGATCTCTTGGGTCAAATGCAGCTACAGATTCTAGTTTCCTGGAAAACCATTCTTTTTTTTTTTTTTTTGCTTTTTGGAAGGCAGTTGGGGTTAAGTGACTTGCCCAAGGTCACATGGCTAGTTTTTTGTGTTAAGTGTCTGAGGCCGGATTTGAACTCAGGTACTCCTGACTCCAGGGCTGGTGCTCTATTCACTGCGCCACCTAACTGCCCCTGGAAAACCATTCTAATGTTTAATGACATGAGTTCTTCCTTCCATGTGGTAAGACTCCTATCACAGAAGAATCTTTTTTCCTTTTCTTAGTATAACTTTGAATTATTTTTTCTAGAAATATTTTAGTTCTGGAAGGATATAGGAAGACTATGTAAGATGGTAGTAAAACATTGACTTTGCTTCTAAGCTAGAAGAAAGGAACTAAACTGAAATACAAGTTAAAATATAAAGCCTCTGAAATGGTATTGTTATTTTAATTAATAACTACCATTAGACAGCACTGTTTAAGACATTCAAAGCAGTTTACTTATTCTATTTCATTTGATATTCACAACAGACCTAAAGGTTTCACAGCTAACTTGGAGGGTTGTGATGTTAATGGAATTTAAGATCTTCCCTACCCATTAATAGGCCTCAGGTAGAGCCAGTTAGGGAACCTTGCTTAGGGAAGGCTTGCTTGTAGGAAGGCTTTCACACCTTTTTAAATTTCTAAGTAGGCACTGACTCATGAGGGTTGTGATACCTTGTGGCTCTAAGAAGTGTGTGTGTGTACACAAACACACACACACACACACTCTCTTTCTCTCTCTTTCTCTCTCTCTCTCTCTCCCTCTCTCTGTCTCTCTCTCTCTCTCCTACTGTTGGTATTTTGCTTTGGGAGCTTGCTTATGAGAAAGATCTTGTGATGTCCTGGTGGAGATTCTTAATGGTCATATGTTCAGAGCTCCCTGACTGCTCAGAGGTAAAGGCTCTCTTGATCCAGTGGTGTATCTAAAGTGTATAGTAGTATTGCTTTGATTCAGTCAGTCAGAGCCCTGTCTGTTGGTCTGTGCTAATTTCTTGGCTTATACCTTTTCTCTGTATTTTTTCTGTTTGTATTTTCTCTGAAGTTCAGGGTGCTGACTTTTACCCTGAACTAATAAATGTAATTAAAAGTAGGATTGTTGACCCCTTTTCTGAGCAATCTTTCCTAGGAAAGCAAATCTAAGAAACCTGTACTAGCAGGCCAGTCCATTTGTGCCAGGGTGCTTGCTATTACAAGGGTTTTGAAAAGAACTAATCTAAGAGAAAAATAAATTAATCCTGGTCCAAACTGAAAAGTCAATTTATGGGTGCTAGGGACTATCCCCCTTGAGGTGACTGATGCTCCCTGTTAATCAGGCAGAGCATTGGAAAAGGAATCAGGAAACCTCATTCAAGTTATGGCTCTGCTAAGAATCAGCTGTGTGACCTTGAGCAAGTCATTTCCCCTCCCCCACTGGCTCAGCTTCCTCATCTATAAAGTGAGAAGGAACATCTTCATGATCTCTAAGATCCTCTCTTGCTCTGACAATAGGATTCTGTAAAATTGCCACATTGCTCTGAAAATGTAAATCACAAGAAGGGCTAGGATACCTTTAAGTATATAAAAAAAATTTAAGCCTACAAAATTTGTCTGGAATGTTATATGCACTAGGTAGAAGGATGCTCCCAGGGTTCCTGGAGCTCCCCAGCACCTACCTGCAGCTTGCCATTCCTTTCACACTCACACAGATCCCATCGTTCTGACAAGGGTTTGGTTCACATGGGTCTCTGAAGTACTGTGGCCAGTTGTGATCCTCCAAGGGGCCGGTATTCTCTACAGACCGCTTCTGCCTCTCAGGTCTAGCAACCAGCTCATTGGGATGGTCTTCTTCTGATGTCACTGTCCTGGAATCCTTCCGTGCTGTTTGAAGCTCATGACTTTCAAGAATCAGACCTGAGGAGCTCTTCCTTGCTCTGGTCACAGGAACTTCAGTCTGACTAAGGTGGGTGATATCTCCACAGGGAAACAGACAAAGGAAGGGATAGTGGAGATGACTCATAGTTAAAAACAGCAAATACAATCAGTTTTCATTCCCCAAGATGCCAGATAAGTTGAAGATTTCTGTGGCACTCATGGAAAAAACTTTCAGAGACCTGATCAATAGTCTGTGATACCTAGGATTAGATGGTCTATAGACTAATTGTTTGTTCTCCTCCAGACCCAGGTCAAATATGCTATAATACCAGCTGCCAGACAGGCTGAGGCTGATGGATCGATCACTTGAGCTAAGGAGTACTGAGCCATGGTGAGCTAAGCCAGCAGAGTGTTTGTATTAAGCTTGGCATTAATACATGGAGCCCTTGGGAATGGAAGGGCCCTTAGATTGCCTGAGGAAAGGAGAACGGGCCTAGATTGGGAAGAGAGCAAATCAAAGTTCCTATACTGAGCAATAGTGAGATCAGTCCTATGAATAGCGTTTGTCCTTCCATTCTGGGGGAAGTGGAGAAAGCCGGTCTGTCTGTCTCTTGGTCTTTCTCTTTCTTTCAAACCTATTGTTAGCTATTATTATTCTGTGTCCAGCACCAGGCGCTATAAGGTACAAAAGAAATATAAGATACAGCCTCTGCCCTCAAGAAGCTTCCATTCTTTTATATTACCTTATCCCCTATACTGGTTTGTCTTGGTTGTCTAGTGAATTAAATTTCATCATAGCTTTTGGTTTACCTTATTTTTTAAATTCTCCAACTGTATTATACATACACACACATGTATATATGTATATAGACTGTATAGCATCTGTTATATGGCATGTATGTATAATGTCTAACATGTATCACATGTTATAGAATAGTTGGAGTATTTCTAAAATAAGCAAGACTTTCTGCCATTAAAAATCATCTAGACCATCTAGACCAGTTGAGAATGTTCTCAACCTTCCCAGTGGTGCAACCCTTTAATACAGTTCCTCATGTTGTGGTGACCTCCAACCATAAAATTATTTTCATTGCTATTTCTAGACAAAACCCTATAAGAACCTTAATTCACTAGACAATCAGGGTAAGTCAGATAATATATGATGATATATATGAACATATACATATGTATGCATATGAATGTATAGACTCACACATTTAAGGGAACTAAGTGGCACACTGGATAGAGTGCTAGACCCGGAGTCAGGAAGATCTAAGTTCAAATTTGACCTCAGACACTTACTAGCTGTGTCACCCTGGGTAAGTCACTTAACCTGTTTGCCTTAGTTTCCTTATTTGTAAAAAAAAATGAACTGGAAAAGGAAAAGGCAAACCATGCTAGTATCTTTATCAAAAAAAAACTCTAAAAAAAGGAAGAATCATGCAAAATAACAAGACAACAAAAACACACAGAGACACTATATGGGCCAGAACTATAATTTCATCTCTATGGGACTCTTCACAGATGCAGATCAGCAATTGCTTTCTAAATTGTCATCTTAGAGAGTTGCCTGGGTCATTAAGACCTTAAATAACTTTCCTGTAGCCCTACCAGTGTTATTAGAAAGCATTTGAACCCTGTTCCTAGCTCCAGAGCCAGCCTTCTTTTCACCACTAATTTTTAATTTATGGAATAAAACAAGCATTTCTATTACATAATACAATAAAAAAGATAATTGTACATGAAACTACAAATCTACTATGCACAATTTGTTGTTCCTTTCAGATGTACAAAATTATCATATTACTTTCTTTTTTTCTTCCCCCCACTCCCTCCAAACCTAGAGAAACAAATAGGTATATGTATGTCAGTGCATGCACACACACATTATGCACGCATGTGTACATGTATGTGTAATATGTATGTGTACACGCCCATACATACATGTGTACATATGTAATATTATTCCATACATATTTCCACTTATCAGTTCTTTCTCTGGATGCAGACAGTATCTTAATTTAGGCATCTATTATAGTCAAAATAACTTAATTGTTCAAAATTATTCCTAAAACAATATCGATGTTACCGTACACAATATTCTCTTGGTTCTGCCCATTTCAGTCTTCATTATTTTGTGCAAGTCTTTCCATGATTCCTCTTACTATTACTTTTTTTCAGTTTGTTTTTGGCTTTAAAAAAATATTTTAAATCTCTGTATCTCAGCTAGATTGGAAGTTCAGGGGACACTCAGGGACCTGGTGTCACTACAGATCAGGAGAGAAACTTTGATGTGCCCGATTCCTACCTTGGGTTGGTTTGCCCCATCATAGGCAGGCTTGTGCCCCCTTCCACCTCTAGGGGACTCCCATACTGAGAGTTAATGTGGACTTACTGTGGGCATATGACAGGTCCTAGCCTTACTACAGCTCAGAGCTCCCTAACTCAAGATTTATTCCACTAGCCTCAGCCTTCTCCGTAGCAGAAGCTACAAGCCTATGCCACCACTCTAACTCACCTGACTTCTTAATAAATCCCCAAATAATGGGATTCGCCAGTTCCTTCCACCTTAATCTCTCAAAAACGACTCAGCAGTTCAATGTGGGAAGAGCCATGTGGCTTTTTGCTAAACAAAGAAAAAAGGTTCACAGAGTTTATGATTACTTGAGACAATCAAATAAGATGGGTACCTTCAAAGTCTGCAAAAATGACAAGTGTGTCATCTTTAATGAAATTCCGTTTTTTTAGCTGCGTGTGAGAAATGATAGTGCTCCAGCCAAAAGAGATGCTTCTGTAACAGTCACAGTCCTTGTCATAGGTCCCCACAATGGATGGTCTGTCCCAGATGACAGAATCATTTATTGCTGCAAGAGTAAAAGTTTTTTTAAAAAATGTTTTCAAATAGAATATATTTTCCCCAAAGGAATCAAGCCAGGGAGAAATCTGAGAAGATTATTTGGAGAGGCCAAACATCTATCCCTGATTATCTTCTCCCAACAAATGGAAAGGGAACTATATATAGAAGGAAGTTTCTTGAAGTTGACAGTACAATTCAAGGACTGACTACCAGTTTTCTGCAGCTATATCTGCTCCCTAATAATCTTGTTTAAAAGTTCATTTCTTGGGAATTCTGTTATTGATTCTTTCAGGATTTGGTGTTATGTTTCTGGTTTTGGTATTTTTTCTTTATTTTTCCCAGATGGTCAGACTTCTAAGGTGACAGAACATTTGGATTTTAACATGGTGTATGCAGCATCAAGCTGGGAATATTTAATAAAGTTAAAAGCAACAAGGAAAATATAGTAAGTTCTTAATTAACTAAAATCAATGGAAGCATTGACTTAGACAACCCCAATTAGCAGATGACTGGTGAACCCTTTATTTTTAGCTTTGGGATATATTATATTGGAAGTTTGAAAGTGGGAGTGGTTTGAGGTTTCTGTTTTTTACTTTGTTTTTGGTATTTCTGGTTTTGTCCTGGATTTGACCTTTCTAATTACATATTTTCTTTTCTTGGCTTAACATTATAATTACTTTACACTCACTATATGCAGGCACTGAATGGAGAATGCTCTCTCCTGAGCTCAGCTCAGAATGCAACTAGGAACTGAAATTGTGTGGCTAAAAATGAAAACAAAATAAGGGTCTATTAGAGAACAGCTTGACTGACTTATGTATTCAAGAATGCAATGGAAGATTATTGTGCCATGTTGTTGTTTTGCTGTTCTGATTCTTCTTGATCCCATTTGGTTTTTTGTCTTACTTAGTTTTTTTTTTTTTGGCAGAGATACTGAAACAGTTTGTAATTTCGTTTTACAACTCATTTTTACAGAAGAGGAATTGAGGCAAACAGGGTTAAGTGACTTGCCCAGAGTCACACAGGTAGTAAGTGTCTGAGGCCAGATTTGAAGTTGTGAAGATAAGTCTTCCTGACTCCAGACCCAACACTCTACCCACTGTGCCACCTAACTGCTCCATTTATTGTGCCATTGGAAATGATAAAAAATAGACTAGGCCAGACTGGGGCATACATTCTCAGATGATGTTACTCATTAATTATTTTTTTTGCCTATTTTCTTTGTTAAAAAAAGAGGAAGAAAGTTGAAGGTTGTTTCTAAGAATGATCATGATTTTTAAAAACATAAATTAAAAAAAATTTTAAAAACAGGAAGAATTCAGAGAAACATGGGCAATGTGTACATGAACCGATGTAGGGTAAAGAAAGTAAAACCAAGAGCACACACCATGACTACACTGATGAAGAAATGCCTGAATGATATCCAAATTCAGATGAAATTCAATGATCCATCAGTTTCAAGGGATATATGGTGAAAGACTCACTCTTAGCAAAGAGGTGGTGGGTTACATGTGTGGGACATGGCATGAATTGTGAGATTGAGTTTCTATGCTGATTAGCTTACTTAATTGTCTTCATTAGAAGAAAGAATTCTTGGATTGGGGAAATTTAGGGGGATGACAGTGGTGTTAAAAAAAAAGCATCAATAAAACGTTTTTTAAAAAGACCATTTGCTGCAAGGAGTCAAAAATAGAACAGGTCACTGGATATACCTGTTGAGGAATAAAACCTTGTTATGTTGTATGTGTTGTTTTTTCTTAGAGAAAATCACATCTGTCAGTCCTTTCAAAAGCTTCTGGTTACATTCATGCCAAAAGTCACCAACCTACCTGAATTTGTGTGGTCCTTGGAGGTGGTGAACACCATGCTTGATGACATTCTCTGGGTGGCATCGGGATCATTATCGACAATTGTCATGATGGCCTGCCTGTTTTCCACAGGCCACTCTAAGATAGCATCATTTTCCCCACTGTAGAGTTGAAAAGTAAGTCCAATATAGCCAGAGAGGCTAGTAGTATTTCTGCCGTGGGGAAATAAGGTCACCCCATAACCATATCCTTCTGAGCTGTAGAATCGAGGGCTGAAGAGTGTATCACCTTTTGCTGTGGTCTGAAGGATCTGAGAGAAGTTTCGAACCATCCAGACCCCTCTGGGGCAGGGAGTTTCGGTCAGCGTGATGTCATCCAAGAAAATCCCCCCGCTAGAGTTCTCTGGGTCCCCCTTTGTGCCTTGGAAGAGGTAGCGGAACTTAACTTCCTCTTGGAAGGTCACGTGGCCAATTTTCCAATGATCATCAGTATCACCTGGGACAGAAACAAAGCGCTGTTAAATGTCACTCAACCATGTGTTTTTATTCGAATCAGTCGTGTATTTATCTCAGAAAGGAATTACTCTGTGATTTTCCTTTTGGGTCTTGGTGCCAGTCTTTCTGTCTCCTCACACCTGTAATATTGAATGCATTAGTTTTCAAAATGAGGTATCATCAAAACTGTGGCGTCAAGTACTAGTGTGTACTTAAGATTTATGGAAGTGGGAACCCTCCTCCCCCATAGATATTCCTCATCCTCCCCCCCCCCAAACCAAATCTTTTTGCTGCTTGAAATTGCAGCATTTCATTTACATGCAATTGGGAATTAAGATGTATAGGCACTGGGGTAAGGAGATCCATTTTGCCCTACCAAGAAGTCTGAGGGGTGATGGTAGAGGATATAGGAGAGAGGAGATTGTGGGAGGGGGTAAACATGGGATCGCTGTTTTGGGGTGATGGGTAGGGGAAAGATGGGGAGAAATTTTGTAACTCAAAATCTCGTGGAAACGAATGATGCAAACTAAAAATAAAAGTTAATTTGTAAAAAAAAGAAATTACAGCATTTCATTTTGTTCACATTGTCAAAAGTTCTATCTTTTAGAGATTTGCTTAAATTCATAAACTTTTCTCAAAATACAGATAATGAAGGTCGGGTTAAGTCTACTGCTTAAAGCCCTTCTGCTTTAGTGCAAATTAGTTCCAGAAGCTTATATTTATTCTGTTTAGGGAAATCAGTCTTGTTGAGAGAAGAATGAAAGAAAGGAAGAGGGGGCTACTAGGTGGTACAGTGAATAGAGCACTAGCCCTGGAGTCAGGAGGACCTGAGTTCAAATATGACCTCAGACATTTAATACTTACTAACTGTGTGAGCTTGGGCAAGTCTCTTAACCCCAATTGCCCTGCCTTCCTCCCTCAAAAAAAAAAAGCAGAAAGGAAGAGAAATAATGGAGTTACCAGATTTAGAACTATAAGGGGACTTAGAAATCATCCAGTCTTAACTCCATCGTGTTTTTTTTTTATAAATTAGAAAACTGTTAAATGACTTGTTCAAGGTTGAAATAAGAGAACCAAAAATATGATCAGATCCTCTTATTTCAAATCCAGTGATCTTTATGCTATACCATGGAGGGCAATCCTGAACTGGGTGTTTTAGTGAAGAGTTCTTTTTGTGTCAATTTCCATGGCAAGCTTTCTATAACACAAGAAAGTCAGTAGCAGGAGAGAGAGCACAAAGTGAGATGAAAGGGTGCCAGAGACAGGCTTTCCTACTCTGAACCATATATTGTCTAGCGTTGGCCTTAACTTGCAACCTGTAAAGAAAGAGAAACCCCACAGGGAATGCATCAAGATAAATAAACAGAAATATGTTCATGTGAAAATGTCCAATTTAATTTTAAATTGTATTGAAAAAATTATAAATAGGTTTATTAAAGATTATTTTATTTAAGATGTTAAAGCTTAAATATGCCATAGTGGGACTAGGATGATGGTTTTTAATTGTCATATATGACATATATTTACCTAATTTTAAAAACAACTTTATCAAAGATCACAATAGTTAGAGTGATTATATTAGGAAACTCTTTTGGAGAAATCTCAGAGACTTCTCTGTACCCAATAGGTGCTAAATAGCTGGTGATTAAATTCTATGTATAGATAAAGAGCTCCTTCCTTTATAGTTGTATAAACTTTCCACATGGGAAACCCCTCCACTGAGGCAAAAGGCAACTAAGTCATCAGTCATACATTTAGAGTAAGGGATATCAAATGAACGGCCATGTGCTGTTCTGATCCCCTAAAGTTTAAAATAGCCTAGAGGAAGACCCCTGATATTGGTTGGGCACTCTATGGAATATTTATGTGAGAATATAGATAAAATTTGAATAGGATGAGAAAACATAGATGACTGTCACTCTGCACCATTGTGGGAAATAGTTATATTGAGATCATGGGAATATTAAAGGGTACTCCATACTTGATACATATCACAACTTCTCCATGCCTCTCATCTTGTATAATTCTTATCCACATGTTTCCATTTGTCTTCCATAGAGGATATACCAAATACACTAGAAAATTTTATTAGCAACTTGGGGCTACCAATGGAATGCTTGAGCAATCCATCATCTCCAGTTCTTACTATATGACAACCCCACCTTCTTTTTAGTCATGCATACCCTCAAGAATGTCTTTTAAACCATATCTTCTCAATAGAATCATCATTTTGACATAGTATATTCTAATTATACTCACCATATAGCTTTCCATTGTCAAGCAGATAGCTGTTAAAATTAATTTTTTATAGTTCTTGATAATAGTTGGCAAAAAACCCTTATAGCTACAATTAAACCAGTTATACAAGTAATAGTTTGCCTTTTAATGACTCCACAAATATTTTTTAAATTAACTTGGGCAAATGCAATTTAATTTGCAAAATATTTTTGCAGTGCCTACTATGTGCATACAAGGAAATTGTCTCTGCCTTCAAGGAACTTATGTTGCAAATTAAAAAAAAGATTTGTTTTATGTCATTCCTGTAACAATGATTACAACTGGTATTATAGTTATTTGGATATGTATCCTAGCTATCCTACTAGAATGTAAACTCCTTATATGTCATGATCATCTTGAAGGAAGCAATCTGACTCAGTGGAGAAAAACTCTGCATTTGGAGTCCCAGTGCTTATGCTTCACTTTCAACTCTGTAACTTATTACATGTATAATATTGGGCAAGTCACTTAACCTCCATAGGTCTCAACTCCCATCCTGTGTTATATCTATGATCTTCCTGAACCAAGTATCCTTCAACTCTCAGGCACTTATTCGACATTCAATATAATTGGTCGATTTAAGTCATTCAATTGTCCAACAGACAGGGGTGTGATGGAGTCAGTAGTTAAATTTTCACAGTAAGCATTTACACCTCAAAAATTGACAAGGGCTTAATTTGTGGTTTTCGTTGTCTAGACTTAAAGGGATGGAGAAAATGTTAATAATTCAGATTAAACTTAAAAGTCTATCCTGTGCATATTTCCCAGAGACCTGATTGTTAGTTACCAATACTATGAATCTATCTCAAAAACCACCAAAATCAATAATTTTCATTGATAAAATTAATGATAAATACCTGGTTTAAAAGATACTGTGTACTTTCTTTTTAAAAAGTTATTCTATTTTTTGAGTTGAGAAGAGAATACACTAAGTTATCTGTGATCAAATACTCTCTTTTTAAAGGAAAAAAACTCTTAAACTAATTTTTCTTCATTAGAGATTCAAAAGTCATGGTGTCAATGGATTTGGTTAAATTCAAATTGTCTTTTTAAATACCTCGAAATGTTTCCATCTTGACCAACTTTCGGACATTGCCAGTGCTGTCATCCCTCTTGACCCAGACAACGAGTCTGTCTAAGGGACTTCCAGTCATCTTGTAGTAAAACTGGAGACACTGTTGCTTCCTCTTGGGGTAAAGAATCCTTGATTCCAGAAGAGCAGCTTCTTCTAAATTCCCAGAACTGGTATCGAAGTGCATGAAGTAGCCTGCCTCTAACAAAGGAATATAACAATGCTTTATCTCAGGTCCTTCCACTCTGGCCTCCATTCACATAGCTAAAGGTAAGGGTAGGTCAGGATAACAACCAAAAGAAGGATGAAAAAGCAAGACGTTCACTAGGCATCCTTCCAAAAGGTTACCTAGACCAGGACAGAATTCACTGACTTACTCTACATTCCACTTATCTTCCACTATGAAAACATATTCTCCATTTCTTTCATTCTCAAATTTGTGAATGAGATTCAGACTTTGCTGTTGATGTTCTATCAAATATTAGACAGAGGCAGAAGCATGGATTGTGTATTTCTCCAGTCTGTAACAACATACTATGAAGGCAATAGACTTTCAATAAGCATTTGTGGAATTTGTTTAGGAGAAAAAAAGTACACTTCATGAGGGAAGCTTCTCAACATTGAAAGCTGTCTTAAAAAGGAATAGGTTGCCTCAGGAGAAAGTAGGGTGCCCTTCATTGGAAGTTTTCACACAGAGGTTGAATGATCAGTTTTCAGGAGTTAAGTAAGATATGAACCCTTAGGAGAAAAAGAATGTTGGACCTGGTAGGAATCCCATCATTGCCACCAACTTGACCCAGGGTGGGACATGTTGTTCTCTAATATCCCTATCAGCTGTGTAGTGTATGGTTTTTCTCAGTTGTTTAAAGGCTAGCTGATATTTTATAACAAACATCAGATTTTTTTCTTTGACTGAAACTACTCCTCCCTAAGAGGAATAAAAGTTATAGATCAAAGTCTCATAAAGCAATTCCAGAAACTTATTCAAGGCTTAGATGGCCTTTTCCTTTTCTCAGTAACATACCCACTCCTACATTCTGAGCATTTCAAACAGCATACACAAAATTCCTCCCATTTAAAGATCATATTTGCTGCTTGCTTAAAAATAAAATATTAACCTAATCATGATTCAGCCCTTAGATTTGTGATTATAATTGGGCTTTGGACATATCTTCAGTATCTCCAGGAGATAATACAATGTTGATTTACTAACCTTGAAGATAGCATAGTGTAACTGACTCTGGATAGGTTGGCAACTCTCTATAATCATACACCACCCAATGGCTTGTCAATCTGCTTTGAAAGAGAAAATCTCCACATTGGAAATTCCTTATACTAAGAAATAACAGATCCAGTAAAGAAAAAACCCAAAGAAGATATTCATATTTATAGAATCTCAGAGTTAGAAGGACCTCAGAGTCCATCTAGTCTAGTCCAGACCTGAATAAGAAACCCTTCAATATTATCCCTGGTAAGTTGTTACCTATCCTTTGTGTGAAGACCCTAACTGATGGAGAACTCACTTACTACTCTGTTTTTGAACTTTTGTACAGTTCTAAAGCTCAAATTGTTAGGATGTATGAAAGGGAAGGAAGGAAGGAAGGAAGGAAAGAAGGAAAGAAGAAAAAGAGGGAGAGAAGAAGACATCAAACTGAAATTTGTCTCTGGGACTTACATTTATTTCAATTTCTGCCTCTGGGTCAAGCAGAATAAGTTCAATTCATGACAGCCCTTTGAATACTTGAAAACAACTAGAAAAGTCTTCAAGCTAAACATCCCAAATTCTTTTAAGTGATTCCAGAAAGGCATAAGCCCTCTCACCTTCCTGGTTGCCCTCCTCCTAGTGCTATTCATCTTGTTAATGTCCATCCTAAAGTCCATTGCCCAAAACTAAATAAAATATCACATGTTATCTGAACAGAAAAACCTTCTCCCTTGTCCTGGACACTATTCCTTTCTTGAGGAAGTATGAGATTATATTAACTTGTCTCACTGTGATATCTTATTGTTGCTTCATGTTCAGCAATTGGTCCCCTAAACCTAGAAACATTTTTCAAAACTTTCCAGCCATGTTCCTCCCATCTTGAACTTGTTGAAGCTGACTTTTTGAACCTGTGAATCGTATTTTCCTTCTCTTGTTGATCCTCACTCATCCTCTCAACTTTCCTATCACTCAGTTTTATCTTCCCTTTGCACGCACTGTCCTTGAGTGTTTTTTTATTTGTTTAATGTATATGACATGCCCTTTGTCCTTTTATAGATTCCTACATATAAAAATATCTAGATGCCAAAAAATGCTGACATTGGGTAGTCAAACTCAACCTAGTAAACAACCTGACTGCCCCTTTAATTTACCCTATTTATCTTGTTTCACTGACCTTTGCATTGTCCAACCAGAGTATGATCCTCATCTCCGAGACTATCACCCCTCTCATGAATCCAGTCAGCATCGTCTCTAGTGCCCTGGATCATACCACAGATGTTTTCCTTCTCAAAAGAACACTGGTCCAAAAGGGTAAGAGTTGCCGCTGGAAAGAATATGCCATATAAATTCATGATTCAAATGATCAAGGTTTCTTCTTTCTAAAGGCAGTTAATTTCTAGACAGAAAATCTAGAAATTGTAGTATATTTATACTTCACTTTGAGTTTTATAAGGCTCTTTCTTTCCAACATCTGGGAGATGAATAAGGATTTAAAGAAGATTTATCTGTAGGAGAGCAAGGATTTATAGACCTATTTGGCAGATGATGAAGTTGAGATTCAGAGTAGTTGAACAATGGTCAAGGTGAAGATTCAAATCCAGGTCTCCTGACTCCAAGTCAAAAAATTCATTCCTACCATTTCACGAAATTTATCCAGAGGTGCTAATATCATGAAGCTTTGCTTTCATAATCTGAATTCCTCTATTAACACCAAATCCTTTTGTCCTCAATTAAGCCCCAGCAGGTTCTCCACTTACATTTGATAGACACATTGATATAGATGAGTGCTTGTTTATGCTTAATGGATGAAATGCTGGGTTTATAAAGGACACTAATGAGAGCTTACAAAAATCTCCCTTCTAGAAACATAAACAAGATCAGTTCTAGTGTGTCCTTCAAAGTAAAGTAGAAAGAAAAGAAAATACCACAAAGACAGAGTGAACAGACCCAAGGTGAACAGGGAGATAACATAGTTTCAAAATCCCATTGTCCAACTCCATCATAACTCACAGCAGTTGTACATGCGATTAAGCCTCTCTAAGTCAATGGTGCTAAAATCAAGGCGCTGCCCAATGATGTCGTCAAAGGCAGGGATCTTGGCTGTGATGGTGGGTACATCCTCATTCTTATTAAAGGATAATGGTGCGTAGTGCATCAGAGATTCATAGTCATAGGGAGTGTTGAGGTCAGTTATGATGCTGTCATCATAGGTATCAAAGTTGTGCTCATAACCTGTCAGGGAGAGAAACAGCTGATTGTTAGCTTTGAAAAGTATTTATACAGCTTGCCTGCAATGAAATGCTGCTTGATGCACCCCAAGGAAGAGGCTCTTCTCACATCAGTCATTAGCAGGAAGCAGATGATGGAAAGAAAAGTCAAAGGAGGATGAAAGTAGATTTAAAACATGTAAACTGTGAGATCCAAATTTACAAATAAAATTAGTTTGGTCATTTATTTTAGTAACCATGGCATGGAGCTCAGAATCAACCCCTAAACAACTGATCCTAGCCCAACATGGTTAATGAGATTCTCGGTGGCTAGACCCACAGAAGCCAAGTTTAAAGAGAAGCTAAATTGAAAGGGGCAGGTCCATCTCTCCTCTATGGAACAGCCTAACTAATTTAATTTACAAAGATTTGGCCACCACTGGAGTTATTCCAAACACAATAACTCATGAAGACCAAGGTATGGGGGAGTTGCAACCTGTTTTGGTGGAAGGAGCATTCTCCTTTGAACTCACAGATCTTTGAAGTAAGTAGATTATAGATCACAAATTTAGAGCGAAAGAAACTCAGAGACCACAAGGTTAAACCCTTTCATTTTTTAAATATATGGGGACAAAGGCACAGAGTTTGGTGGTTTGCCCAATGTCATACCATAACAAAGTATCTGAGGTAGGATTTGAATTCAGATCTTCCTGACTCCAACTCTATTACTTTATCCACTGAACCACCTACATAAAATTTTCATGTATTTGACCTCTGGATTTTTTACCTAGCTTTGTTCCTTCCTTTGAATCCTGTACAGCACCCAGTTCTCCACTTTTTGCCCAAAAACAACTCAGTTGCCTCTCTATAGTAGTCCTGGCATTCACAGACATCTTTCCCCATAAAAACAATCCCACATTTCTCTAGGTCCTGGCAGATAAATAATGAGCAATTCTGATTTACTTATTCTCTGTTGGTGGGTTTATGGATGATGATGAGAGACAAATTTGGAGTAATGGATGGGTAGGGGAGGAGTGACTAGAGCTAGATAAGTCTGGCCTTTTAGCCAAGAGGACCTGACATGAAATGTTGGGTGAAACAATGTTACAGGGGGTCAAGCAGATTTCCAGTAGAGAAAGATGTTACAGTAGGATTTATGTCACATTATGTCACAGTTTGATTAAAATTTATCAAGGGCTTAATATTGTGAAACAATATTGATTAGGGCAATATTATATGAGTTATGCCTATATTTGTACTTCCATAATCTCTCACATGTAAAATAGTAAGTACAGAGAACTGGTCTCAAAGGCAGGAAGCTCTTGGTTCCAATTCTGCCTCTTACATTTACAGCTATGTGATCCAGGGCAAATCACTTAATCTCTCAATGCCCTTTGGCAACTTTCTGAGACTGTGCATTGCAAAGAAAGTCCTGACCTGTATTGGTGGAAAGGATTTCCTAACCTGAGAGCTCCCTATAACAATTCAATCATTTCAGTCATTTATTTTTAGCCACGTCTGAATCTTTGTGATCTTATTTGGAGTTTTCTTGAAAAAGATACTGGTATAGTCTGCTATTTCCTTCTCCAGCTCATTTTGCAGATGAGGAAACTGAGGCAAACAGGCTAAAGTCACTAAAGTGACTTGCCCAGGGTCACACAGCTAGGAAATATGGTCAGATTGGAACTCAGGTCTTCCTGACCCCAGACCTGATTGTCTATCCACTACATCACCTAATTGCCCTAATTAAATCATAGTTCTAGTCATTATCCCTGATTTGTCACATGGATTAAAGCATTGTGCTTGTTTGTTTTTAAATAAAGAAGCTATTATGAAAATCTGAATTATCTTTTTGTAACCCAAGCTTTAAATTCTGGAGCTCTGTGAATGTGCAGAAATAGTCATTCCTTTGCAAAGTTGGAAGGTGGTGCAGCCTGCCTGCCAGAGGATTACAGCTGATGGGAGAGCTGTGGGGAAGGAACTGGGGACATACGGCTCTTTGAGATAGACATATGGCTCCAGACTTCTTTCAGACCCACTCCAGGGAGAAGAGAGAGAAAAATCTGTAAAAATTACAAGCATGTTGAGAAAAAGGAACTCTTTCACATGCCTCTGATTTCCAAGTTACCTCCTAGCTGATTCTGGAGAAATGGTTTCTTCTTGAATGAGCTAGGGATCTTTCTTTTGATTCAGCTGAGTAAATCCCTAGCTCTCATCTGAAGACTTCATTCACTCTTCTGTATTTTTCTGAAGTATTCTTATTTGTGTAGCTTCTCTCATTTCTGTTTCTATTATAAAGTTCTCTATTTCTATAGCCAGCATTTGTAGGAAAGGTGTCAAGCCAGTGGATGTAAGCTTGGGCCTATCCTACCCAATGAGGTGACAGAAGAAGAGGCTTTTGCTTTGACCTTATAACACTCTGGGACCAGTGATATTGAGTGGAAGGGACAAGTAGATATAATTTAGTATAATACCCTTCTCAGAGACAGGAGAAAAGAACAAGCAAACCTTGGAGCCTTTCTCCTGCTCCCCTGAAGGTAGGAATCACAGTCTCACTAAGAGGGGAGGGCAAAATTCCAGAGGTATTTATCATTGTTTCACATGTGAACACACGTATCTTATATGCATAAAAAAGTTTCCTCAGAGGTAACCTTTTTAGAAACATGATATTATAAGTGAGGGCACCAATAACTATGTGCTAACATTCTGACATTTCTATTGGCTACTTATTACTTCCTTCAGTTGAAACTAATCATCTTTATTTCTTCCTCCTGAACTTATCTGGTTGAATTATTGTATATAATAAAATTTGTTCTTAATGGTAATGTGCATGATATATGCACATATTTATATATGTGTGTGTGTTTATGTGTGTGTATATATAGACAGAGATAGGAGGCAAACGTCCTCTGTCACAGCATGGCTATGTGACTGTCCTAACTCTTTGTGGCCCTACTTTGGGTTTTCTTGGCAAAGATACTGGAGTGATTTGTCATTTCCTTTTCCAGCTTATTTTACAGATGAGGAAACTAAGGCAAACAAGGTTAAATGACTTGTCCAGGGTCACACAACTAGTAAAAGTATGATGTAGGATTTGAACGCAGGTCTTCCTGACTCCAGACCTGGTGCTCTATCCACTGCACCATTTAGATGCCCTTAGCCTGACATGAAGAATATAATCTGGACATGACCTAAAATGTAATTTCATTAAGATTTTAATAATTTCCTTCAAGACTGCCTAGAGAATGGGGATTTCAGACACAGTGATAAGACTAGTGGGGAGATATTTTAGGATGAGGAAATCAGTCTTGAGCCTCCTCAAATGGAACCACGTGGTTGCCTATTTCTCTGGCCTTGTTTACTTAAAATGTATCCTTCCTCCTAGTGTTGACATCTATAACTCAAATGATCTGAAAGAAACGATGTTCATAGATTTCACTGAGGCAGGAAAATGATGGCTTTGAAGAGTGGGAGGGAAAGTTTCCCAATTGGTATTTGGTTTGGCAACCGCAGAAGGTATGTAGGGACCCAGTGCACAGAGAAAGCGTCCTAGCACTTCCACCCACGGGTTCTATTTCCTTTCTACCATTCATATACATACACTATGACTATGACAAAATAATTCAAAGGAACAAAAACAACTGAAACTTAATATTGGGAAATTATAATGCCTAAACTTGGTGTCAAAGACAACGTAT
Source organism: Pseudocheirus occidentalis (assembly GCA_028646575.1). Taxonomy (NCBI): domain Eukaryota; kingdom Metazoa; phylum Chordata; class Mammalia; order Diprotodontia; family Pseudocheiridae; genus Pseudocheirus; species Pseudocheirus occidentalis. Next base: position 100,722 of record JAQQSW010000031.1, on the reverse strand, counting down.
GTGAGCCTGCTTCTTTGTAAAGGTAAGGGACTAGAGGAGTGGGAGCAACATTTTACATATTGCTGGAGTTTTGCAAGATTTGGTGAATTTCCCTGAATTTTCCCCTATTTTTTTTTTATCTTTTGTTCTAAGGATCCAGAAGTAGAAAAGGGCTTGCAATTGGTGACACAGCTAATGTTGGAGGCATGATATGAACCCATATCTTTCCAGAATCAAAGTCCAGCAGTTTTCTACCACATCATACTGGGAACATAAAGAGTCTAAAAGTCTAAAACCATAGACTTCTCTATGATTCTGCACCCAATACTCTTAACTAGCACCAATAGGCGAGAGAAGTCATTAGATTACTACTGAACCACCCCACCCAGCTTCTTCCCAAACTTCTCAGCCTAACAAATTCATTTTTCACCTACTCTAATCCATACTGAATTTGGTGGGATGGAAGGAATATTTTCTTTTATCTTAGCGGTAGGATGATGAAGTTACCTTCAGAGATAGGGAGAACTAGGTTCAAATCCTCCCTCTGATACCTGCTGGATATATGACTCTGGGCAAGTCACTTAACTTTACAGCGCTCTAGATGAGTATCTAAGATCATAAATTGCAGGGAAGATACCAGCCTCCATTGGTAGAAGGTGTTTCCTCACCCGAGAATTCCCTATACCTGTGAAATCACAGGTTCAATGCTTATTTTATTGAAATTTCTTCTGGTTGATCTCCCTGCCTCAGGTGTTATCCTACTCTGGCCTCCACTCCATACAGTGGATAGAGCACTGCGCCTGGAAGTAAGAAGACCAGAGTTCAAATCTAGCTTTAGACTCTTACTAGCTGCGTAACCCTGGGCAATTCACTTAACCCTGTTTGCCCCAGTTTCCTCATCTGTAAAATAATCTGGAGAAGGAAATGGAAACCACTCCAGCATCTTTGCCAAGAAAACCCCACGTGGGGTCACAAAGAGTCAGACATGACTGAAAGGACTGAATAACAACAAAGCTTCCACTCAACTGCCAAAGTGAACTCCCAGTACTGCACAACCTAATTATAATAAACTTCCACACTCAATAAGTTCCAGTAGTTTTCATATACCTGTAGGATCAAATATCTTTAAAATCCTCTGTTTGGCTTTTAAAGCCTTTCACAACCTGGTCCTGTCCTGCCTTTTCCATCTACAGTGCAGGGACAGTGGCCTTTTGGCACCCCATCTCCCGACTACCTGCCTTTCCACTGGCTGTCCCCCTTGCCTGGAGTGTTCTCCCTCCTTCCACTCCTGACTTCCCTAATTTCCTTCAAGGCTCAAATCCCAGCTTCTGCACAAAACCTTCTTTGGCCATCCTCCCTTTTCCCCTCCCCCACCCACACTTTGCTAATGCCTTCCCTTTGAGATGACTCCCATTATTTTGTTGTTGTTGCTGTTTCATTGTTCATTTGTGACCAACTCTTTGTGAACCTGTTTGGGATTTTCTTGGCAAAGACATTGGAGTGCTTTGCTACTTTCTTATCTAGCTCATTTTACAGGTGCAAAAAAAATGAGGCAAGTTTGTTCAGGGTCACACAGTTAATACGTGTCTGAGACCAGATTTGGACTCATGAAGATGAGTCTTGCTAACCTCAGACCTCGCACTCTAAGCAGTACGTTGCCGCTTGCCCTGGCCCTCTATTGATACTGTATGTATCTTGCCTGTTCAGAGTGGTTTGCATATTGTCTCCACCCTTAGACTATGAGCCCACCATAACCCAGGATTACAATTCAAGATTTTTACCATAATCTAGTTGTATGATCTTGTAGTTATTATTTAACATTATCTATCAGCCAGTTATCAGTCAGTCAATAAACATTTATTAGGCACTTTTTATCTGCTTTCCTAGACAAGAATCATCGGTTAGGAACAGGTGGAAAAAGTTTGCTCATTTAGTTCTACCCGCTCTGCCCCACATGTGGTAGAACCTTCTGAGCTCCTATTGGTCTGACTGGCCACAGTCACACACACTAATAACATAGTGAGACCATTTTGGTCCTCTTCAAGAATGGACCAACAACCACTCTGTACAGAGTTGATACAGGATTGCTGGCTTATTAATTTGGTCACATATCATTTATCAGGGAAAGGAAGGTGAACTATGCCAAATTGTGCTTACCAATGGTCAGATTAATACCCACCTGGAATAATTTCATCCCACCAAATGTTCACATAATCATCTCGGTCCGACCTTGACTGCTCATGATAAAATCCCAATGCATGCAATATTTCATGCTCAATAATAGCCTTGTAGTCACAGCCTCTACCAATGGAAAGGTTTTGCCCTGTTTGTTGATCTCCAACCATAGACCAGCACCTTCAAACAAAGACAGAAAGGAAGCTTTTCTCTGACAATTCCCAAACCCCAATATCAATTACAAAAGTGTGGCTTCTGCATATTTGCTTGATATTGACACTAAACTTAAGAACAAGAATCATAGGGATGTTGAGGGTTTTTTTTTTAAAAGAGAAAATCAGAGACACTTCTGGCAACCAGCAGATGTGTATCTCATCCAGAACAATGAGAAAAACACCTACCATATCACAAAAAATTCACAAATTCATAACCTCCTTCCTCCCCCACCAAATCCTTCTATTCAATTCTTTTTTAGTGGATAAAACTTAGGTCCCTCAGGTTGTAACAGCTTGTGTTTTCTTCTTTCTGGTTATTTTGGTCTTTCCTCATAGATCCTCCCATTTTTTCTTAAAGAAATTATATAGCTTTCCTCTTTCCTATGTTTTCCCACGAGAGACAATGTGAATGAATGGAAAGAATACTGGATTTGGGACCAAAGATTTCCTGTGGTAGAGGAACCAAATAGTTGTTCTGATACCCATATTGTACACTGAGATCCTCTTACTTATATTTTGAATTATATATTCACATAAATATATGATATGAATGTTTATTACATAGAAATATATTTGTATACATACTTAGCTATGGGCCATACTTAAACTTGTAATTTTACTCTAAGATGGGAGCAGAACCAGAAAAAGAAACCTAATGATCACATTGCATTCAGCACCACCCCTCCAGGATGGATGCGTATATGGGAGTCTAGAGCTCTTTTGGGGGGCCCTTGGGGTCACTCAAATATTCATCAAAGGCAGAATTCTCAAAGTTTTTATAACACAAACCCATCAAACTCTTGAAATATGATGTAAGCTTCTTCTCCTTCATAGGGCTTGAAATCCACACAGGACTTTAGACGGAACATTTCAAAGGCATAAAGAATGGCTGCTTTAGCATTCAGTCCTAGAAAACACATTATACTCATTGTAAATACCCACTTGAGAAAATGTTTCCTGCATAGTGGTGAAACAAGTCTGATTTCTTCTTTTCCTCCTCTGTCCGTCAATAATGACCTTCCCTCTCATAGCTAGTATAGCATTCTGTCTTATATCATCTCAAGGCATTTTCAAGTATTATAGTTAGCTAGATAGAATTTAGAACTAGAAAGAGGTGTTTGAGACCATTTAATATAAATGTTTATATTATTGATGAGCAATTGCAGTCCAGGAAGGAGAAATTACTTGCCCAAGATTATTCAAGCAATATGAGTGCCAACTAGGATTTGGACCAAGGTCTTCCAACTCCAAACCTAGTTCTTTTAAAGCTATATCTTGTTTCCTTCCCTACTAGGTCAGGACCTTTTAAACTTTTTGTCTTCCCCAGTGGTCACCAGAGTATTGTGTATGTAGCAGAGATTAACTGTTGAATCCATGCTTAAAAACCTTATTTAAATATTATTTTATATAATATTTTAGAGAAAAAATACCGGTCCTTTTAGAAAAGTTTGTAGGAGTGTTTCAATAGAGGGTATCTGGCAAAAGCTGCTGTGCTTAAGTCTTTCCAGGGTAACCTCAGTAATGGGGGAGTGGCACATCATCAAAAGCAGAGGCAAGTTATAAGACTAATGAGAGAGGGAAGGGGAAGATAGCACTCAAAAATAAGAATAAAATTGATGATAAGAGAAACAGTAGATAGATTGGTTGATTGTTTCAAATTACTTATTTTTTTCCTCTTTAAAAATAATCTTTGTTATAGGGGATTAGGTAAAAAGGGACACATTAAAAAACAAATATGACATAAAAAACTGAAGGCATCCATAACAATTAAAATAAAAAGATAAAAAAATCTAAGCAATCTAGAGGAGGTTTAATGCTAGACTTTCTTAGAACTTCAACCTTGGATTTTAATCCAAGATAAGATCCAGAGTAGATTAGAAACTAGATAGGAAGCTAGTTAGAGTAGTGGATAAAGCACCAGTCTTGGACTCAAGAAAACCTGAGTTCAAGTTTGGCCTCAGACACTTAATAACTGTCTGCCCCTGGGCAAGTCACTTAATCCTATTTGCCTCAGTTTTCTCCTCTGTAAAATGAGTCAGAGAAGGAAATGGAAAACCATTCTAGTATCTTTGCCAAGAAAACCCCAAATAGGGACACAACTGAAATAGCTGAATAACAACAAACATTAGAAAAAAAATTTTCTACTCCATACTATGGGATGAGATGAAGTTTTGAGAATGAGTATAGTACCATTTCTTATTCAATAAACATTTGTTAATAAACTGGCTAAATGAAACTGTGATAAAGGGAAAGGGTTAAAAAGAAGGCATCCTGAATCATTGCTGTTTATTTTGGGAAGCTTATTCTCTGAGATTATTTAATGTATTGCTTACTGTATTGTTTAAGCAGGTTGTTCTGCTTAGCCATTTCATTTAGTAGGTTGTATTTCTTTAAATTTAGGTGCATACAAAATGTATGGTTATGATCCAAATCTCAGAAACTATGTGATTATTCAAACCAGGTGGTCACAGTGAATGGAGACAATGAGAAGTAACTTTAAAAACAACAACACTGAATTGGCAATCAGAAGATCGGAGTCCAATTCCTGACTAGCTACAAGTCAAATCAAGTCAATAAACCTGTGATGTGCCCCCACAATGATCAGTCCTAGTAATGCAGAGACAAAAAATGAAATAATCCCTTACTTCTAGAAGCCTGCTTTCTCTTAGGGGTGACTTTAGGAGAAAACAATATATTTACAAATAAATAAGTACAAAGGGAAGAGAACAAACTATTATATGGTGCCCACTATGTGTCAGGCACTGTACTAAGCACTCTTTTTGGATTTTTATTTTTTGCAAACATCTCATTTGACCCTCAGGAAGACCTAAGTTTAAATCCTGTATTAGACACTTACTAGCTAGTATGACCTGTGGCATGCTACTTAACCTCTATCTACCTTAGCTTCCTCATCTACAAAAAGGGGATAATAGCAGGACCTCGTAAGATAGATGTGGGACTCAGATGAGATAATAAAACATAAAGTGCTATTCAACACTAGCTATTATTCGTATATATCATGCAGTATCTTTTAAGACATATCCTATATAACACGGGTTCCACACAAATGTAATGTTAGCTGGAACATTACAAAAGGCAGTTCATTCCATAGGAGCAATAGGTATTTTAACAACAACAAAATAATACTGATTGGTGCAGTATAATATGTAGGGTATGCCTTTAAATGCAACATGGTTTAAAGGAAGTTCTCTCAGGAATTTCATGAATGACTATGAGTGACACTATTGCATAGAACAAAAGAAAATTAATCAAGCTAAGTTATGGGCACCAAATTTAGAACCACTGTTACCCAGATTATCAGCCAAGATATAAGGAATCGGGAATGTCCATCTTGTTGTTGGATCTCGCAGTCCATTTCGATTTTTCTTCTAGAAACAAAGAAAACAAGTAATTCACTAAGGTGCCCTGACAGGGAGGAGTACTCTTCCAAGAAGTCTTCCCTTACTTCTCTAGTCCTCAGGGATGTTTCCCCTATCACTGAATTCCTTCAGAATTTATTATCTGTACTCCAATATTTAATATATATATATAGTCTATAATGTTGTGATCAGTTCTGGTTGTGATGGGTTTTTTTTAGAATGCTAACACTTTGCAGAACACTCAGAGAGGCATCCAACATGGTGAGAGGAGACCATGCTATATGACAAGCACTTGAAGGGAGTAGAGATGTTTAGCCTGGAGCAGAGAAGGTTTAGGGAGATCATAATAATTAGCTTCAAATATTTGAAGAGATGTCACATTAGAAACATCTTGCTTGGCCACAGAGTTCCAAACTATGAGCAATGCATAGATGTTGTAGAAAAGCAGATTTTAGACTTATTGAAAATTAAAGCTTTTATAATGTTGAATGGACTGTCTTTGGAGGTAACAGACTGCTTATCAATGGAGATCTTCAAGTGACTAGATGTCTAATGTGACAGAGGATTGTATGAACAGGATTCCCACTGAGGTATAGGTTGGCCAGGCTAACCTCTAAGCTCACTTCCAACTCTAATATTTTATGACCGCTTTATGAAGATGACTGCCTTACAATCTTATCATCAATGGTGTTAGAATCTTCTTAAGATCACAGATAGGCATCTTACACTTGATAAATGCACAATAAATACTTGATCGAGCAAATCAGAAGTGTGACTTTGTTGAGTACCCACCGGTAATAAAATGTCTCCTTCAAAAAGGTCCAGACCAGCAGCTGGAAATGGGTTAGAGAAAGAATATTTGAATGAATTGAATTAAACATCAATGTGGCATGAAGCAAAACTTTCCTATGGTTAAAAGAAAAATTCTTTGGAAACAAGGAAATCTAGAACAATTATCAGCATTCACCAATCTACAACAACAACAAAATCTAGAAAAATTCACCAATCTCTTATTCAACTGGTAAATCCTACAGACTGATGGGCATTGTTATTTATATGAACAAATAATTAAACACGTAAGGGTGTGTTGCTCACCAGAAGAGTTTTATCTAAAGTTGATTAGCTTCTTTGTTTAAGCACAACACCAAGAAGAACAAGGTTAAGACATTGTCCCCATGTGGATCATGGCAACAGATTCATCCCAGCCTCGAAATACCTGTTCTCAGTGATAGTAGGGAAACAGGGAAGAGTATGGGGATAAAACATTGCAAATCTTCCACTATTGTAAACACAACACAACCTGGTTTTTCTGGGGGTGGACGAGTACCATCACTTAAAAAAAAAAAGCAGAGTGGTTACAACTTAACCCCAATGTTTTTAACTTTTGTTGGCAGCATGATATAGGGGAAAGGGTGGCTAGACCTGGGACTTTTTAGTTGTCTGACTATAATAAAGTCACAACCATTCTGTGTCTTCTCTTCCTCCACTATATAATGATGATGATGATGATATATGATATCCCAAAAGTCTTTGTACAATTTTAAGCTGTTAGAGCTTCAAGTCTATAGAAATTTTGAAAGCTTTACATTCCATATACTTTGGAGATTATGAGTATTTGGTTGTTAATCTACTAAAATATTTCTTAAATTTTTGTGTATCAATATGTGTAACTATTTTGTCAGTTATGGTGCTCCAGGTAATTTTCATTTTATTTTAGCAAGTTAATCATTGCCTTAATTTTTTAAAGATTTCTAGTTTGCAGCATGGGGATTGGTTGTTTATGGATTTATAAAAGATAATGACTTCTGCTGTACAATTCTATCCACCTAATTGTGTCTTTCTGGGTATCTCGTCAGTGCTAAGTTATTGCCGCCTTATTTATACATTGCACTGTTTCCACTACTTCATTACATAATCTATATTAATCGATGAGTTTCATCTCCTTAAGGAAAATCTTTCCATGTCGTTGAGCAGCAATGACTCCATCCTGAATTGCTATCATAAACCCCATGGAATTCTATAAACAATTCTGCATAACTTAGCTATTTGTTCACCATTTAATGTCAGACCTCTGAATTAGATAAGATTATTATGGAAGCAGTATGAAAATTAGATTATAGGGGGAAAACATTAGTATTGTCTCTCTGAGACTACCTCCAGTTTATCTTTTATAGATCTTGTTTGTACATATTTATTTGCATGTTGTCTCCCCATTAGACTGTAAACTCCTTGACGGAAGAGATTGGTTTTTGCCTTTAAAGCCAGAGCTTTGCCTTATTTGTTCACGAGCTGACTGATTGACACCTTTTGATTCCTCTTTTGTGACTTACCTGCTTTATAGGTTCTATCCAGAATTAAATCACCTTTGGCTACCTTTGACAAATCCAATGGATATTCCTATAGTTACCATTTACTACTTCTTTGTGAAATAAAGTCTCTTTGTTCCAAAACTATTTCTGTAAATTTTTAACTTGTTTTATCACATACAGCTAGGTGCCAATTAGTGGAAATAATTAATTCCCTGCAGTGGTCACATGTATTTCAATTTGCACTATTGAAAGTCATAATATGGAAAACGTGGTAACTGGTTACATCCCAATGGGAATACACAGAGAAAATTCAAATCACTGAAAACATCATGGAGTTTATCTCTGCCAATAGGATATAGCTCTATTCTAGGCCATCTTTCAATATTTCACTTTTTTTGACGAAGATTGCTGAACCTTTCTATAACTGTCTCATAGTGGTGTTGTCATTTGTTTTGTTAACATGACTTTTTGTGGGGCCTCTTCTAAATCCATTGCCAATCCTTCTGCCATGCCAGGAGTCTACATGAATATAAGCACTGCATAAGTATAATTCACCTTTGACTTTTGTATACTAGTCAGCTTCTTAACAAACACAGCCTCAGGTTTCTCCTTTATAACCTTCTGTTTGTCTTGGTATTTCTAGAAATTGTTCTCAATCACTGGTGTATTTTGACCTCTAGATTCAAGATCAATCTCTACGTATCAGAATAGGAAAAAAAAAACACTGGATTTGGAGTGAGAAGATATGGTTTGTATCCTGCCTCTTTGTCACTAGATCCCTGTTTGACTTTGGGCAAGTCACTTAGCCTCTATGTGTCTCATTTTATCTATCTACAAAAAAAGAGAGCTGTACTAGATAACCTTTAAGGTACATGCCAACTCTAAATCTAGGATTCTGTGATCCTACTGGCATAGATCTAAATGGCCTATTATTAGAGAAAATTTCCTCAAGATTAAAGAGCTGGTTTTCAGAAAAGTCCTATAACTTAACGTTATCTGAGTACATCAAGAAATTGATATAAGTAATTTTATGTGATTCCCTCTTTGATTTGAAAGCTCTACTCAGTTATAGAACTTTATATATAAATAAAATATACATATGTATGTGTGTATATATATATATATATACATACACACACACACACATACACACACACTGAGAACTGTATATAGTGAATAATGAATTTAAGGTTAGTCATTCTCCCAGGAGGCTTAAACTTTCTCTCTGAAAGATGTTATTTTGATGTTGTTGTTCAATTGTTTTCAGTTAGACTCAACTCTTAATGACTCCATTTGGGGTTTTCTTGGCAAAGGTACTGGAGTGCTTTGCCATTTCTTTCTCCAGCTCATTTTACAGATGAAGAAACTGAGGCAAAAACGGTTAAGTGGTTTGCCCAAAGTCACACAGCTAGCAAGTGTCTGAGGCCAGATGTGAATTCAGGAAGATGAGTTTTCCTGACTCCAGGTCACAGCACTCTATCCATTGTGCCACCCAATGGCCCTGCTTTATATTAATTGTTCTTGATATTATATTAGTGACATATTTTAAACAGAAAAGTTTTCTATGTGAACATATAACACCGTAATATGGTGTTATTATTATTATTATTACTGTTATTTACTACCACCACTACTACTACTAGTACTTCAAAGGATATACTTTTATAAATGAAATTATTATTATTATTATTTTTTGCTTTTTGGAGGGGGGAATGCAGGGCAATTGGGGTTAAATGACTTGCCCAAGGTCACACCTAGTTTTTGTGTTGTGTCTGAGGCCGGATTTGAATTCAGGTCCTCCTAACTCCAAGACTGGTGCTCTATTTACTTTGCCACCTAGCTGCCCATATAAGTGAAATTCATTTAGGAAAATTTTCCTGAAATGAAAGTGTGACAGTTATCAATATTTTCTTTATTTCACTATGGAACTTAAAATGTTTTGCGGATGTTCTTCTGAAGTTTTACAATATCCTACTAGGAGGAGAGTAGTCCAGTCAGGGAAAGCTTCCTAGAAAAGACAAAAATGCAGCTGGATTTTAATCTAGTTCTTCCTTCTAGAGCTCATCTAATGAGAGTGATAGCAAGTTATGGTTTCAGTTCAGAGAGTTTTGCTTGTAGCTGCTTTGTCATGTATCATTCATTTATTAAATGTTACTCTGCGGTATGTTTGCATGTATGTATGTATGTATCCTATGTTCCTGCCACTAGAATGTTAACTCCATGGCTTAGTTACCACAGAGGCAACCCCAGATATGTCTGGAAGAATCTTATTTTTCTATGGTCCTCGTTATATATTATTGCCCAGATTTTTTAGAAGGGATAAAATGAGGCATAGAGAAGTTAGAGAGGCTCTTTATAATAATAATCTCATATTTCTATAACACTTTATAAACATTTTATAAATCTCTTTCAAGCACAAGTCTATAAAATCATATTATTGTCCCCATTTTTATAGATAAATCTGGGGGTGGCTAGGTGGCACAGTGAACAGAGCACCGGCCGTGGAGTCAGGAGGACCTGAGTTCAAATCTGGCCTGACACTTAACACTTACTAGCAGTGTGACCTTGGGCAAGTCACTTAACTCCAATTGCCTTGCCTTCTCCCCTCCAAAAAGCAAAAACAAACAAACAAATAACTAAAAATAAAAGAATCAGAGGCAAAGTAATTTAACAAGAACGTACGTGATTTGAAGACATTGAAACAACAGAGGAGATAGAATGATGATACACTGCCGTGTGTATTGCCTTTGGAGTCAGATGATCTAGGTACAAATCCAGTTTGCCTCAGTTTCCTCCTTTGCAAAATGAGGGTGTTGAACTAAATGTTCCTTTACAGCTCTAAATCTATGATCCTATGAAAATATGGTTCCTCAAGATCACTCATGTCTGGCTGTCATGTCTGCACTAGTCAAATGCAGTAGAAAGGTTCATAATTATCAGATAAATATAAAGCACAAACTAACAGTCAGTACCTTGTGACAACCTTTGTCATAATGTCTATGTGTGAGAGTCTTTATAGAACAGTGGCAAATTCTGGTATTGAAAGAGGGCTTGGACCTTGTGGTGGTGGTAGTGATGTCATTCCATTCTTGTCCAACTCTTTGTGACCCCATTCAGTGTTTTCTTGGCAAAGGTACTAGAGTGGTTTGACATTTCCTTCTCTAGTTCATTTTACAGATGAAGAAACTAAGGGAAACAGAGTTAAGTGATTTGCCCAAGGTCACATAGTTAATAAGTGTCTAAGGCTGAATTTGAATTCAGGTCTTTCTGACTACAAGCTCAGAACTCTATCCCTTACACCAACTAGCTGCTCTTGGATTGTTCTATTTGATGCCAAAAAGTAGAATACATAGCCATAGATAAAATAGATAAAATAATAAAAAGGCATAATTTTCTGGGGATCCAACAAAGATTGTCTCCTGACAAATTGTTCCCTCTGTTTCTGGCGACCTTTAGGTAGAAGCTACAGATATGAGCACCTCGGAAGCTGTAAGGTGTGAATCCTGAACTGGTTGGGAAATTGGACTGGATACCATTGGAGGTCCATTCCTATTCTCAGTGACAATGCTTTGTGCTCTAAAGACACCCTCTAGTTCTCATACTCTATGTTGTAAGCTTCCAAAGTTTCAAAGGTTTAAGAGTCAGAGGATCTAGATTCAAATTCTGACAGTATTTCTTAAAATCCATATGAATTTGATCAAATCACTTCACTCTCTGGCCCCTTTTCCTCCTCTATAAAATGATGGGGTTGAAAAAGCTGGCCTTTAATTCCCCTTCCAATTCAAATTATATGATATGATAGGCCCTGACCAGACACCTTCATTCAGATTCCAACTATGGCTTGCATCAGCCAGCACTTAGGATTTATCAGATTTGGTAAACTGACTTTTGGTTAACTGGGACCCTTAAGCTTTCTTGTCAAGTTCATACCCTAGATTTCAAGAAAGAGAGAAACATAAAAACCTAAGTTAGTCTAAAGATATTTGTGTCTTGTCTTTCTTATTTACACTAACAAAGTGAAATAGAAAATTGCATAATTATCTGAGTCAATGACCTAAGGAACACAGACTACACTACAACCCCATTCTTACTGGCTTCTCAAGTCACTCTTATTGTACCCTGCCACATACGGTAAGTATCAGAGCATTCATTTACTTCCTCCCTATTACAACGTGTTCTGTGTGAGACAGGAAATTCACATAAGGTAGGGCTTGGTGCCAAAGATATTTTTGAGAATATAAAAAGTCATTCTGAAGGGGCCTCACAGCACCAACAAAAAATGTAAGTGATTAAATTTGTAATATTTTTTTATCATTCTAAGTTGATTTTTTAAAAAATAATATTTACCAATATAATCTCTAGGTGGTCAAGGGTAGAGAGTGTCAGATTATAGAAAAAAGTATGGCATCATAGAGCCTAAAAGGAGATGAAGGAGAGCATGGGGGAATCACTGACACAATGGCACAGGCCATTTAGTCCTCATGTTCCCCATCTGCAAAATGGTCAGGTTGGATGAATCAGTGCTAAGACATCCTCCAGCTCACACATTTTATGGTCTTGGATTGTATTTGACTTGTTACACAAGCTAGTAGTTGGAAGATGCAATTGTATACAAGACTGAGAATATGTTATTCTCTCTCCTCAGTCTAAGTCAGGGAAAGCTTCCTGGAAAGGGTGAATGCTTGTCTGGAGTTGAATCTAGTTCTTCCTTCCGGGGCTAATTTGAAGAGAATGATAGAAATTTATGACTTTAACACGGAGAACTTTATATAGTCTCTTTATTGTGTATGAAATTACACTCATTTATTAAATGCTACTCTGCTCTAGTCTTTGTATGTATCATATTTTCCTACTTCCATTACTTAGTTACCACTGAGGTAATCCTTGTTTTTTGGGAAGAATCTCATCTTTTTATGGCTTTCATTGCTCAGTTTGTCTCCTCCACATAGAAGACACTCAATAAATGTCTGTTGTGTACATGAACAAACTCCCAATTTCAATAGTCCCTGGTTTCATGTTCAGCAAATGTGGCATAGTAAGTAGAAGGATTTCTGAACTTGGATTCAAGAGGCTCTGCCTTAATCATAGAACCATAGAATCAAATATATCAAGCTTGAAAAAAATCATCAAAAAGCGATCTTTTTATTTTATGGAAGAGGAAACTGAGGAGCAATGAAGATAAATGACTTAATTAAGGTTATACAACTTATAAGTGGCAGAATCAGGATTTAAACCTAAGTCCCATGATTCCATATTCAGTACTCCATGTTATGTCATATCACTCTCGCATATGACCTCTCAGACTAATCTGCTGTGTGACTTTGGGCCAGTCCTTTAACTTCTCTCAATTTTAGTTTCTTCATCAGTAAAATGGGACTAGAATCTATGGTATAGACTTCACAAGGCTGTAAGACTCAAATGAGAACACATGGAAAGTATTTTGCCAATCATAAAGCATTGTACAAATATCTGCTATTTTTACTTTCTTCATCACAGACAGAATCAACATGGGCTTAGCTAACACAAAAGAGGCCTAGGTACATTTGGGTAGCCTTACTCTTTAGGCTGACCCTGGACATATTTGAGGGAGCCCTACCTATCATGTTTACCTTGGCTTATTTGGGGGACCCCTAACCATTATGCTGACATTATAAGTTGCATAATAAAATATTGCTGAGCTATAAATGAATTTATAAAAAATAAATGTATTTGGAGGACAAAAATTTAGAATTATATTCACAAAGACAATGTTTTTAATATAAGACCCCATCTCCATTCTCCCTGGCTGACAATAAAAAACCTGGGTTGTGTAGTCACTGACTGACACCAATTCTAATATCAGTTCCATGTTTAAAATCCCAAATGGGGCATGAATTTCACTGTGTCTCTGAGAATAGCCTAAGAAAAGGAGAAAACTTACATACATGCCTTTATCTCTTTTTAAGATCTATAGAGCCATGCTTTTTCTATGATCTGACACTCCTTACCTCTGACTACCTAGAGATTATACTGGCAAATATTTTTAAAAATTGAACTATGCTGGAAACATATTGAGTTACATCATTGAGTTCACACGGCTCTTTCTATCACAGGTCCATCTTATAACATTGAAAACTCCTATAGGAAAACCTCTTTTTTCTTGTAGAAAAACCTCCTTTTCTCCTCACTAGAAGACAATGTCATTTTGTCCTCAGAACCCCAGGGTCAGAGGATGGTGTAAAGGTTCTTAATCTTTTGGAGCTATTAATATCCTCCTCAATCTTTTAGCTACCGTCTTCATGAAAACAACTTCTAGCCTTTCTTAAACCTTAATAAAAGAGATTCAGAATATCTTGGATTACCCTGGGTGAGACAGAGAAAACTTAATGAAGCTTTGATAAAGTTCTTCCAATAAAAAAGAAATCGTGACTGAGAAACTGCAATAAGCATTTTTTATTTGTATGAACAGATGGTTTATACTACCCTCCTAAAAAAATCTAATCATAAATGGGTACCCATTGATTAGAAAGTGACTTGAAATTATATATAAATAGAACTATACAGTAGTTGTATTGTATGACATTGTGTTGTATAATAATATGATACATTATTATGATTGCATAATATAGCGTGTTGTAAGCACTTAGCACGTATTAATTGAATGAAAAATGACATGTTCAAACATTTCATTTGTACAACAGATTTTTTTATGAAGACTTGCAAAGAAGTATGGAAAAATTCTTTTGATTCAGAGTGAAATAAGCAGGACTATCAAAATAATGTATACATTCTAGCATGATTGAGAAATTACAACATGATTAAAAAGATCACTAGAATGATCCAAGCTCCAAGAAAATGGGGGAAAAATAATAATCCCAGGTAATGGGACATCCTTGACTCCACTGGCCTGACAGTCAGGAAACTACAGGGATAAGTATACTCATACATTGTCAGAGTCCCAACACTTATTTTCCTTATTATAAAAAATAAGTCAATTGGGGAAGGAGAATATATACGCAAAATAATGTCATAAAGTATGGGTAGTTTGGTGTCATAGTGGATAGAGTATAGGACCTGGAGTCTATAACACCTGAGTTCAAGTCTGCCCTTATACACTTACTAGCTGTGTGACCCTGAGCAAGTCACTTACCCTCTATATTCCTTAATTTCCCCATCTATAATATCAGTACAATAATAGCACCCATCTCCCAGAGTTGCTGTGAGGATGAAGTGACATAATATTTATAAAGCACTTAGTACAGTGCTTAACACATAGTGGGTGCTGCATAAATATTAGCAATCATTATTGCTGTTGTTTTATAAAAAAAAAAGCTTTTTTTTTAAAGCAATGAACAGGTAGAAATATCACTTACCTCGGTTGATTTCTAAAATATCTTTCATTTGCTCACTGGTGTCTACATCTAGGAGAAAAGGAAATATTATTATTACTGTCATGGAAAAGAGACATTCTCTGAATATTATCAGAAAACCTTACCATTTTCTTTGGAGGAGGGGTTGATCTGCAAAGAAATACACATATAATGAATAATATATACATAGGAATAAATTGCTCTCAATAGCAGAGGAAAATGGAAAGCCACTCACCGCTATGGAAGCCACAAAGGCAAAGAGCAAGGTGAAGGACAGGCTCCAGGTGGCCCTGCTGCAAAGCATTGTGGCAAGTGAAACAATTTTCCTGGAAGTGCCTTATAATAAATGTCTCCTGACCTTTGCCCTGGCTATCTGTTTCTGAACTTTGACCCTCCTCTCCATACTTACCGTAGGATTTTTTTAAATGTTAGACTAACTAGATTAGTTCCTTACTAAGTCTTTGAATAGTCTTTGTTCAGTGGGGAACCTGGGATGGAATTCACTTTTCATCAAGAAAGCTAAAGAATGAGAAAATTAATGGCATAGCAGTCACTCTGCTTTCTACAAAAGCCAGGGACTAGAATTTCAAGCAGGCTTTTCCCTCAGTAGAGGCATATTTTGGGGAATACAAAGTCAGTTGATACAGAAAAAGGAAATCTTTGCTAACATTCTACACTTTTTATCCTTAGATCAGGTATTCTTTACCTGGAGTTCATGAAATAGTTTGCTTATTTTGAACATTTTGATAATTATATATATATATATAATATATATATATATATATAGTAGACAATTGTTTTCCTTTTTAATCCTATGTATTTGTTCTAGTTACCACATTACAAAAACATTTTTTCTGCAAAGGGGTCTACGGGCTTTACTAGATGTCAAGGCCCCAGGGGGAGGGAACTGTAGCCTAGAGGTCACATGTGGCTCTCTAGGTTTTTAAGTGTGGTCCTTTGACTGAATCTAGACTTCTCAGATCATCCGTGTGTGGCCTCGACCCCAGAGGTTCCCCACCTCAGTCAAGGGGATCCGTGACACAAACTCCCTTATTTTGTTTCTTTTTTTTTGAAGACTTATCTAATATGCCTGTTTTGTACAAGGTTCCCAGCAAAATTCTCTCTCTCCCTTTCCTTTACTGACGTCTAGGACAGCTGTAACAAGTGATACAAATAAACTTCAGCCTTATGTCTTCTCTTTCTCAAGTTAGCAGCAAGATATTGTTCCCATGGCAATCGTAAAGTGACATGTGGTCCTAGGAGTAGAAGACGTCACTCAAAGCAGCTCCCTGGGTCTCAACCTTGTCCATAAGCTCTCTTTTCCACCCTAGGCATACAGAACTAGGGGTTTGCTGTTAAGGTCTGTTCCCCAGTATGTTACCTCATGGTTTTCATTGTCCTTTGCATCATCTGCTGATGAAGCCACTTGCCAAGAGACCCTGAAGAAGCTGAATTATACTTGATGATAGATACTCTGGGAAACTTTTTAAAGCCTTTTTAAGAACTATTCTCTTTTTTTTAGTTTCCTCATTTGCAAATTTATTGTTGTTGTTTATCCTTTGTTTTCATAAGTTACTATTATCGTTTTCCATATTGGCATGTAAATAATTCAAATTTGACAAGTTCCTTATTATGTCTTTCCCGTGTTTACCTTCTCATGCTTCTTGTGTTTGATTGTCAAATTTTCTGTT
>JAQQSW010000031.1:66988-83124 GCA_028646575.1 Pseudocheirus occidentalis | reverse complement strand
TTTTTTAAAGTGTTGTTTTCTTCAGTCAGGTTGTTGACTCTCTTTTCATGATTTTCTCACATCATTCTCATTTCTCTTCCCAATTTTTCCTCCACTTCTCTTATTTGTTTTTCAAAGTCCTTTTTCAGTTGATCTATAGCTTCTAGGTATTCTTCAAGTGTCTTGGAAGCATTTGGTGTGGGAGTTTTGACTCTGTTGTCTTCCTCCCATTCCATGTTTGATCCTTTTTGTCCACAAAAAAGGATTCTAGAGTTTTATTGCTGTTCTCATTTTGCTTCCTTTTCCTCATGTTGGCCAGTCAATTAACTGGTTGGGTTTTTTTTTAGCTTTGTGGAACTCTGCTTCCAGGGGGGAAAGCTCTGTTCCAAATGGCTGGTGTTTTCCCAGCTGTTGGAGCTATTAGGGGGGTGTTGCAGCCTTTGGCTTGATGAGAGAGCACCCCAGGACCGCTACCCAAGACCATGATCCAGATCCAGGCCTCTCAACACAAGAGCACTTGGTCTTGATCAATCAACTCAGCCCCCCTGAGGGGTCTGCAGGCCAGGGGCTCTGAAGCAGCCCAGAGGGGGCAGCCACTGGTTACAGTCAGAACTATGCTCTTTTAAAATAAACCACACTTACCACCCCCCCAAAGATGTGTCCAAGATAACTGTTCTGTCACTTAGTTATAAAGGAACTTAGAGGATTGCTAGCCTGACCTAATTTTACAGACATGGCCCTATAGTAGGAAGCACCCTAGCACACCTACGATGGCCTGCTACCACAGGTTCTTTTGATCTGCTTTATAAAGGAAAGACAGCTTTAAAGGGGTAAACAATCCTACTTTAATTACAGAAAAAGAAGTAAGAATAGAGAATATAAGCAGAGAAATTGGCACAAAGACCAACAGACAGGGCTCCAACTGTCTGAACAGAGCACTTTTGCTATACACTTTACATACATCACTGGATAGAAGGAGCAGGTTCTGAGCTAAGCAGTGTGACTTCAACCAGGAAATCAAAAGATCCTTCTCATGAGCAAACCTTCCCAGAATATATAGCAAAGATTGACATCTGATTGGCTGAGTGCTGAGAAGTTTGAGAATTGGAACTTAATTGGAAACTCCCCATAGCCTAGAGACTGATTAGCTCTGGGCCAGGGCTCTGTGTGCGCATTAATGGGAAGGGAAGATCTTTAAATTCTCTTAAGGTAACAGGCCCATAATAAGTGACCTGTCCAAAGTCATGTAAGTAGTAAATGGCAAAATCAAATTCAAATTGAGGTCTTCTCAGTCCAGATCCAACATCCTTTCTAATATACCATGATACTCCATATTATCTTCTCTTCCTAACTTTCCTATTTCAGATTAGAGTACCAGGATCCTTTCAGTTACCCTGATTTATAACATCAGAGACATTATCTATTCTTACCTCTCTTTCAAGTCTATATTCAATAAGCTATCAAGTCTGGTCCATTCTAACACCACAACTAAATTCATCCTTTCTTTCTCCTCATATAACTACCACCATAGTTCTGGCCTTTGTCACCTTGCACCTGAACTATTGAAATAACTTCCTAATTGCTATTCCTGCCTCAAATTCCTCCTGTATCCAATCCTCCCTCTATACAGCTACAAAACTGGTATTGGTAAAGCATGGGTCTTATAATGTCAGTTCCATGCTTGGGAAACTTTAGTGGCCACCTTTCACTTCTAAGGTAAAATACAAACTCTTCTGCCTCAAAATTCGAACCCAGTCTACATATGTATGTATGCATGTATATGTATATATGTATATATGGGAATACATATTTTATATATTTACAGTTATAGAAATAGGCACATGTACATATGTGCATTTGCACACACATACAAGTACACACATGTACAATGCAATGTTTATTACTCTGTGCAGTTATGTGTGGGTCTACATGTATGTGAAAGAAAACAGTTAACTGGGAAGAATATTTAAAAGTTTCTCTGACAAAAATCTCATTTCTAAGATTTATAAGTATTGATTCAACTTGATGTTAAAGTGGATAAAGTGCGAGGCCAGGAGTCAGGAAGACTCATTTTCCTGAGTTCAAAATGAGTTTTAGATACTTACTAGCTGTGTGACCCTGTGCAAGTCACTTAACTCTCTTTGTCTCCGTTTCCTTTTCTATAAAATGAGCTGGAGCAGAAAATGGCAAACCATGCCCGCTATCTTTGCAAAGAAAACCCCAAATGCAGTCATGAATTGTTGGCAGAACTGAAATCATTGAACAACAATGTAAGGATAAGAATAATTCGCCAGTTGACAAATGATCAAAAGGTCTGAACAGATAGTTTTCAGAGGCAGAAATCCAATAATTCAATAAACATGAAAAAATGCTCTAAATCACTAAAAAATAGAGAAATGAAAATTAAAACAACTCCAAAGTAATGCTTATGATGAGACTCTTCCACATAGATTAAATTTTAGGTTCAGATAAAAAACAGAAACAAAACACAAAAACAAAATTTTATTAGTATCATTTTTTAATGGCCAGAATTACTGTCTGGGAGAAGCAAATGGGATTTTTGAATTGTCAGAAAAAAATCAGAGTGGGGTTCTAATTGTGTGCAAGCTTTTAACCTAGGGAATCTTTTTTATTTTAATCCTCTATAATTAAGTAAAGTGATGCAAAGTTAGAGATTTACTTGATTATGAGGGCAGACAACGCAAAGGGACTTAGTGGGAAAATAGTTTTGGCAACTACATTTCCAGCTGAAAACCCTAGAGTTGTATGTACTAACTTCTGACTCTTCTGGCAAATGAAAAGAGATTTTGTTCAATGTCCACTATGAAACTGGGTGACAAAATGGGGAGATTATTGGATTGCAGGGCACAGGACCTGGATTCATGATGGCAGCTCTGACCCTGCCTTTGTTACTTTGGATGAGTTACATAACCTTACTTAATCCGGCATTCAAATCCCTCCATGCATGATCTGATAGTACCCTTTCTAGATTTATACCATATTCCTCCTCTACAAATACTTTATGCTCCATTCAAACCCAGATTCAGAACCTTAGGGCAATCTTCCACTCTTCATTTTCCCTCACTCCCACCCCTTAACAATCAGGCAAATCTTGATTATTCTTCCTCCACAACTCTTATCTGTTTCCCTTATTCAACATTCATAGAACCACTATTCTTAGATCCTCTTCACCTTTCACCTGGACTATTGCTACAATAGTCTTGGAATAACATCAGCATCCAGTTTCCCATCTCTCTCTCATCTTTTTCTGAGCTTCTCCACACAGATGCTAACTAGATATTGATAAAACATAGGTCTGACTATATTACTCTACTCCCCTGCTCAAGAAGCTTCCGCAGATCACTATTCCCTCTAGGATAAAAGAGGAACTCCTCTAATTGACATTTAAAACTCTTCACAATCTAGCTTCAACCAGTCTTTTCAGAATAATTATATCACTACCCCCAAGCTCACTGAGATGCAGCTAAACTGGCTAACTCTTTGATACGTGGAATGCTCTTCATCCTTACCTCTGCCTCTCAGAATCTATAATGTTAAGGGAATTTGGAAATCTTCCTTGCCCCTTAATGGGCCTCACTTGGAGCCCAACAGGAGAAGCTTGCTTAGGGGAGGCTTGTTTTTCAGGAAGTCCCATGCCTTTTGTTACTTTGTAGTTAGGCAGTAAGTCACAAAGGTTGTGATGTCCTCTGATCCTGGAGAAAGCTATAGGTATACACACACACATCTCTACACACATATGTGTGTGTGTGTGTGTGTGTGTGTGTGTTCACCCTGAGGTGAGGTTTTACTTTTTACTTGGGGGCTCAATTATGAGAAGAGTTGTGTGATTTGGCCAGATGAGATTCTGGATAGCTGTTGAGCCCCCTGGCTTTGAAAAGACCCTTTGAAAACCCCCCCTGGCTTTGAAAATTGGTGCTTCTCTCTCTGGTAACTATGTATGTATGTAATGGTCAGACAGCTAGAAGCCCTGTCTGTTGGTCTGTTTAATGGTGTTGTTTTCTGTCTGTATTTTTTTGTCTGCTTGTAATTTCTGTTTCTATTTTCTCTGAAATTCGGGGTGCTGACTTTTTCCTCTGAACTAAGTAAATGCTATATATGTTTGATTAAAGTAAAATTTTTAACCCTTTTTTTGAGTTGCTTTCCTTTAGAAAAGCAGATCAAAGAACCTGTGCTAGCAGCCATACTGGGTGTGCTAGGGTGGTTACTGTTATAGAATCTCAAAGCCTGTCAGGGCTAAGTTTAAATGCCATCTCCTACATGAGGACTTTCTATCAGTTAGGGCCCTCCAACTTAAAATTACTTTGAATATTTTTTGTATTTGTCTGTCTCTGTTCATGTTATTTTCCACTTGTAGTAGGAGTAGTTTCCTAACCACCCCACCTCATGCAAGTTAGGCTAGTTTTCCTTAAAAGGTAGTGAAAACCATCCTTGAGACTCATTTGACACAGTCTGCTTATATCACTTCTGAATACTAAGAAGCCATAAAGAACTCCAAGAATTCTGCTATATCTGGCATGTGTAAAATAATGAGCAACTCAGGAAAAGAAGCTTTTCCCAGCTGAATCAAATCAGGAAGTCCTCAATACCTATGTGTGTTAACATTTTTCTCCTGTTATGATTGGGGGAATCTTTTGTTAACCGGTGAATCAATATAGTATCTCATTTTATCCCAATATAAAACATAATTTTTTTTATTTGGTTAAAATCAGGTCACGGTCAGAAAACCCCAGTAGAATTTTAACATCCTTGAGGGCAAGAACTCTTTTCATTTCAACTCTTTTTTGTCTTCATAGCACCAGCATACTGCTTGCCATATAACAGGTATATAGTAAATATTCTTTAAATTTTAATTGAAATGGATGATTTACTAACCTTAATACATGCTTTCCCACCTCTATGCCTTTAGTACTATTACTACCTAAACTTTTAATGTGCTCCCCCAACATTCTTTAAAACTTAATCCAAATGCCATCTCTTCCACGAAGTTTTCCTGAGTTGCCTCAATAAATAAGCATCTTCCCTCTCTCGATGTCATGTGACACTTTTATAACTCCTTTTATGTATTTATGATCTATTATTTTATGTAACAAAAATGATGTTATATCACTTTACTGGATTGTAAAGTTCCTGAGACCAAAATAAATATCCTCATGCCACAGAGTCAAGCAACACATGGTAGGAAATTAACAAATATTAGTTTAAATGAATTATCATTTTTTCTATTTCTACCTTTCTCTTTCTCTTACTATTCTTCTTTTCCTTTCTTCCTTCTTACCTGTTAATGACTTAAGTTTCTCCATGACAACCAAGGGCATTGCTTATCCCAATAATAGCCCTTACAAATAAAGAGATTACTAATGGATATTTACCCATTTAAAGACTCCAGCAGAGTAAAGTCAATCTTGAATTCACTTTGACAATACCGTTTGGAGTAGTTGGCTAAATTCCTATTCCTATGTATCATTATACAGTACTTCTTAAATGACTTAAAATGAGAAGCTTCCAAAATTAAAAAAAAACTCAGAAAGGTAGTAATGATATAATTGAAAACACATTGAATTTGTATTTCCAAAACCTGGGTTCAAATCTTCTGCGTTCATAAAATTACTTACTAACGGTGTGACCATAAGCAAATTATATGCTTCTTCACCTGTAAAATGGGTATCACAATAATGTCTAAACTCGCTACCAAACAAGAATATTGTGAGGATCATGTGTGTCTGTGAATAGTAAAGCACTGTATAGATGCTTCTTATTGTTATCAGTGGCAGCTAGATGAATATGTAGAATAGATGGAATGCTGGATTTGGAGTCAGAAAGATCTGAGTCCAAATCCTGCCTCAGACACTTGAATTCAAAGCCAGTTCCTCCAATTGAATCTGGACAAGAAGGACATACAAAAATATATGTAACACAAATGTTAAGTTAATAAATCTATGTATACATGTGTGTATTAATGCACATACCAACTATCTATAGCTTGATACAAAGTAGATTGGGCACAGGAGTTGTGGGGATGAGGAAAAGCTTCATGCTAAAAATAGTGCCTAAGCTGCATCTTAAAATAGATTCTCTGAAACCAAGTTGGGAAGAGACTATATTCCAGGACTGGAATACACTCAGTTTTCTCCTCTGTAAAATGGTAATAAAATGTAAAAAAAAGTAAATACTTGCTTTTTGGGCTCTAGAGCTAGAACCCCCTCATTTGATGGATAGGAGCCTGAAGCCTAGAAAGGCTGAGATTTTCCCAAAGTCACATAGTTAATAAATAGCAGAGCCAAGATTCAAAACCAGGACCTACAACTGAATCTGGTATACTTTAAACTGTATCACAGAGTTTTAATGATCACAGAATCATCTGAGCACAGATTTAGAGCTGAAGACCTCAGCTGGAAGACAATGTAGTCCCACCCTCTCTAATTTTACAAATGAGAAAATAAGTCTACATGAGTAAAGGGACTTGCTTGAGACCATGTTGGCAGAGCCAGGATTTGAATACAGATTTTCTGAATCCACCTCCAATTCTCTTTTTACTGGATCACACCAACAATGATGTGGTGATTTCCAATAGTTAATTTCAAGCAAAGAGTAGTCCCTTAATAAAAATATCATCAGAGCTCAGATTTCTAAAGTATATATGACATTGGCAGTAATAATTTCCCTGGGCCTCAGTTTCCTCATCTGTCAAATTAGTGCAAGACAAGATTATCTAGCTCTAAAGTTCTGTGATTTTATTATTACATTTACTTTGATACTTTTAGGTTTCTTTTACTATGTACACATTTGCCGTTTGGCAGTATCATTCGAAAGCATTTGTCCACCAGAGGGCACGATCGGAACAACTTTTAAGGTGCACCAAGTGCTTATTAAGATTTTTTCTTCTATCCACACATTCTCATTCACTTTTTTTTTCTCAGTGTGTACTACTACATCTTCCTGATTCTGCTTTTTTCACTTTATATTATTTCAGAAAAATCTGGATTTCTTTCTATTTCTCAAACTTGTTCATAATTGCATTATTCCATAATGTTAATGTAGCATAATTTACTTAGCCATTCCAGTGGTGGTGCAGAGGATAAAGTACTAAACTCAGCATTAGAGAACATCTGAGTCTGAATATTGCCTTGAATACTTCCAAGCACTGTAACCCCAACAAAGTCACTTAACCTCTATGAGCCTCAGTTGCTTCATCTGTAAAATGGGAGTAATCATAGTACATAAAATCAGGATTGTGGTGAGATTCAAATCAGATAATGTAAAGCACTTTGCTGGTTTCAAAAAAAATCTGGGAAGACTTATATGAACTCATCGAAGGGAGCAGGACCAGGAGAACACTGGACAGAATAATAACAATATTGTGAAAATGATCAGCTGTGAAAGACTTAACTACTCTTATCAAGACAATGACCCAAGATAATTCCAAAAAATTTATGATGAAATATGCTATCTACCTCCAGAGAGAAAACTGATGGACGCTGAATGTATATTGAAGCATATTTTTCCCACTTCATTTTTATTTTTTATTTAGTTTGCATTTCCTTTTGCAACACAGCTAATATGGACATATGTTTTGCATCCCTTCACATGTATGGCTAATATCAAATTGCCTTATCAAAGAGGAAAGGAGCGTAGGAGGGAGAAGAGAATTTGGAACTCAAAATTTACAAAATATATATTGTTAAAAACTTTCTTACATGTAATTAGAAAATATTTAACAAAATAAAAATAGTTTCTATCTAAAAAAAAAATAAAGTTCTTTTCAAACCTTAAAGCAGCATGAATCTTGAAGTCTCTCCAGATAAAAGATCACCAAGCCCATTTTCATTAACTGGAAGGATAGCACTTTTGAGCCCCTCAGAATACAACATTACCTGGCTCCTACCTCAGGCAGTCAAAGGCCAAACTGTGACCTTGAACTCATCAGTGGAACTCCTCTCCTGCACTGACATTTTGTCTGGATTTATTTCCCATGGTTAACAAACTCCTTTCTCTTTTAATCTCCCCATCTCAATAATGTTGGTTCCTATGCTGCTGCCGAACAAATCTTTTCCTTTAGTCACTAGTATTCACGCTCTTACTTCCATTCACCTGAATCCTACCTCCCCAGTGCATCACTCCAGATCTGCCTGTCTTGGCCGTTGTACTTTCTGGCCCTGTTTCTAGAGCTTTTTCCATCTTTTGATACTTTAACTCCCAAACGATGATATTCTGTATCTCTCTTCCTCTTCTCAACAAACATTCTAGAAAAAGTGGTTTTCACTTGGTACTTCGACTTCCCCTTCTCTCAATCTCTTTTCTACCATCTGTAGTCTAGCTTCCTCTCTCATTATTCAACTGAAACCGCTCTTTCCCAAGTTACCAAATGTGTACTTAATGGCCGTATGTGATAGAACCTTCCATTTTCACTGTGTATATCTTGCATGCACACTTTTTTGCGTGTTGTTACCTCCATTAGAAAATCTAAATCCCTTAAGGCCAAAGATAGCATTTTTTCCTCTCTTTGTATCCCCAGCACTTACTAAAGTGCTTGGTGTATATAGTAAGCACTTAATCAAGTTGTTGTTTTGGTTTTTTTGGAGGGGGAAAGGCAGGGCAATTAGGGTGGTGATTTGCCCAAGATCACACAGCTAGTAAGAGTTAAGTATCTGAGGCCATATTTGGATTCAGGTCCACCTGACTCCAGGGCCGGTGCTCTATTCACTGTGCCACCTAGCCACTCCAACTTAATAAATATTTGTCGACTGACTGACTTTTCTCACTTCTCTTCCTTTCTGACCTCTGCAGCATTTGACACTATTGACCACCTTCTCCTGGATGTCCTCTCTTTTCTGGGTTTTTGTGTTACTGCAAAATGAGTCTTGGCTCTCCTCCTACTTGCCTTATCTCTTTTTTGTTCCTTTGCTTAATATATATCCATGTTCTGCCCACTAACTGTCGGTATAAACAAAGGTTCTGTCCTAGACCCTCTTCCTTTTCTCCATTTTTTTTAACTTGGGAATTTTGTGAGCTCCCACGGGTACAATTATCATCGCTCTGCAAATAACTCCTGTGTCTACATATGCACCCCTAACCTATCTCTCCAGCTTTAGTTCCATATCACAAACAACCTGTTTAATATTGCAAACTGGATATCCCACAGGCATCTTAAATTTAACATGTCCAGAACAGAATTAATCTCCTTTACTCCTCCTCCTCAAAAAATAAAATAAAACTCCATCATTTCTGGTTCTAAGACCTATCTTTGAAAAGTGTGCATTGGCTTTGCAATTATAATATGGTAGATGTTACTGGCACTCATGTGGAAAGAGAGTTAGATGTGGAATTAGAAGACCCATATTTAAATCCTGTAGCTCCTACCTGTTTAACTTTGAACAAGTCTGTTAATTTCATTGGGCCTCAGTTTTCTTATTTGTAAAACAAGGGAATGGGGGGCATTTGGGGTCTCCCCCCTCCCCCCCAGCAATCTAAGACTTCATCTTGTTTTAAATCTCTTGATGTTGGTACAAGGCCTTAACACATTGCCAAGTACATAGTAGGTGCTTAACAAACATCAATTGATTAATTGATAACTGGGCCTTTCATACATCCAGAGTAGTGTCGTCTCTATGCTATGGGGCATTGAGGTTTTAAATTGAGGAAAGGATTATTATAACTATTACTACTTAAAACCAACAACTGTATCACTACAGCAGTTCTCAAACTCTTTTTGTCTGTAGCACAGCATCCTTCACAGGGAGGAATTGTAGCATATTGTACATTTAAGTCAACAATTCTTCAGAAGAGCTAGGAAGATATGTACATTTTTCCCTCTAATAAGAATAGTCATTTTTGTTCAATTCTTTGTGAGCTCAGACAAGTTTTGAAGTTATTCTAGGTATTTTATATGTATGTATATATATATATATATTTTACAAATATTATGTTTGCAATACTACGTGTGCTGAGTGAGCAATATACATAGGGACTAGACTTGTGGTTTTTCCTTGGTATAGGGAATTCCCAGAAGAGGAAGCTTCCTCTACCAATGCAAACTTAGCCATAGAGAGTTGTTGGGACCACTGAAAGGTTTAGTTGCTTACTCAGGGTCATACAGTCAGTATGTGATTAGAATTCACCCCAGGATTTTCTGGCTATAAGACTAGTTCCAAATGTGGAACTCAAAGTTTTAAAAACAAATATTAAAAAAATTGCTGCTAAATGCAACCAGGAAATAAGATATACAGGCAATGGGGTATAGAAATCCATGTTGCCTTACAAGAAAGTAAAGGGTAAGGGAGTAAGGGGAAGCATGGTGGTGGGGGGGATATATCAGAGAACAGACTGGGGGAAGGAGTAATCAGCATGCTTCCCATCTTGAGGTGGGGGGTAGGGGAGAGATGGGGAGAAAATTTGGAACTCAAAATCTTGTGGAAATGAATGTTGAAAACTAAAAATAAATAAATATATTCTGAAATCCCCTCCCCCCAAAAAAGGCTAGCTCCACTCACAAAAACAGGCTTCCTCAAGTAATATATATATATATATATATTATACACACACATATATATATGCACATACACACATATATGTGTGTATGTAAAACACAAATATTTATAAAATGTGATTACATATAATTTTGCAGACCTTAAAGCACTATACAAATATTAGATGTTAGTATCATTATTTTTCTGTCTGTGATAACATAATATTCAAAATTTTGCTCTTCACCTAGGGAAATGATGCATTGACCACAACATCTACCAACTACCTAGGCCAGACACCTTGAAAAGAGTATGTGTTGCTGGGCAAACATAGAAAGGGAAAAAACAGCATATATACTTTAGCTGTCTCTACTTCTCTTCACTGCCTTTCCCACTAAACTATTTTTAGGGCAAAGGCCATGTTTTCCTTTATCTTGGTATTTTCAGGTGCCTGGCACACAGTGGGTTTTAATAGATATTTATCAAATTGAATTAATAGGTTTTGTGACCATGATTCCCGAAGGCCCTTTTAAAAGGCACTGTATAACCTAGAGAGTAAGGGGGATGATACCTATGAAAAGGCACCAAGGTGAAATGAAATATTGTGTATAAGCTGGTCAGTTGGTCCAGACAGAAAACATGAAGGAGAGTAATGTGAGATGGTTTTTGTTTAAAATTCACTTGGAGTCAGGAAATATCAGAGATCAAATCTGGCCTCAGAAATTTACTATGTGCCCCTGAGCAAATCATTTCACCCCTGTCTGCCTCAGTTTCCTTATCTGTAAAATGGGGGTAATAATAGCACCTGCCTCCCAGGTTGTTACAAGGATCAAGTGAAATAATGTTTGTAAAGCTCTGCAAATTTTAAAGTGTTTCTATTAAAGCTAGGTTGACCAGATTATAAAAGGCTTACACTTTGCTCTACATGGTTTCAACTACAGGGAGCAGCAGGAGATGGAAGATGCCCCTCCCAGGATAAACTCATCACTTTTGAACTCACCACTATGCTGCTAAATCAAGCTTGTAAAGAAGGAAGCTCCAATGTGGCCAAGAAGTTATTATACTCATTACAGAACCCATGTCCACAGTACAAATCCAGCTTAATTAATTACTGCCTGTGCAGTTACTGCCTGGGTAAATCACTTAACCTTGCTGGGTCTCAGTTTCCTGCTTTGTAAAATGAGAGAGCTAGACTAAATGACCTCTAAGGTTCCTCCCAATTCCAACTCTAAGATCTTGTAAATTATTAGCTCTATATATAGGAGCAAATCAATTAACTCTCAGACCTTCAATATATTCATCTGTAAGTTGGGGTTAATCATGTTTAGAGGGTTGTTCTGCAGTCCAAATGAGATAATGTTGCAAAAGCAGTTGACAAATGTCAGCTAATATTCTATAACTGTACTCTTGTGCTTCAATAATTTTGTTATTTTTTCAACTTCTCATTCTTTTAAAAAATTTTTAAAAATTTATTTATTTACTTTTAGCTTACAACATTCAATTCCACAATCCCTTGAGTTCCAAATTTTATCCCCTTCCCCCTCCTCTCACCTTCTCCCCCCAAGGCGGCATGCTATTTAATATGGGTTCTACAAATACCTTTACATTAAACATTAGTCAAGTTGTAAACAAGAGTTATAACCAATGGAGTGAAAAACAAGAAAGAAGGAACAAGACAAAAGAAAACACAAGAGAGAGAGACAGACAGACAGAGAGAGAGAGAGAGAGAGAGAGAGAGAGAGAGAGAGAGAGAGAGAGAGAGAGAGAGCAAGTAGTTTGCTTCCATCTGCAGTCAGACTCTAGTTCTTTTTCTGGATATGGATATCCCTCTCAAAATCATGAGTCTTTTGGAGTAGACGGACTTCATAATAACCTGGAGAAACTGATGCTGAGAGAGGAGAGCAGACCCAGAAGAACTTTGTACACAATTACACACACAACGTATGTGTGAGGACTAACTTTGATATACTGGACTTCTCTCATCAATGCAAAAAATGTCTCTCTTGCATTGATGAGAGAAGTCCAGTATATCAAAGTTAGTCGTCACACATACGTTGTGTGTGTAATTGTGTACAAAGTTCTTCTGGGTCTGCTCTCCTCTCTCAGCATCAGTTTCTCCAGGTTATTATGAAGTCCGTCTACTCCTCATTTCTTGTAGCACAACAGTATTCCATTACATTCATATGCCACAACTTGTTCAGCCATTCCCCAATTGATGGACATCACCTTTCTTTCTTTTTTTTTAATTTATTGACTTGTTTATTTACTTTTAGTTTACAAGATTCAGTGCCAGAATCACATGAGTTTCAGATTTTCTCCCCTCTCTTCTCCTCCCCCTCCATGGTGGTGTACAATCATGTATAGGATCTGCAAACACTTTCACATTGTACAATAGTCTGGTTGTATAGAAGCATTGTAACCAATGAAGCAAACAATGGGGAAAAAAAAAGAAAAGAAAAAAAACCAAAGGTGGAAAAGAACAATAGCATGTGTTGCTTCAGTCTCCATTTAAACTCTGGTCTTTCTGGATCTTTCTCGGAGTGTCAATATCTCCTTCCATTTTGAGACTTGTAGAGCTATCCTTTAACTGTGCGTTGCTGAGAAGAGTCCAGTTTATCAAGGTTGGTCGTCACACATATGATGTATCTGTGATCCCCTTGCTTTCTACTTCTTCGCCGCCACAAATATAGCTGCCATCTTTTAAACATGGATGTTCCTCAAGATTGTCATAAGCCCTTTTCTCTTCCCTGTATACATTTGGTACCTTGGTGGACTCATCCAATCTCGTGGTTTCATTAATTCTCTATGAAGATGATTCTCAAATTTTCATCTTTATCTATTTATATTATGTATGTACACATACATGTTTATATTTATATTATCTTTATTTCTTCCAGTGTTCCAATCTAGCACAAAATACCTGAATGTCCAACTAGCACTCCACATCCAACATGTCCAAAAACTTAACTCATCTTCCACAATAAATCTTTCTTCTTAACTTCTCTACTTCTAGGAGACTTCAGCTTTCTTCTCAGGCTTGTAATCTTGGATTGTTCTTTCTCTCTCTCTTCCCCCCCCAATACATCCAGTCATTTTCCCAAGTCCTTTTATGTCAGCTTCTGCTGTCAAGATCTTATTGCAAACACAGGTCATATCAGACTGACTTCATTACGTTTTTTTGATATGATTATTATGAAAAGGAGCAGATCTGGGAAATACTATAGTTATCATTCACTTAGATTTGATGATCACAAGCTTTTGACAGTCTCGTTCTATTCTTGCAGGAAAGATCGAAAGAGTAGGCTAGATGACAGATGAGTTAGCTGAATTTAGAAGTGATTTTTAAATTATCTGAAGGGCTGGATTCAAAGAGCCCATTAATGTTTCAATGTCAACTTGGAAGGAGGTCTTAAGTAAAGTACTACAAAGATTTGCATTTGGACTGTGCCATTGAGCATTTTTTTATGCTTGACTTGGCTTGGCTTGGCCACCAACATAGATGGCATGTTTATCAAGTTTTCAGATGATACAAAAACCAGGAGGGATAGCTAATATACTAAATAACAGTAATGATAATATAGATATTATGCAATAGTGATAATACAGATATTTATATGGCATCTTCAGGTTTGCAAAGGACTTCAATATCATACTATATCAGGGGCTAAAGAGAATTCTATATGAGGATTGACTGAAAGAACTATGGATGTTTATCCTGGAGGACAGAATACTTAGGGGTAGACATGATCACTTTTTTCAGGTTTTTGAAAGATTATCACATAGAAGGGGAGCAGACTGTTTCTTTGCTTTGATCTGGAGAGTAGAACCAATAACCATAGGTGGAAGTTGAGAAAAATACAGACTTAAGTTTGATATATGAGCTTTTTATCCAAAAGTGAAACATTGGCTGCTGCTGGAGATAGTTACAGAAAGTCAGAATGACCTCATCTGTTGGATAAGTTGCAGATGGGATTTTTGTTCCAGCATCAGAAAAACTAGAAGGTCCCATGATAAATCAGCTCTAAGAATCTACGGTTCTCTAATTCTGGAACATTACAAAATAGATGGGGAAGCAGACATAAGTCTTTCAGGAGTAAAGATTGATTCTCTTATGAGGTTTTAACTCCACCTAGGAACTTTGTATACAGTTCTTGCTAAAATAGGAGCTCACTGAATGACAGTGAATGCACCAGGCCGGAACGGAGAGTGTCCATGCTCTCTATGAGTGACTGAGAATCCCTCTAAATAAACAAAAGGAAAACAGTGTCTGTCAAAATGTCACATGAGCTTGAACCAGTCTAGAAGAGTTCACACAGAAGTCCCCCAATGCAACCAACCCCAGGCACCCATGTAGAAAATTCTAGCTGACAGAGAGGCCCCTCACCAACACTGTCTGCTAGGACTGAATCATGATCAAGCAGAACTGAGGCTCTTTGAAAAGAGATGATGGAGCAGAATGATGAGCATTCCCTAAACGCAGGATGGCCATCTCTCTACACTACAACCTATCCCATGCTATATAAAATGCATGAGTCTGTGTCAAACTGAGCACAAATTAGGGTGAAAAGCTAAAACAAATAAATAAAAATAAAAAAGGAAAGAAAGAAAAGAAAAAGAAATCCAGCTGGCTTAGCTAAACCTTTAGTAATGTAGAAGCATATAGACAGAACTTTTTAAACTAACATCAAGCTTTATGGTATCATGTACACATAGTTAGAAATAAGCTTTTGCCCCAGTCCTATGGACCCAGGCACCCATTTAGTCAGATTACAATACAGTACTGATAGCAGCTATGTCAGTGACTGATTGGTCTAGAATGTATGCTGTCTCCAACAGGGAGATAATCAGGTTTTGAAAATTCATTTGAGACATTAAGAAGTATTTGGATTCAGCCTGAAAACTGTCACCTACCTAATATCAATGTCACTTTTCTGAGCCACAGTTCCTTCAATATTTGACCCACCTGTAACCTGACAGGGTTGTTATGAGTCAAATGAGATCCTCTATGAGAAAGTGCCTAACAAACTATTCAAATAAGAGAGACATAAAGTGAAATCAGGAAATTTCTTATTTATAACCATTGGTGGTTCTGTATTTCCTCTTTTTTTTAAGCTGTAAAATCTTTTTTTTATGTGATAAATTTTATTTGTTTCTTGTTTACATCATTCATTTTCATGAGATTTTTGAATTACAAATTTACTCCCCTTCTTTCCCCTACCCCAACCTCAAAACCGCAATCCCACTGTGGAGCCCCTCCCCTGGTCTGCTCTCTAACTTTCTGGTAGGGCAGGGCGGGGGTCTCCCTACCCCAGCCCCTGTATATCTTAATTCCTAGTTGCAGGTATTGCAGAGCTTTGAATTCTAGATTCTTTTGGTTCTTCCCCTGTCACCCACCCCTGCTGGAAGGACAATCAATTCAATACAGGCTGTGTAGGTGTGATTATACAGGACATCTTCATAATGGACATATTGTGACAGTGATCATATGTCCCTCCTTCCTATCCCTCCCCCCTTGTTCTGTTCTCTACCCTGTCCCTGTCCCTTTATTGAAGTGTGAGCATCCAGCATCCCTCCCCCAGACCCTGCCCTCCCCTCCATCATCCCACCTTTCATCCCCATGCCCCCTACTCTCTTGTGTGGCATGATGCCCAGTTTAGAGTTTATGCCATTTCTTCC
>JAQQSW010000031.1:43205-66488 GCA_028646575.1 Pseudocheirus occidentalis | reverse complement strand
CTTCTGGGTTGTGTCAAAGTGGGCAGCATATTTTGAACAAGGTATTCAAAAGGGTTGTGTCAAAGTGGACAACATATTTTTAACAAGGTATTCAAAATACAGTTTGTCTCCAATTTCTACAATCCTTTTGGCCAATTCAACTATACTTGGATTAATTTCTGGATCTGCAGGTTGCAGAGGTGAAGGATCGGGCTCATTCTGAGGCAGAACTTGGGGTGCAATCTGTCCAGACATCCTGGGCAGGCTGGGGGGAGTTCTGGTCTTTAGAAATGGAGCAGACCGATGACAACCCTTGCTCCGGAGTTTTGCTCTGGAGGGTGGCTGGCGAGCGAGGAGCAGCGGTGGGACACTGGCAGCGGGAGCCGCAGAGAAGCAGCAAGCGGCGGCGTGAGCAAGGTGCAGGTGTGAGCCGAGACGTCCGAGCTCCGCTCCCGAAGAGGTTCTCCAGCGCACTGATTAATATATACATTCTTAATTTGTACATACATACACACATAAATGTATACACACACACACACACACATATATATGTACATTTACATATACATGTTGGTGTCCAATGGTAGCCTTCTCTAGGGCAAGGTGGGGAGGGAGGGAGAGAAAAAAATAAAGAATACACAGCAGAAAACAAAAAAAAATCTTAGGACTCACAGAAAAGCAGAACAGCTTTGAAAATGATGTGTAATATTTATAGTTTTTCCAAATATATAGTTTTTCAAAAAAAAGAGCAAGCAGTTGAAATGGACATTTAAGGTTTTTATCCAACTCTTTTTTTTTGTATTGTATATGTACAAGAAAATATTCTCTTCTCTTTCTCTTTTGCATTTAAGTTAAAAATGAATAGAATTTCCTTATGTAGGGCTTCCTTATGTCGATTAAATAACACATCCTGTACCAGTCCAGTTATGGGTTTACCAAAGATCTATTTATTTTAGAAGGATCTTTTTACTAGGGAGCCCAGGTACAGGCCAGCCCTGGAAAATAAATTTTGCATGCCAGTCTATATGTATACGCAAATCTAACAAAGAAGAAACATAGTCATTACTCCTAACTTGGCCCTAGGAAAAGTTTACTTCATAAAAATAGACTTTTTCCACACTCCTAGAACAAGATTCAATTATCTGAGGGCCCCTAGTTTTAACTACGTGATTCTCTTGCCAATCTGCCCACAAGAGAGTCTCAGTGTAAATGAGCTTGCCCACACGGAGTCTGGCCTTGAAATTTCTTAATCTTTTTCCTATTTCTCTTTGGATTTAGAGAAGGTAGAGTCTTTTCAACTTCTTGTTTCTTGAGTTCCCATTCTTCATCTCTCTGATCCAATGACAGCCCCTTCTCCTGGGCCATTAATCGATAGGCCTGACATTCAACTTCAGCCCTAGAAAAGAGAAGAAAAAGGAAGGCCATTTACCATTTCAAAAGCATATCCGAAATTATTGCTCTCTTGTCTCTGAAGATAACTCAGGCTGGGTGAAGCAGTGAATGAAGAATGGGGCCTGGAGTAATGAACATTTGAGTTGAAATTTGGCCTCAGACACTTCCTAGTTATATGACCTTTAATAAGTGACTTAACTCTCTTTGCCTCAGTTTTCTCAACTGTAAAATGTGTATAATAACACGACCTACCCAGAAGGACTGCTGTGGAGACCAAATGAGATGATATTTGTGAAGTGCTTAGCACGCTGCCAGGCATTTGGTAGGTACTATATAAATTTTTCTTTTTTTCCCTTCTTTTCCTCTAGTACAGTGGCTCTCAACCTGTGGATTGCGACCCCTTTGGGGTTGAACGACCCTTTCACAGGGGTCACCGGGGTCGCCTAAGACCATCAGAAAACATATTTCCGATTGTCTTAGGAACCCTCTATCCATTTCTAGGTGGGTCCGCCCATATGCAGATGTGCCCACATACCAGCGGCATTAGGAAGGTTGAGAACCACTGCTCTAGTATAATAAAAACCCAGTACCCAAATAAAAAACAAATATAGGCATCCTCAAACAAAACAAAACAGAATATCCTAAAGATTTGTCCAACTGGAAAGAATGGAATGCTGGTTATTTATTTGTTCAATAGACCTTGAAATCTTGTTTTAACACAGTTTTAGGCTAGATACAGATATTCTTAATTTGAGATCTATGAAAGTGCTTGAGTTTTAAAAATTCATATATTTTAATGTAATTTGATATAGTTCAACAGACTTGGTTTCCTTTGTAATCCCATATATTTTATTTTATGCACTTTAAAACTTTGTTCTGAGAAGGTTTCATCAGACTGCCAAAAGGTTCATGATGCAGAGACAGCAAAAAACTTTTTTGCCCAAAGTTTCTCATGCTTAACATCTATGTGAACTCATGCATGACATTTAACTTTCCTAGGCCTCAGTCTTCTCATTTGTAACATGAAGAGGTTGAACTAGATGGCTTCCAACTTCTCTTCAATCACTAAGTCAATGATCCTATATGTTAAATGGCTATAACTCTTGGCCATGAGTAGCATTTTGGACACCCCAACCTGTCTTTTAGATATGACAAATGCTCAGGCAAAAATCAATCACTCTACATGTATTAAACCCTTCCTCTGTTCCAGGAGATTGCAGTCTACTAAAGGGATTCAGCATAGTCACAGACAAATACAGAGTTCACATACAT
Source organism: Pseudocheirus occidentalis (assembly GCA_028646575.1). Lineage (NCBI taxonomy): Eukaryota > Metazoa > Chordata > Mammalia > Diprotodontia > Pseudocheiridae > Pseudocheirus > Pseudocheirus occidentalis. The sequence continues at coordinate 63,845 of JAQQSW010000031.1, read as the reverse complement.
ACATACGTACATACATACATACACACACACACAATCAGGGCAGCTAAGTGGTAAAGTGACTAGAGTACCAGGTCTGGAGTCGGGACGACCTGATTTCAAATCTGGCCTCGATACTAACTACCCATGTGATGTTGGACAAGTCCCTTAATCTGGTATGCCTCAGTTTCTCTTCTGTAAAATGAGTTGGAGAAGATAATGGTAAACAACTCCAGTATCTTTGCCAAGAAAACCTCAAATGGGTCACAGAGAATTGGACAAAAGTGAAAATGACTCAACAGCAAAATACAAAATCAAGGGCAGTAGAAGGTGTCATTACCAACTTGAAAAATCAAGAAAGGGTTCATGAAGGAGATATCATCTGAGCTGAATTTTGAGCTAGAGGTTACAAGAGGCAGAAGTGAAAAGGGGGAGCATTCTGAGCATGGGGACCCTGAATGAAAACACAGAAGTATGAGATGAAATGTTATATAAAAGTAAAGTAGTTTGATTGAATCATAGAATGCATGTGGATGAGTAATACGTCATTGGTCTGGAAAGATGCATTGGAGCCAGAATGTGAAGGTCTTGAAAGGCCAAACAGAGGAGTCTACACTTTATCCTAAAGGCAATTGGAATTCAATCAGTCATTTAACTAATAATCATATGAAGCACATACTATGTAGCAGGCACTGTGCTAAGCAACGGACATACAAAGACAGAAATGAAATGGTCCTTGCCCTCAAAAAGATTACATTCTATCAGGGAGATGTGGAAGTATATAACAAACAATTAGCAGGCATTTTAGAATAGAGGGCACTAATTTTCTGGGACACAGAAGTTCCCTGATCAGATCCATGATTTAGAAATACCAATCTGCCAGCTGTATGAAAGATGAATTAATGAGGGAAACTAAGTTAATAGAAATTATTTGTAGATTAGAGCTGTGGTTCTCAAAATTGGCAAGGTGGATGGTTCACAACACAATATATTTTTTTGCTGTGAGGAATCAGGTGAAGGAATCCTGAAGAAATATCAATATTACAGCATTTAGGAGGTCATTGGCATGGCTACCTTCTTCAGTGCTTACTTATCAAAAGTGTATTTTAAAAGTTTAATCTACTGACTTAATTAGAATTTTATTCTTTGAGAAATATAATGGAAATTAGTGGGAAAAAGGGTTTGCTTTACTGAATTTTACCTTATACTTAGCTGTGCTAGAATAGATCCATTCTAAAAAAGCAAGGAACCAAAGAGGTCAAAAAAGAGGGGAAGGGGAGGACCTATTTGTATGAAAATATTTATAGTAGCTTCTTTTGTGGTAGGTAAGAACTGGAAATTGAGGGGATATCCATCAATTGAGAAATAGCTGAATAATTTGTGGTATATGATTGTAAGAGAATATTATTGTACTATAAGAAATGACAAGCAGTCTGATTTTAGAAAAACCTGGCAACACTTACATGAGCAGAGTGAAGTGAGCAGAATCAGGAGAACAGTGACAGCAATATTGTATGATGATCAACTGCAGATGACTTAGCTATTCTCAGCAATACAATGAAAAGAGACAACTTCAAATGACTCCTGAAAAATGCTCTCTGCCCCCAGAAAAAGAACTGATAGTGTCTGAATACAGACTGAGTCATACTATTTTCCCTTTATTTTCCAGTGCCATTGTCCTACCCAATCCAGGCCCTTTTCTCTTCACACCCAACCTATACTACCTCAAAATCTCGTAACCAATATCTCTGGAATAAGGTTAAACTGGATTTTAATCATGTCTCTAATACTCACTAACTGTGAGACCATGAGAAAATAATTTAAACTCTCTGGGAATCAGCTCCTGATCTGTACAATGGGGATAACAAGACTCATAATACCTCATCAGGTTGTTGTGATGCTCACACAGGTGATATGTGTCAATCCCTTCACAAACCTAAAAGTGCTATGTATGTAATATTACAAAGTAAGAACACATCCCTGAGTCAGAGAGGGCCAGGATAGCATTGGATCAATCAAGATCCTGAGTGGTCATTAAAAATATGCAGTTTCAGAGATGAAGGAGGTAAAGGGAGAGCTAGCATTAAAAAAAACCCCAAACACAAATAAACCAACACTTCACCTCTTGAGGAAGAGGAAGGGATTTTCTTTGCCCCTCACCCCACCATCGATTATGGTGTCCAACTGTAGAATTATTTACCCAGACAAAGATAATTGTATCCAGTAAGACATATACTCTAAACAGACATGGATACAGAAAGGTAATCAACTCAAGACCAATGCAGATTCAAAGAACATAACTTTTTTTATAGAAAAGAAGAGACATATTTATGGATTCACAAGGGAGCTCATCTGGGAAATCAAGAGTTGAACCACAGAAAGGGATAGACCCTGGGAGCCCCAGCTGAAGAACTAAACCCATAAAGAGGGGAGACCTGTGAAGAGTCCACAAGACAGAACAGACTTTGATATCAGCCAGTTCTAGAAGAGATTTCTCACATGTGTGCCTCAGCACCATTGTACTCTAGCTTTGTTTCCACTATGCAGTTTTAGTAAATTGAGCTAATTATGTCACCTGTGTGGTTGTTAATACAAGGTATATAAGTGAGGATTCATGACCTAAGTAACTATACATAGAGTACCCTAAAGTTAGCAGTTACCCAATAGGGACCCAAGCAATTAATGTCAAGTTGTAGGGACTAGTCCAGAAAAAGTGCTACATTATTATGATTAACATACATTAAAATGCCAAATCAATCTCTTTTTATAGCGGTTTCAACATATTGTTCCCATGTTCAAAAATCACTGGTGACTTCCCATTGCTTACAAGATATCAGCATCTCTGTTCAACCTTTCACTATTTGTTGAAATGAACTCTTAGCTCCTAGCTACACTTGTTCCCTCATGCCACAGGTCATTGTACACACATGAAAACTGGAAAGCAAATGTCATGCTGTATGCTACAATAAGCTCAAATATATGTATACAATTTGAATATGAAACACCACACCTAAGCAACCAATTAGAAAAGAATTAGATCAAGTGAGACTTTTATCACCATGAGCAGGGGGAGAATTCTTAAGCAAATAAGGCATAAACGATAGAAGCAATCACAAAAGATAAAAAAAGATTATTTCAACTATATGAAATTGGAAAACTTATGCATGAACAAAACAAATTGTAGCTAGTATAATTAAGAAAAATTTTTGCAACAAATATCTCTGATGACTCTATGTTAACCAAGGTACTGAAAGACTTAACACAAATATATAAGATCCATTCTGGGGAGGAAGGCCTGTTTTCCACCTAGCCTTCTTCATTTTCTTCCAAATCCCCAAAGAAGTTAATCAATTTTAGAGGGTTTTTTTTCCCTAAAATTTAAACTAAGAAACATACACGAGTTCCTTGCACCTGAAGTTGAAAGGAGTTTTTGTTACACGGAGGAAGTTCACAGGACTGAGAAGTAAACTGATTGAACCTATTAATATGACCTTTTGTAGGATAATCATTGGCTTCTCCTATTCCAGAGGCTTCTTTTCTTTCAACTTGTTTTTAGCTAATGGGGAGACACTAGCTTGAAAATAAAGCAATGAATGGAACAATTCTGGTATTTTCAAGTATTGATGGTTTTAAATGCTTATAGTACATACATTTCACTAGACTTATTCTTCAACTAGTTTAGTGAAAACAAATTTTAGCACCTCAATAAACTAGTAGGAACAAGCTTCTCAATGTAGGTATGATTGATAATATAGTAAGAGCAAATTTTATTACCTTAAGATAGTTTGTCAGCTGAGCATGGTCGATTCCATTTTTAGGCCTCTATTGTGTGATTGATCGAGCTCTTTTGAGTACAATGTTTTTCTATCAGCTGTTTTTCAGTAATAAGATAAATACCTGTGTGGTGTGTCATAGTAAGCAACATCTGCATATTCCTGAACAACTGATGAAACAACTGTAGACCTTCTCAAAAGATAGACTATTAAGAAAAATATTATATACAACTTCATCAGTAATTTGGAAGTAAACTACCAATCAACTTATGTGGTAAATAAGTACAAAACCCAGCAGAGATCTCAGTCATCAGCCTGCTCCTAAACTGAGATGAGGACTGACACCCTTCTCCCTTTAAATGACTATTAAAGATTTTATTACATTTCTCATATCATTTGATCCTTACAATAACACTGTGATGTAGGTGACATCATTATTTCCATATAACCTATGAGAAAACTGGACCTAAAGGAGGTTAAGTGACTTGCCCAGGGTCACATATCTAGTAAGCACTTGGGAATAAAATGAAACTCACTTCTCTAGGAATGCCATGCATTCTTCCTGCCCATAGATCTGTGCAATCCTCTTTGGAGTATCTCCAAAAAAATCCGGGGCATCAATGGCAGCATGCAGTATGTGGAGAACTTTGAGCACACTTAGTCGGCCTGATTCAGCTGCAAAATGTGCTGGGGTCCAACCAACATCGGTCACCAAACAGGGCCTGGCTCCATAGGCAATTAGAAGCTTTGTTATCTCAACGTGTCCTTAGAAGTACAAAAAGGGGGGAAAAATCAGAATGGAGAAAATGCATTTTCCACCTAAAGGCAATGCCAGCCCTAAGAAACATAATTAAATGGATAAAATTTTCCTTTCGAACTTCTCTTTTCTCTTTCCAGTATCTGCTTTTCTTATTCTCCACTCCTAATTCATTACCCTCATGCTACCCTGGAAACCCAAATAAAGAGTTTCACTTGAACTGCATCTCTATGGCTAGCATCACATGTTCTACACATTGTCTTTTTTGTCCCAATCCCAAGTGATCCATCTTAGTTATTCAGTGCCTTGCTGAAAGACTGAGGATCTTTTCTGAAGCTCCAAAAATCATATGCTGGATTATAAGTGCATATAATCATTGAACCAATACAAAATCATTTCAATAGCTATATGAATTGGTATTACTTCCAGAAGATAAACATTTTAAAGCTAGCTCTTCAAAACCTGTCCCTTTCCACTGAGATATTAGACCTTCAATCTTGGGATAGATCTGCATTAATGCAATAGCTAACTTTCTTTGATGTGTGCATAATCAAAACACAACATAGCACAAGGTGCAATTGAAGCTTTTCTGTAAAAATATATATTTTATTAAAATAATATACACAAACCATTGACTCTAATTACAAAGATAAGAAAGTAAGGTATAACTTAGAGCAAGATTTAAAGAAAAAATACTTGGTACTAATTAAATCCTTCTGTGGACATAAATTTCATCTTTTAAAAAAGTTATTACCCTAATCTAACTCTAATTTTCCTTATTCTGCTTTAAGAATGATCTTTAATATTCTCACATTGTTCTAGGTATTGAAAATGTTGGGTTTCAACCTTTACTACAGTTTCCCACTTTAAGGTTTCTTATGAATATTTAAGAGTCATCCCCCAGTTGAGGAACTGAAGATGATACCTAGAAAACTGGAAAGGTAGAGGATCCCTCAAAAGTAAAAGGAAAGTTAGAAAGATGGGGAAAGCTTGGGAAGATAATTCAATTTAATATACACTGACTTTAAAATGCCAAGAAACATTCTGGTTGAGATGTCCAAAATGTCTCTAGGGATGAAATTCTGGAAGTGAGAAGATTGTTCAGGGGTGGATACATAGATCTTAGACTCCTCAGTAGAGAAGGAAAAAAAAAGATGGCCTAAGACAAAACCTTGAGAGATATCTACTGTTATTAGGAATGACTGCAATGAAGATCCAGCAAATGAGACTGAGAAAGAGAAATTATAATATAGAAATTTGTTTTGCATGACTGCATACGTATAATTAATATCAAGTTGCTTGCTTTCTCAAGGAGAGGTGAGGGGAGTAGAAAAAAGAGAATTTAGAACCCCAAAAATTGTTTTAATTGATGTTAAAATTTGTTTTTACATTTAACTTGAATATGAAGTATTTTTTAAAAGAGAAAGAGCAAACAGACAGGTAGAAGAAGAACCAGAAAAGGATAATTTCATGAAAACCTAGAGAAAAGAGACTATCAAAGAAAAGAAGATGATAGACAATGTCAAAAGTTGTAGTGATCAAGAAGTGTGAAAATTAAGAAAAGGACATTATATTTTGTAGTTGAGTAGTTAGTAGTTTATTTTTAAAGATCTCCAATGATTTTGGAGAGAACTGTTTCAGTTGCATCATGAGGTCAGAAGCCAAACTGCAGAAAGTTATGGAGTAAGAGTCAGTCAGTCAACAAACATTTTTAAGTGCCTACTATGCACCAGGCATTGCGCGAAATGCTGGAAGATACAAAAAGGGGCAAAAGACAGTCCCTGCCCTCAAGGGAATCACAGTCTAATGGAGGAGACAAGTAAACATATATGCACAAGCAAGCTATATACTGAATTAAAAAGAAATAATTGAGAGGAAAGGCACTAGAATTAAGAGGGATTTTAAGGCGTCCTGTAGAAGAAGGAAATGGTTGGCACTTAAAGGAAGCCAGATAATTCGGTAGGCATAAATAAAGAACATGCTAGGCATAGGGGACAGCAAGAGAAAAAAATCTGGTTGCTAAGAAATGAAGTGTATTGCTTATGAATCATTGAGGAAGCCAATGACCCTGGATCAAAGAGTATGCGTCAGGGACTAAGGTATAAGAAGATTAGGAATGTAGAAAAGGTGTAAGTTATGAAGGGTTTTAAATGTCAAAGAGAATGTTGTATTTGATCCTGGAGGAAATAGGGAGCCGCTGGAGTTTATTGAGTGTGTGGTGGGGGAAGCATGGATTGACACGGTCAGATGTATACTCAAAGAAAATCACTCTGGTGGATCAGTGGCAAATGTGTTGGACTGGGGAGAGATTTGAGTCAGGCAGTAGCCAGCAGTAGGTTATTGAAATAGTCCAGACATGCCGTGATGAGAGGTTGCACTAAAGTGATGGGAGTGTTAGAGGAAAGAAGGGAGCATAATCAGGACATGTTGCGAAGGTGAAATTAACAGGCCTTGGCAAAAGATTGGATTGGAGGAGTGAGAGATAATGAGGGGTCCAGGATAACTCTAGGCTTTGAGCCTGAGGAACTGGAAGGATGGAGTTGCCCTCTACATTAAAAGGGAAGGCAAGAGGAGGGATGGGTTGAGGGATAAAGATAATTAAATTCATTTTAGACAGACTGAGTTTGAGATGTCTACTGGACATCGGGTTTAAAGTGTTTAAAGCAACAGACAGGTTGGCAAGATGGGTAGATTTGAGAATTGTTAGCACAGAGATGATAATTAAATCTACAGAAACTGATGAAATCACCAAGTGAAGTATTATAGAAGGAGAAGTAATTAGAGGGCATGGTCTGGAGGAGGATGCAGCAAGGGAGACTGAGGAGAAAAGCATGTGGAAGCACCTATTATAGATGGTCTTTTGAGGATGAGAAGACATGAGCACACTTCTAGGCAACAGGGAAGCAGCCATTAGAGTATGAAAATAAATGAAAGTACGGATGATAGAAGGAACAATAATAATAAATAAAAAATAAGGAATTAAGGGGACCTTGCAATACTAGTTCTCAAATTATATTATATTGCATTGTATTATACTGTATTATGTTATGTTGTCATGTCATATCATATCATATTATATACAGAATATTGTGTTATATTGTATTTTACTATAAACAGTAATTATCAAAAACTATTTGGTGCTAGCTTCTTACAATCCTGAATAAGTACGTACCTGTTAGGTCAGCAGTTCTCAACTTGTGGGTTATGTTCAATTTGTAACAATGAAAATACATCCTGCATATCAGATATTTATATTATGATTCATAACAGTAGCAAGATTACAGTTATGAAGTAGCAACGAAAATAATTTTATGGTTGGGGGTTACCACAACATGAGGAACTGTATCAAAGGGTCGTGGCATTAGGAAGGTTGAGAACCACTGTTAGGTAAACAATCCAAGAAGAAAACCAACATAGTAGCTGGTGTTTATAAACCCAAGACACCAACTACCATATATAGACTCCTTAATGGACAAAAACTGCTAAGAAAATGAGAAAGCAATCTGAGTTAATTTTAGGTAAATCCCTTATAACATATATAACAATAAACTCTAAATCAACACATGACCTAAGTATGAAAGGTCATATTGTTTTAAAAAAAACAAAGAAAGAAATACTTTTTGTCTAGGGGAAGAATTCTTATCTAAATGTTGATGGAGATGATTATTAAAAATAAAAACCATTTCAGTTACACAAAATTGAAGACCTCTAGATGAAATTAGAAAGTAAATAATCAGAAAACATCTTCATAACAATTTCTCTGATATTTATCTTCATTTTCATAATGCATTTCTCTGATATTCATCTGATAAAAGTTTAATATTCAAGATATACAAAAAATAGATATAAATGTAACAGAGGCTTGAGAACTGACTGACATTTTGGACTTTGTACTTCATATGGATAAGCATTCTCCTCTCATTCCAGACACAGGTTTGAGTTGTAAGTTGGAATTGAGTCATGCTATGGACTCACACACACACACACACACACACACACAGAGAGACAGAGACAGAGACAGAGACAGAGACAGAGAGACAGAGAGTCTGGAGGGAGATATACTGAATGGAAAAGGTGGGAACCTTGATAACTGGGCAACAGCAGCAATGGAGTCTGCCTCCTCAAGCAATCTTTTTCTCAGTCCTCACCAGGCTCTCCTGCTATACCTGGTAATGCATCACAGACTGCAGCAGACAGAATCTAGGGGTAGGAGGCATCTGTAGGGTGACAATAAACAAGTCCTTCTCCTTCAGAGTCCATCTCCGGTGCAACCTCCTATGTGAAATTTTCTTTCTTCTGAGGCATTCTAGTTTCTCTCTTTGGACCTCTCCAGATCCATGTGACCTAGATCTTTTTTGATGATGCTTACCACACAGAAGGTCAACTAGCGACTTGATCATCTTTAGCAGGTCTGGAGTGCTGGATTTCATGGTGAGGGCAAATTTCCAGGACATGTGGATCACGGGAACAAAGGACTTAGAATTCTTCACTTCATTCCATATGTAGTCCTCCAAGGCCAGTTAGTACTGATAGGTTGTCACAGAAGGTACTAATGGTTTCCTAGTAGTGCTCATGGACCACAGGAACACTGTGGATGTTGATAAAGCAGAACATGTTGTTTTCCTGGTGGACTTTAGGAGACAGCAGAGGACAACAATCATCCTGATTACTGTGCGAGCAATGGTACTTCTATCTCTATTTGATCATTAAAGACACTAAAGCAAGAAGCCACAGAATGCTAGGAATAAGAGTTGGAAGAGGTCTTGGAAAATTACTTAGTCCAAATTCTTCATTTTACAAAGAAAGCAATCCTAGGAGGTTCAATTATTTCCCCCAGGTAATGCAGGCCTCAAAGACCCTGCCCACTCCTGATGTTTCATCTCCTTGGTGACACCTATCCTGATTATATTTTAATTTGGTTAATGCAGCTCTTGGGAATTTTGCTGAACTCTGTACAGCCAAGAGCTGTGAGTTTGATGACTCTGCACCTGTCTTTCACACAGATGGCAAGAAAACTTTCTGAATGCACAGCTCTGACTAAATCATTCTCAAAAATCTAAAAAAAAAGTGGTTCTCTAATGCCTTTAGAGTAAAATTCTAATGCCTAGGATTTTAGTCCTAATGCAATTTCTAAGTGTCTTTAGAAACAAATTCCATAGCCTGGTATTTAAGACCCTCTGTCATTTGGCTCCAGACAGTTATAATATAGGAAAGAATATAGTGCATTTAAAGTTAGGTAGATCTGAATTTGAATTCTGCTTCTTTCAAGTGTATGACCTTGGCTAAATCACTTATCCTCTATGGCCACATTTCCTCATCTATAAACTAAGAAGATTGAATTAGTTACTCCCTAAATCCTCTTTGATTTTAACATGTTATTTTTCTAATCTTACTTCATATTATTGCCCTATACGTGAGATAATAATTGTTAAGTGTTTAGCCCAGTGCCTGGAACATAGCAAGCATTATATAAATTTGATTTATTATCATCACAATTGTCAGTATGATCATTGTTGCTGTTAGCATTATTATTACAACTATTGTTGCTATTTATATACTCCATATTCCAGTCAAATTGGACTGTTTTTGTCCTCAACTTTCCAACCTCTGAACATTCAGAGAGACTGTCTGTCACCCATTACCTTTCTCATCACTGCCTATTCAAATTGTTTCCTTCCTTTAAGGCATAGAATAATTACAGTGGAGGGGGTACTGCCCTAGAGTAAGAGGATCTGGATTCATATCATGCCCCTGACTACTTATATATAGTCTTTGTGACCTAGAACAAATTATTTAACTCTGTAGATCTGTTTCCTCAGCTGTAAAATGAGAGGGTTAGCCTAGATGGCCTTTTGAATCCCTTCCAATTTAGTTCCATGATTCTCCATCAAGCCTTTGTTAACATACCTGAAAGTGCTTTCTTCCTTCTCAAATCTTCATATGGATGCACTCTGTCTACACACATTCTGCCTTTCATTATACTTACTTAAATTCATATTATATCCCATTTAGTGTCTTTCTGACAGCAGAGACTAGATTGCTCATCTGAATCTTTAAGCAACAACCAGAGTTTCTCACATACAATAAGGATTCCATGAATATTTGCTACATTGAATCAAATTATCCTAGCGTTCTGTATTCTGATTATACTGGTTAACTACAATTCAGTGAGGATTTTCCCTGCAGCTTAGATAGTCAGAAGCATTTTAAGAAATGCTCCAGCACAAGCTAAGCCCAATTCTTCCTTATTAATTTTTCTACCTCCAAGATCTGAGGGCAGTTTTCTTTGATAATATTTTACTAAAAGATACAAAATATTTTAGAAGTTATTAAAGCCTTGAGCATTAACATCACGGTCACTTTAGCTTCTTTGTCAGAAACTGAGTGACTTCACAGGAAAATTGTGAAAATGGTGAGTTCAGAATCTTCCATCTCCTGGGCCTGCATCTCTCTGTCGTTTATTTCCAGAAGCTCCAGAAGTTGTGCCTTGGTGCTCACTCAGGTGTAACAACTGCTGAGGGAAAAGGTATTATACCTGCTGGCTAAATTTATGTTTTAGTTGGGGGCTCATAAAGATGAAGGGAAAAACACCTTTAAAGGTCCAAAGGAACAATGGTAGATTTTCCAGTATTGTGACGGGTAGTAGGAAAGAAATTTTTTTAAAGGGTACCTTCTTGGAACCACCCAAATTGCATTGTATATTTATGTGACCATTTATGTGAAATAGAGCTAGAGTGCCCGGAGTACTCATCTCACAGAGCTGTTTTGAGATTTCAATGTAACAATGTAAACAAAGCATTTTGCTAACTTCAGAGCATTAAATAAATGTCAGTTCTGGAAAATAAAGTCGATTTTCATGTGTTGGAGAATAGCTAAACAAACTGTTGTACTTGAATGTAATAGTGCTACATTGCAGAAACATTAAACGTGATAAATACAGAGAGGCACTCATATGAAATGATACAAAGTTAAGTAGGCAGAGCCAGAAAATGAATACACACAATGTCAACAACAAGAAAAATGGAAAGAACAACAATAAAACTTGAGTGTTGCAAGATAATGATGACCAAGCTATGCCACAAAAAAGATATGAAAAGAAACGCATACACACCCCCAACTCCTTTGCAGAATAAAGTGTTCCTTAGTGAGGAACACTATACAAAACATCATTTTTATATGTACATCAGTTTTGTCAAAGCTTTTGTCCCCTTCTCCTTTTTAAAAAAGTTATTATAAAAGATAACTCCCTGGGGGTGCATAGGGAAGGAGTACAATGGAAAATATAGGTAACATTTTAATGTGTGTATTTTTTCCCCTCTTCCTCTTCCTCTTCCTCCTTTTCCTACTTTTCCTCCTCCTCCTCCTTCTTCTCTACTTCATTGGGCTGATTGTAAGGAACAAGTATCCTAATATATAAGAAGTGCTTCACAATGAACTGCTGTAATTTTTGTGTGCATTAAATGTGAAAGCTGAGAATACAGTTTATTTAGAAATAATCATTAGCTTACTATTTGAATGTCTTTCAAAATTTTCTCCATTTTTGTTATAAGTAAAACCACAAATGACTGAACTTTTAAATTAAATTTTTTTAGTTAACCAGAATTAAGTTTTTTCCTGCCACTTCCCCCCCATTCCCACAATTTAAAAAGAAGGAAAAATCAAGCCCTTGTAATTGTCAAGATGTTAGGAGACACCCTGTTTTCCAGAGCTAAGGCCCAGCCAGCAAGCTGTGCCCTGAGCTTGGCATAACAACAGTCTTTTGCACTCATCCTCTGGATGATCTCACCCCCAGGCAAAATCAAATAATTGTTGTATTTCTTTGACCAGCACCTGGTATTCTTTGAGCTCAGGCCAGCATCAGAAGAACTTGGACAAATATCCATGATCCACCCATGAAGCCCTGCTATGAGTCAAACTTGTCTCGTTGTTGCTGTTACTGCTCATTGACAGAGTTAAAGCTCACTGTATAGTCATTGGTATACCTATTGAGAACTCCCAATGCTGCCTCAGATCCCCCCACTAGTGGCAGGATGTTTGTCTTTGTTTACAACCCTCACCTCAAAATTAACCTTCTGTTTGATTCCTGACTCTCCTGTCTCTAGACTGCTGCTTGGGTCTGGCCATCCACAGATTAGAGGCCAGTTCCTTCCACTTGACATTAATTGGTATCAGAAGTGGGACTGGAAACAGAATTGGGCCATTGGAATCTCTCTGGTGCCAGTGGGAATGAACTAGGCACCACCAGAGACTTATTTCTCTGGAGTCCAACACTCTCCCTCCCTCCCTTCACCCCTATCTGGTGAGTCCTCTACCCTTGTTCCTGCTTTAATTTTTGAGCTCCTACCTTGGTCAAACTCACCATTCTTTGTTAAGAAAACACCAAGGCCCTTCTGGTGACCTTGTTCATCTCAGTTGACTCTGGTAAAGATATCTTTTCTTTTTTTAAACTGCACACCTCTGTTAACTGGCCTCTCTATATGTCTCTGGTTTTTTTTAAAACTGCACACCTCTATAAAGTTGTAACTACAAGTCTCTCTTGTTTCTTAAACTGAATGACTTAGTAACTATGTGCCTCTGTAAAATTATCATTGTAATTGTGTGCTTTGTTAAAATCATTGGTGTCTGTAAGTCTTGTTGTTTTGTCTGTGTTTGTGTCTCTGCAAGATGTGACATGTCTATGTCATGTTTGCATTGTGAGCTAGATTCTGTTATCTTGAAAATTTTTAAATGCAGCCAGTCAGAAAATTTTCTAAGGGATATAGCCAGAGAGTTTAGAACACTTGGGAAAGATTAATGAACTTTCATAGTTGAAGCAATTCTCCTAGTAAGGAAGACTAACTCTCACTTTAGACTTTCTGGGGGAGATTAAGAGAAAGAAGAAAAACACCTGCAAGACACTTTTTTTCTGTGTCATTTGAGCTTTGGCTGTGTTGGAATTGCAGAAATAAAGTCAGGTAATCAGAGTTTGTAGAACTACTAAAAACTTCTTAGTAGATTAAGGAGTTTGAAAATTAATCATTTTAAGATTGAAGGAGAGAATTTGTGAGACTTTGGGGGGGGTAATTCCAGGATTTCATTCCCTTCTGATATATCTTAGTAAGTTTTGGGCTGCCACTCTATAGAATTTCTTTAAAGGAAAAATAAGGATTAAATTTTAGAAAAGTTGTAAAAGTAAATAGCAAGCTTAATAGCTTCATTGTTAAAGGCAATGAAGGAATGCAGCTAGTTTGGAAGTAATTCCAGAGTGAAGAAAGAGAAAAAATAGGTAAATTATTTGCACTTTATAGCAACTTCTTGTTAACCCTTCTTGAATGGTTATTTAAACCAGAGGTTTCCTGTGACTCCCACAGGTCAGAGACCTTCTCCATCTTATCCTGCTAATCCCTATCATCTCATATAAGATTTTCAAATAAATATGTTGAAAAAAATACTGGAAAAATGTAGGGAAATTAGCTGCATAATCTTAAGCAAGTTATATTATCTTTGTTTGACCCAGTTTCCTGGTCCATAAAAAGAAAAATAATAATGGTACCTCTCTGTCAGGAAATGGAGTAGCATGTTTAATCATAAGTGTTATATGGAATCAAGAGTAGTCATCACAATTCTTAAGTCTGTCAAAGTTATTAGTTTTTATGATATTGTTATTGTTGTATGAATTGTTCTGGTTCTGCTTGCTTCACTCTGTATCAGTTCATTCGTGTATTTCCAAGTTCCTCTAACACTATTCTCTTCATCATTTCTTACAAGAGCAATATAATGAGCAATCATTATCACGCATGGCAGAGAAGAGATTTCTCATCTCTTCAAAATAATAGAAGTAGCTTGTGAAGATTTTCTTGTCATTGTTTTGGATAGGAAAAGTTATTTTTATTCTCCAGAAGTCCTTTATTAAAATATAAGTTGTGTAGGGAGGGTATATTGCTGTATTCTGTGAGGAGGGTATACTACTATGGTCTATTAAAAAAAAAAGGAAAGCCAGGCTAAGCAGTTATTGCACAAAGGCAGTGACTAGACTCCTTTACCTTTAATTGCAGCCCAATGAAGTGGAGTCCGGTCATTCCAGTCCTCATCCTTGTGGTTTGGATTGCAAAGCCCCTTCTTTAGCATCCTCATCACCAAATTGTAGTCCCCTATAGCAACAGCCTGGTGAAGCCTGGTCATATCTGTCATTCTGGATATTTCCTGCTCAGAAAACAGTCACAAGTGTACAATGTGTAAGGGTGTGTGGGGTGGCTACACACACTCTAATGTCTTATACCTTTCACACATGTACATGTGTGTGTGGACAATTTAGGCACTTTCTACACTGACTCATTCACTCCCACCTTCCCTCACACTGCCACATTTCAGTTCCCAAAGAAAGACTACCATAACACAATTACACTGAAATTTTCTCAAAGTTCTAGGGTAATTCAGCTGTGAGAGAATTTACTCTCTTTACTCACAACTTTAGGTATGAAGCCCCCACTATTGTGTTTATAATTATACAACCAACTGCACACAATTATGACACTTTTATATGTTAAACATGTCTATTTACATATCAATAAGGCAAAAGAAATAATAATTTCATGAGTACTCATACATTAAAAGAAATGCATTGATATTAACTATTCACATAAAAACTTAGGTCAGGTCATATTCTCCCATCATTATATTCAGTATCTGCAACAAAAAGTTGGCAAATGCAGAAATCTGCCAAGGAGGTACCTGAGTGAAGAATATCCAGCTAGCTTAAAGGCCTAGAATTTAAATTTTTATGTCTTCTTTCTTTCTTAGGAACTGTCCATAAAAGTTCCTTGATGAATGTAGCTTTTGTGTCACATAGATACTCCCACTGCTAAGCTGAGTTGATCCAAATTGTGCTTGACTAACACTTGACTCAGAGTAATGTCTCAGTCGAACTAGTTGATTAGCTGGTATAGTTTTCTCTCTTCGCTTGTCTTTCTGAGTTCAAGTCTAAAATGAGATAAATTGTATTTGTCCCACAATCATACAATAGTTCTGTTGCTTGTTATCTTCTGTTTTCTACATGTCACATTCCAAACTCAGTAACTGCTTGTCTCAGATCTCTCAGACAAACCAAACCCCCCAAACCATCTCTCAGATGATCAGTTTCTCTTCTAACGCTGAGTGCACATAACTAGACAACAAACCATAAAGAGACAGTACAATAAAAATAGAATCATGCTGCTGGGGTGATATTTCCAAAGCACTTTTTTCCTAAAGAGAACCAACCAATACTTTGGTATTATTTATTTCCTCATGTATCTCCTGCTTGTCAGTATCCCACATTCATGTTCTGCTGAGTTTATATTTAATTCTGATATCTATACTGTGTGAGTGTTACTTCTCTGATCAAAAAAAGCCTTTGGATAAAATCAAGTCTAAACATTTCAGCAAAAAGTCAGAGGGAAAATGTTAGAGTCATAAAAAGCCTGGTATTAAGGCTTTCCATAATCTGGCTCCCAACTGAAAGAGCACTTGATTAGGAAGCCATGCAGTATGAGAGTTAAACTTGGACTCAGGAAAACTTAGGTTCAAATCTTGGCTCAGATATTTACAAGTAGTTTGACCTTGATCAGTTCACTTAAACTCTCTGAGTCTCAGTTTCCTCCTCTGCAAAATGGAGACAATAATTAGCACCTTTTTAACAGAGTAATTGTGATGGTCCCCAGGGATAACTTTTTAAAAGAGTTTTTCAAAATTTAAAAGCATTTGTAAACCTAAATTATTAATATCACTGGATCCTCTTCCCCACTCTAGCACCAACTGTGTGTGACCTTAGATCAGTCATTCCATCTCTCTGGTCCTCCATTTCCTAATCTATAAAATGAGAGGTTTATTTGAATGCAGAAGAAGTAGTCTTAGATTTGGAGTCAGGTGACCTGGGTTCAAAACCTGCTTCTGCTACCTTGAACAAGATATTTATTCTCCCTGGTCTTTAGTTTTCTCCTTTATAATGTGAGGGAGTTGGACTATATCATCTTAGTAACCCCTTTCATATCTAAATCTATGATCCTATGATCTCTTAAATTTTCTAACATTTTCAGATTCTACAAGGCATTATGCCTACAAAGAGGAAGATTTAGATTTAATATAAAGAGCGTAAATCACTGGTAAAAAACAATAGGTAATTGAGGGAAGACACACGAACAGAGGTAATATAATTATTGCTTTTTGTTAACAATATGATGTCTTATTTAGAGAACCCTAGAAATTAAAGTAAAGGTTAGATGAAACAGTAAATTCAGGAAAGGAACAGGGTAGAAAAGAAACAAATTATTGCTATTTTGGCACATCACTAACAAAATACAGCAGGTACAGAAAGAAAAAGAAATTCAATTCAACATAACTGCTGAACATATAAAATATTTGGGAGACATTTGTAGATGAGATTATAGATACAAAACTTGATAGAAAATAAAGCGCAGAGATATTAATTGTTCATGATCTTCCCGAGTCAATAAAATAAAATAAAAATATCACCTAAATTAGGAAGGAAGGAAGGAAAAAGAAAAGAAAGGAAGAAAGGGAAGGAGAGAGGAAAAGAAAGTTGTCAACATTCATATGAAAAATTATCCAAATGACTAAAAATGAAAAGTTCATCAATAAGCATTCATTAATCACCCATTGGAAAGATAAATCTAAAGAATATTAAAATATTAAAATAAAATCTTATCTTGTAAAATATAGCCAAAGTTCTATTCATACCTATTATATTGACAAAGAGAAAAAAAGAAAAATTGTAATTATTGAAAGAAATATTGGATCCAACAGGTCCATTCGTGTACGACTGGTGGAGAGATGTGAAATGATATAACCATCCTGGAATGAAATTTAGAATTACACCCAGCAAGTCACTAAACTCTACATACTTTTTAGACCTATCAATAGCACTAGCAGTCATATCCCAGAGAAATAAAAGGAAGGAAAGGACACATATAAAAATATTCATTGTAGTACCTCTACTGTACCAAAGACCTGAAGACTAAATGAGTTCTTGTAAATTGAAGAATGGTTAAGCAAAATTTTTGTCCATGCTCTGATGAAATTTGCAAATACATAGCTAGAAGACAATGAAGGGAAGACTAAAAGGTACTGAATCTGGAATCTGAGGTTAGAATCTTGGCTCAGGCTAACTATAACTACAACGATAACTATAATGATGATAACTATAACTATAAAACCATAACCATATATAACTATGTGTATATACATATATATATAAATATATGTGTGTATATACGTACATACATACATAACTATATACAGTTATATATAACCATATAACTATGATTATAACTATACAACCATAACTATATTTAACTACGTGTATATATGCATATATAAACATATGTGTGCATATGTACATACATATACACTTTACAAAATAGAATGTATGGATTTATTTTTATTGCATCTATGTTTCTTACTATTTTCCTTCTCCTCCCCCTCCCAGGGAACCATCCTTTAAAACAAGGAATTAAAAAGTAGGATAAAAAAATTCAGCAAAACTAACCATTTGAAAAAAAATCTAACATAGTACACAATGTTCAAAACCCATAGTCATGCAGGTCTGCAAGAAGCAGAGAAATGTACTTTTCTATCTCTTCTTTGGGGTCAAGTTTAGTCCACACACATTTTTTAAAAATACGTTTTTGGAGATCTTCTGTTTTCATATCACTTTCATTTTCAAACATATCCTTCACCTCCCCAGTGAGCAATCCCTTATGACAAAGAATAAATAAGAGAGGAGGAAAAAAGCAGGTGAGTAAAACTAGTGTATCATCTGAATATGACAGTAAATACAATGTCCTAATAATTTTTTTTTTTTGCTTTTTGGAGGGCAGTTGGGGTTAAGTGACTTGCCCAAGGTCACACAGCTAGTTTTTTTGTGTGTGTTAAGTGTCTGAGGCCAAATTTGAACTCAGGTCCTCCTGACTCCAGGGCCGGTGCTCTATTCACTGCGCCACCTAGCCGCCCCCTAATAATTTTTTAAAAATATAACTAACAAACATTTGACTTACCACTCATCTGACAGCATTGTTTCAATTAATTTACAAGTACAATTAACTCACAAAGGGCTGGATAAAATATTATAAACCAAAAATAACAATATCTTCTGATTCCTCCTTGACTCACCTGGCAGGGAGTATGGTGAGGGTTGAAAAAAATGCTCATAGAATTCTCCCAAAGCTAATTTAGCAGTACTGAAATCTGGCATAGGACCTCAGCCTTCCTGTTTGTTGGTAAGCACCATGGTAACTGTTTCCACCTTGGGATTGGTTGGCCCAAAGAAAAGTGCCTTTCATGATTATCTTCCTGACTGTCTTCAAGCATTTTTAGACCTGGTCAGAATTATAAAGTAGGTGAAATTTAGTGTCTTCCTGCCCTTACAGTCAGAACTCTTTCCTACAGATGCTTGGGGAGCTTAAGACCTTGCCTGACTCAGTTCTTCTTGCTACAGATTTTTCTGTCCTCTCCCTCTTGTCCAAATGAATCTGTCTTTTCTCTTTCCTGAGAAAGCTCTCAGGTTGGAAAACAACTATCTGGTAGAGGAATTCCCCATAAAGTATCAATGACAGAGTATGGGAAGGGAAGGAAGAGTCTCTCTCCTCCTCCCTGGTTAATCCATCCATTAACAAGGATTTAAACATCCATTGTGTTCCAGCTACTGTACAATGAATAAATGCTTATTCTGAAGTGGCTACTGAAAAGTGGAGACTATTGCACCTATTTTGTGGGTCTCCTTCAAAGAAATTGCAGTTAAAAGATTTGAGTCTTTTCAGTCAAGGATTGAGGAATAAAACACTAAACTCTTAACACTGAATCTAACATGCCATCAACTGGACTAGGATGCTTAGATGAAAAACTAAATTTGCTGCTGTTTTCAAACTCCATGCCCTACTTCCATTATGCCCAGAGAATGAGGGCAATAGTAGAGATAGACACTTCTGGAGATCCATTCAAGTAGAGCTCCATAGGTGCCTGCAGTTATCTACTTTGCTGCAGAAAAGACTGATGATTATGAGGGCAGAGAGAGAGAGAAAGAGAAATAAGAGAGCAAAGAACAATTCTATATGGCCCGAATGTGAGATAAGTAAAAAGTTTTGATAATAGTATTTATTAAAGACTTTCTAAGTTCCAGGCAGAACATAGGGCAGTTATAGCACCAGACGTGGGAGAAGGAAGACTCATCTTTGTGCGTTCAAATCCAGCATCAGATGCTTCCTAGTTGTGTGATCTTGGGAGAGTCATTTCACCCCTTTTGCCTCAGTTTCCTCATCTACAAAATGACCTGGAGAAGGAAATGGCAAACTACTCCAGTATCTTTGCCAAGAAAACCTCAAATGAGGTCACAGAGAGTCAGACACACTGAAATAACAACAGCAACATGTTCCAGACACTACCAAAAGCTGAGGACACACAAAGAGGCAAAAACAAGTCTCTATTTCTGAGGGGCTCATAGTCTAAAGGGGGAGACAATATTAAAAACGATCTGTGTATAAGCAGGATAAGGGATAATAGCAGGATAAAGGATAATACAGGATAAGTTGAGGGGGGAATTCTAAGGGGAAAGGAAACTAAGATTAAGGAGGACTGGTATGTCAGGAGGTAGGCAGCATACTTCATCCTCAATTCTCTGGAATTATGGTTAGTCATTGTGTTGATTATAGCCATACAGTTTTCTTTTTTTTTTTGGTAATAAATGCATTTTTTGTTTAATTTTAATTTATTTTCTTGGTTATATCATTCATTTCTACAAGGTTTTGAGTTACAAATTTTCTCCCCTTTTTGCCCCTACCCCAGAACATTGATCCCACTGTGAGGCCCCTCCCACAATCTGTTCCCTTTTATGCCCTCCTCCAACACCCCTCTAGCTTTCTAGCAGGACAGGGAGGGATTCCCTGCCCCCGTCCCTGTATGTATTATTCCCCAGTTGCATTTGATTGTATAGCTTTAAATACTAGATTCTTGCAATTCCTCCCCTGTCACCCACTCCCACTGGGAGGAGCAGCAATTCAATATAGGCTGTACCTGTGTAATTACACAGGACATCTCCATGGTGGGCAAATTGTTAGAGGCCAATTGTATGTCCCTCCTTCCTATCCTGCACCCCCCTTGTTTTGT
>JAQQSW010000031.1:0-42705 GCA_028646575.1 Pseudocheirus occidentalis | reverse complement strand
TCTCCGTCTCCGTCTCCGTCTCCGTCTCCGTCTCCGTCTCCGTCTCCGTCTCCGTCTCCCTCTCCCTCTCCCTCTCCCTCTCCCTCTCCCTCTCCCTCTCCCTCTCCCTCTCCCTCTCGCTCTCGCTCTCCCTCTCTCTCCCTCTCTCTCTCTCTCTCTCTCTCCCTCTCTCTCTCTCCCTCTCCCTTTCCCTCGGTCTCTAGCATTGGAAAGGTTGCCGTGCTGTTGGTTGGCAGTTATATTGCGATTTGTACCTACCTCTGTTTCAAGATAAGGGAACCATGAGAAAGGAGACTTATGGGTTAGAGCAAGTCATTTACCCATGTGATATCAGCCTGCAATGCTAAAGAAGCAGGATTCAAGCTAATTCTGCAGCCCTATATATATATGAGTGTTGGAGAGGACAAGTTGTTCCCCCCCCCCCCCCAGCCATTTTTTTAAACTAGATGGCAGAGATGGTCTCTGAGTTTCTGGTAGTCTGAAAACATGCAATACTAAGATTTCTGTTTAAAATTCGACCCAATTTTCGACCCTACTTTCATATGAAGATGATAGATTTATAATTGAAACGGATTTTAGAGCTCTAGCCCAGAACTGTAAATAGCTGGGCTTGCAGCTGAACCAGATTGAGGAATAGTTAACAAAATAATTTTTAAAATTACAATAAAACAGATAATATTGCATTTCAAAAGCCAAGGCAATATTCAGCCTTCAGCATTCTTCATGTACAAATTAGTGGCTTCAGTTTCCATTTGAGTTTGACACCCCTGATCTAGCCTAACCCCTTCATTTTGTCCATAAGGAAATTAAGGACCAGAGAAGTGAGGGAACTTGTCCAGGGTGACACAAATAGTTTGTCAAAGGCAGGATTTCCATCTAGGTCCTTTGTTCCAAAGCCAGGTTCTTTCCCTTGTACAACACTGTCTAATATTTATGCATTGGGCAGCTCCTATGTACAAGGTATCACTGGTGAGCATGTATAGGGCTGGAGAATGGTATCTAGTCCTAGTATGTTGGTGGAGGTTCTAGCATCTCTTTAGATCTCTAGACATGGTGCCCTCTAATAGATCCACATGTAGGGCCTAGGTAAAGAGTTTGTTGGTTTAGGACCCCCTTGGGTGCCCATTCCATATTAACTCACTCCTCTGTTAGGTTTTCTCTCTATTCCGTTCTCTTTCCTAAGTCCTTTACGTAGGGACACTTCAGCTGATCACCCAAAAGCCTATCTAACCTCTGTATACAAGATGACATTACTGTTACTAGTAACTATGCCTTGATTTATTTTTTCTCATATTAATGAAATAGCACAGATCTATATTTACATAATACAGTATGAAACAGCATAAAATGTACTAACCTGTTTGAGGCTGAAACCTATGACCCTTAACTCACTGACATAGTGCTGTAGCCAAAAACTTCCCACTTTGGGGAATATCAGCTGATTTTCCCTTTGTTGAAATCTCCTTTCCTTCATACTTAGGGCATGAATTTTTTCTGGAAGAAAAGGAGAATATCAAGTACCTTCTTTCTTGTTCACAGCCTGATTTCTTCACTTAAACCAAGTTTTCTCCATTCAATAAACACTCATGGGTCTATTATGTGCTAGACCAGTGGTTCTCAACCTTCCTAATGCCCCGACCCTTTAATATTTGTTGTGGGCATATCTAGATATGGGTGGGCCCACCTGGAGACTGATAGAGGAGCCGTGTCTTTGTTCCTAAGAGCATCGGAAATATATGTTTTCCAACGGTCTTAGGGGACCCCTGTGAAAAGGTTGTTTGGCCCCCTAAGGGATCATGCCCTACAGGTTGAGAACTGCTGTGCTAAACAGTAGCATGCCCTGAGATGAAAAACAGGATAGGTCCATTCTTTGTACATTGAGAGATGGAAGGGACCACAGAGACCATCTAGTCCAACTCCCTCCTTTTACAGGGAAGAAACCTAAATGAGGTAACCTAGAATGATGAATAGAGCCCGGGATTTGGAGTCCAGGAGATCTAGATTCAAATGCTGCCTCAATCTCCTCAACACTAACTGTGATTCTCTGTAAGTCACTACATGTTTCCTCATATGTAAAATCTACCTACCAGAAAGGGTTGTTGTGAGATTCAACTGAGAATATAATATGAAATGCTTTGTAAATTTTGAAGTGCTACATATATGTTAACTATTATAAGTAGAAGAGGTAACAGCACGTAAATAAGATAAAACGAGATGTGGACCAAGTAAAGATGGAGACAAAGAAAAATTTGAAGTAGAGAAGAAGGCTTTCAGGGTGCAAGATTTAGTGGAGTCACAACTTCCAACAAGGCCCACAGAAATATGTATGGCTAGACTATTGACTGACTCCGTGCAATGTGGAAAGTATTAAGCCCTGTGTAGGGTATCTGACAGACATACTAAATGCTGCTTATATTCCCATTAGTCCTAATTAGAGCTGAAATTTTCAGGCTTAAAAAATTGAAGTAATTTTTGTTGATCTCTTAAAAAATTTAATTCTAATTAATCTAATTAATTCTAAAAATTTAATTCTAATTAATCTAATTAATTCTAATCTAATCTCTAATTCTTAAAAAATTTAATATTTCCTTTCAATTGGTATAAATCTACATTCTTTCCTCTCCCCCCTCCCCCATGGAGAAAGGAAAAACAAAAACTCCTGTTGCAAGTATGTATAGTCTAGCAAAAAAAATGATCTCTTTTGTTTTTATATCACCTTCATCTACAAACATCTCATCCTGGGCTTCCTTGTCTAGTGTGCCAACTCTTAGAATAAATATTGAAAGAGAAAAAGGAGGGGAGGGAATGAGGAAGACAATTAGGCAAAACAAAACAGCCAATCAACAATGTCTTGCCTGACAGTATATGCAATATCCCACACCTCTGGTCATGCACCTCTACAAAGAAGGAAACAGGTGCAAAATGATGTAGTTACAAGGACATTTTTGTTGTCTGAAGGACCGAGCAGGAGGCACATCATGTCCTGGTACCTGCCTTTGTTCCTTTACACAGCCTTTCCAAGTGATGCCAGCTACTTAGGGCACTCTCAAAGTGGCCTTTTGCTCTCTTTTTAAATGGTCACATATGGAATCAGGCCAACTGACTGCAAGCTTTTAAATCTGTGATAAACAGTTGAGAAGAGGGGGAAAAAATTAAATTAATCCTTGTTTCATAAATACTGATTTCTAGACCCCATCGCTATTTTGCTATGTGCCTTTGTGGAAATAACTTCTCCCTTTCACAATTTTCTCATGGCTACAATGAGGATATTAATGTAACCTGTATTCTACCTTTGAGGGTTAAACATATTTATTTATTTATTTATTTATTTAGCTTTTCTTGGAGAGGGAAAGTAGGACAATTGGGGTTAAGCGACTTGTCCAAGGTCACACAGCTAGTTTTTTGTGTTAGGTGTCTGAGGCTGGATTTGAACTCAGGTCCTCCTGACTCCAGGGCCAGTGCTCTACTCACTGCACCACCTAGCCGCCCCAAGGATTAAATACATATGAAAGTCCCTTTTAAAAGTGCCATTATATATTTGGAAAGAGCACTGAATTTAAAGTTGAAGGACTTGGGTTTACATCTACTTTTTTTTTTTTACCTGTATTACCTTGGGTCAGTCACTTAACCCTCTTTGGTCTGTTACCTCATCTCTAAAATGGAGGGGGGGTGGACTAAGTGGCCCCTGAGGGTCCATAGAGCTCTAAATCCATGATCTTATTATCCTACCATTTTTTGCTTGTTCTTGTCGTTACCTCGTCAGCAGGTCGGTGGTACAGTGGAAATAACCCAGGACCAAGAATCAGAAAGACTTAAATTCAAATTCAGCTTCTGACATTCATTAGCTATGTGACCCTAGGCACTGTCTGCCTCAGTTTCCTCCTCTGTACATTAGGGATTATAATAGCACCTACTTCCCATGATTGTTGGAAGGATAAAATGAGACGTTTGTAACATGCTTGTAAACCCTAAAGCACTATGAAAAGGTCAATTATCTTCTTTCTTCTCCTCATTATTGTTACTACTGTTATTATTGTTTTAACATGGTTTTAATTTATCTATGATTCACTTTTTCCTATTGTTTAAATGAATATCATTATGTTCCTGCGTTTTGTTATTATTCAGTTGTCTCAGTCATGTCTGACTCTTCTTGATCCCATTTGGAGTTTTCTCAACAAAGATACCAAAGTAGTTTGCCATTTCTTTCTCCAGTTCATTTTATAGATGAGGAAACTGAGGCAAACAGGGTTAAGCAACTTGCCCAGGATGATCTCAAGTATCTGAGACCAGATTTGAACTAAAAAAAAATGAATTTCCTGGACTCTAGGCCTGGACCTCTATCTGTTGCACCACATAATATCCCTACAAAATAAAATACAACATATTAAAAGGAGACTTTTTAAATACAGTTACCAAAATATTTACAAAACAAAATCATGAATGCCAATTTAAGAGCCAGCCTCTGATCTATGTTTTCAGAGTGGAATAGCTAAAGAAGGATCTAAACTTGATTTGAAATGGGGTTTTTCCTTTTGCTCTTACAAACATTCATAGTGAAGTAGCTTCAGATTGATGAAAGAGTTGGGAATCCTCCCTCTGTCATACTCTCAGTCTTAGGATCATAGTTCTGGAGCTGGAAGGGACCTGGAAGACTCTCCAGTAAATCCAAACCCCTCCTTAGACCAAGGAGGCATTTGGTGGTCAATTGCCCAAAGTCACATAGGTAATATCAGAGGTCAAATTAAACCCAAAGCCAGCGGGATTTTTTCCCCCCCACTATATCTGACTGATTCTGTCTTGCTTAGCTATAGTGGGTTAGAAATATAAAAGGTGTCACTATATAGAGAAACAGCCCTCTCTCATTTATCTGGTGACTGAGGCCCTTGATTGTGGTCTTGGTTCTGAGGACCCATTTGGGGCCCTCTTGCCTCCCTCTGCTTTCTGTGCCCTATTGTTCATTTCACTCTTTATTCCTTGTGACTGAATTTCCACCTTGCCTGCTGGGATTGGCCATACAGTATGTTAGCCCAAGGGGTGGGTATATCATAAGGCCGGACAGCAAATACCTGGGTATAACCTTGGAATTACTTTTGCCCTTTCTAGCTGTATTTATTGTGACTCAAGGTGCAAAGTCTTCATTTCATCATTAAAAAAAATTGCAGTGTTCATTTTTTCAGGAAACTAAGCAAATTAATTACTATGTAAAGTATTCTTTGGGGCCCTTCAGCTCCCCTCTTTTCAAAAGTAGATTCACACCAAGAAATATTGTTAGGGGTCCTGCTACATACAAGGTCCTGAGCTAGGCACCATAGGAGTATATATATTTTTTAAGTGGAAAAAGCTTCAGTGTGTGTCATCAGGGAACTTAATGTTTAATAGGATGAATAAGACCTGTGCACATGTCAGTTTACTAGATATTACCCTAGTCAAGTCACTTAACAGGTTTGTCTCAGTTTTCTCATCTATAAAATAAGCTGGAGAGGGAAATGGCAAACCACTTTAATATCTCTGCCAAGAAAACTCCAAACAGGGTCATAAAGAGTCAGAAATGATTGAAAAACAATTAAACAACAGCATGTCAATTTAGTACAGCACAGAACAACAGCTAAAATTTATACAGCACTTTAAGGTTTCTTTTCTTTTTTTTTAATTTCAATTTATTTTCTTGATTACATCATTCATTTCCACAAGGTTTTGAGTTACAAATTTTCTCCCCTTCTTTCTCCTACCCCCAAGCCCAAAACAGTGGTCCCACCCTAAAGCCCCTCCCACAATCTGTTCTCTTTTGTGTCTTCCTCCAACGCCTCTCTAACTTTCTAGTAAGGCAGGGAGGGTCTCCCTACCCCAGTCCCTTTATGTCTTATTTCTCAGTTGCATTTGATTCGCTTTAAGGTTTCTAAAGCACTTTTCAAATATTAACTCATTTGATCCTCACAACAACCCTAGGAAGAAGGTGGTATTATTATCCCCATTCTACAGAGGAAGGACCTGAGGCTGACATGAAATGACTTGACTAAGCTCACCCAAGTGAGCTTATTAAGTGTCTGACACTGGATTTGAACTCAGATCTTTCTGAGTCCACATCCAGTGCTCTATCCACTTTGCCTTCTAACTGTATGAGAAATATATAGAAAGGTTATGACAGTTGAAAAGAGGGAAGCATTAGGTTTGGTTAGAAGATCAGGGAAAGTAGTGTGTAGCAGTTTAGCATTTGAACTTTGTCTTGAAAAAATGGGTGGTGCAACAGAAGGAAGGAATTTAAGTATGATTATATATTAATATTGAGGTAGGAAAGTGTAGGACCACTTTAAAAATAATAAATCAGCTGGTTTGGCTGGTGCATGACAGGAGCCCAGTGAAAGATGTATCCAGAAAGAAGGTAAGGGTGAGATTATGGAAGGCTTTCTCTTTCAAGCTGAGGAATTTGAACTTTGCTTAATAGTCCAGGGAGAGCTATGGCAGTTAGGTGGCCCAGGGAATGCAGTCCTGTATCAGCAAGCACCCAGCATACCCAGAATGGCAGCTAGCACAGGTTCTTAGATCTGCTTTCCTAATGGAAAGCAACTTAAAATTGGTTAACAACCATACTTTAATCAAACATATATCATTTACCTAGTTCAGGGGAAAAGAGTCAGCACCCTGAACTTCAGAGAATACAAAAGAAGTTAGAAGCAGACAAAAAATACAGACAGAGAAACAGATCAGCAGATAGATCTTCCAGCGGTCTGACCATTACATCCATACCTAGTTAGTTCCCAGAGAGGGAAGCACCAACATTTGGGTTTTCAAAGCGAGGGGGTTCAAAAGTCTCTTCTGGCCAAATCACACAACTCTTCCCAAAGTGACCCCCAAAGCAAAACCTCATATCAGGCTTGACCCACTGCCCAATCACAAAGTAACAAGTTGTGGGCATTCCTGCAAAACAAGTCTCCTGCCACAGGCTCCATGTGACAACATTCAACCTATCAAGGAAGGCTCTCAGAGTCACTTAAGCCTATCAAGGGACCAAGGGGCAGGGAAGATCTTCAGATTCCCATTATCAATACAAGTGCCAGACCTGGAGTCAAGAAGACTTCTTTTCCTGAGTTCAAATCTGAACTCAGACACTTACTGTGTTACCCTCGACAAGTCACTTCACCCTATTTGCCTCAGTTCCTCATCTGTAAAATGAGCAGAAGGAAAAGACAAGCCACTCTAGTATCTTTGTCAAGAAAACTTCAAAAGAG
Source organism: Pseudocheirus occidentalis (assembly GCA_028646575.1). NCBI lineage: Eukaryota > Metazoa > Chordata > Mammalia > Diprotodontia > Pseudocheiridae > Pseudocheirus > Pseudocheirus occidentalis. The sequence continues at coordinate 35,479 of JAQQSW010000031.1, read as the reverse complement.
GTCAACAAAGAGTTGAACATGATTGAAAAATATCTTGACAACTATGGAGAACCACTGGAAATTTTTAAGTAGGGGAGTGATATGATCTCAGTTTTATATTAGGAAGTTTAATATGGTCTTGGCATATGGGGTGGATTGGGAAAGAGATATGCAGGAAGCAGGGAGAGTTGTTAGGAGGCTGTTGCAATAATCCAGGGAAGAAGTTCAAGTGACAGGTAAAGAAGGCCTTGCACCTCTAAGTTAACTTTGTGACTGCTCAATGGGTATGCTTGAACAATCATTAACATTCAAGAGTTAGTTCAGCTGCTTGTATGCTCTGGTATTGCTGAGAACAAGACATAAAGCAGGAGAGCTCATAGGCAGTATTTCAGCATCTGCTCAGCATTTATAATTAAAGCAGTTTTGCATTTTATATACGAAGATAACACATATGAGTCATTTCCTGTGAGCCTGACCCTCAACCCTAAGTTAAAGGGACACATGCCTTTTCTTTATTTCCTGGTAATGGGGACTTGTAAGTCACAATCCACATTGTCTTCCCTTAGTTCAATTTGCAAGACAGGTGAGTCAGTAAGTCAATAAACATATATCAAACTCCCAATTTATGCTAGACACTGTGCTGAGTAGTATAAAAAAGAGAACACTAAAAGGCCTAGGGTCTAGTCCCAGTTTTATCACAAACCGTGTGACCTTGTGTAAGTGGCTCAACCTATCTCAGCTTTCCAGCTGGACTGAATGAACTCTAAGGTCCCATCCAGATGTAACATTCTAGTATCCAAAGCCCATACAAGAATTAAACTGATGAGTTTGCCTTTAGCACCATGCTTTATCCTAGCATACCACACAACTGCTCACATTACATAGTCCTAGAAAGTTCTCATCAGCACAGAATTTATTCATTCATGCATTGCTGTGTGTCCTTTTCATGTGTCTTCCTTGCTTTCTAATCATCTCATGTAGTTCTTAAGGCTGGGGGTTTTAAATTACAATTTATTTTTTATTAATTAATTTATTTTTAGTTTTCAACATTCACTTTTATAAGAGTTTGAGCTCTAAATTTTCCTTGCTTTCTCCCCTTCCCCTCCCCAAGATGGCATGCAATCTGATATAGGCAATACATTTACAATCACATTAAACACATTTCTACATTAGTCATGTTGTGAAAGAAGATTCTGAACAAAAGGCAAAAGCTATGAGAAAGGAAAAAGAGAAAATAGTATGCTCTGATCTGCATTCAGACTCCATAGTTCTTTCTTTAGATGTGAATAGCATTTTCCATCATGAGTCTTTTGGAATTGTCTTAGATTATCACATTGCTGAGAAGAGCTAAGTCTATCAAAGTTGGACATTGCACAATATTGCTATTACTGTGTATAATGTTCTCCTGGTTCTGTTAATTTCACTCAGCATCAGTTCAGTAAGTCTTTCCAGGTTTTTCTGAAATCCATCTGCTCGTCATTTCTCATGGAACAATAGTATTCCATCACTTCCATGTACTACAACTTTTTCAGCTATTCCCCAACTGATGGGCATCCCTTCAATGTCCAATTCTTTGCCTCCACAAAAAAGCTGCTATAAATATCCTTTCCCCATTTGTATGATCTTTTTGGGATACAGGCATAGAAGTGGTATTGCTGGATCAAAGAGTATGCACAGTTTTATAGCCCTTTGGGGCATAGTTCCAAATTGTTCTATGAAGACATTTATTAAGTACCTATTATGTTCTAAAGAGGCAGCTAATCAGTGCACTGGAAAGAGCACTGAGCTTACAATCAGGAAGACTCATCTTCCTGAATTCAAATTTGACCTCAGACACTTACTAGCTATGTGACCCTGGGTAAGTCACAACCCTGTTTGCTTCACTTTCTTCATCTGTAAAATGAGCTGGAGAAGGACATGGCAAACCACTCCAGTAGCTTTGCAAAAAAGGCAAACCCAAATGGGGTCACAGAGAGTTGGACTTGATTAACATGGCTGAACACAAATTACATTCTAAACTCTGAAAAGGATAGAAAGATTCCATAGGAAATGATCCTTGAGCTCATGAAGCATACTTCTAAGATGGCTGATTTTTTTTTAATTCCCATCAGTGTAGATCTTTTGGAATGGGATGGGAAAGCATATAGTAAATGCTTATTTTGTCACAAGCAAAATGTTAAACATTTGAGATACAAATAGACAATCCAGTCAGGCCTAGGTCCTAAAGAACTCACCATCTAATTTGTGGAGAAAACATATAAAAGAGATTTTCTGTGAACAGCTAATATAAGACATAGACATCAAGAGAGAAGGAACCTTTGGGGCCATCTAAACTAACTTTCCCAGTTTTACAGTTGAGGAAACAGGCCTAGAGAGGTAAAATGACTTAGCCAATATCATATCAATAATAAGTACCAGACATGGACTTCAAAGTGGGGTCCTGTAACCCTTGCTTCAGCATCCTTTCCACTGCAACATAGAGTTTGTAGGATCAGAGATTTAAAACTGGAAGAGACTTCAGAGGCTGTCTAATTCAACTCCACATTTTATAGGTTAAAAAAAATAAACTGGTGCTCACATAAGTAACTTATCAGAAGAAACAAAGGGAGTCACTAGCAAAGGCAGGATTAGAACCCAGACTACTTGACTCCACATCCAGGTCTATTTTCCCTGTATTATGGAAATCTGTAATAGTAATCAGTTTATCAGATACTTAGCACTTAGTAACTTAGGGCTAAGTAGCACCTAGTAACTTAGGGCTAAGTATAGAAGGTATGTTGAGAAGGTATGAACTTTGTCCATTGTTGAGAAGGTATAAACTCCCCTATTGACTTGGAAGAAAGCTACTGGCTGAGACAGGAGACCAGTGCTGCATATAAAGAAAAATTTTAGAGACAGAGAAACAGAATTGGAATTGGCTCCTCTGTGAAGCAAGATTCATGGAGACTGAAGCCAGCTGAGAGAGAGGGAGAGAGAGTTCCTTTCCCAGTATCTGGAAGCTGACTGAAACATGAACAGGATAAGACTTTGTTTATTCCTGACCTGGCTGATCCTTGAGTTCCAGGTAAGAGAGGTGGTAAAGGGTTTGAGATGTGCTGAACCCTGTGAACTTCTGTGTGTTCTGGGGATTGCCCTGAGGACTGGATAAGGACCTGGGAGCTGTCTACCTCTGAGGACTGGACAAGAACCTGGTAGCTGTCTGCTTCTGAATCCAGGTGATTGGCAGATTCAGGAGGGAGCTTGAACCATGAAAAGGGATCCAGGGAATCAGAGAGACCTCCCAGAGTCAAGATGAAGTAAAGGCCTCCCCTTGGACTAAACAGGTTTGCTGGAAATCAAGGGGTGGAAAGTTTGTGTGGTTTTCTAATGACTGTATTAGGGACTAATGATGTTTAGTAATTGGGAAACTAGCTTAGTGGCTGACTGCTAGATGAGTGATAGATTAAGTTAATGGTTGTCCCATGAGTGAAAGATTGGTATATTGTGAATATTGTACTGAATCTTGATTTGTAATGGAATAAACAGAGTGTTCACTACTACTTAATCCGAATCTTAAAAGCTGTTCACAGTAGCATTCTTTTGGGAGTCTACTGGTGCTTGGCTTTATAAAATCAATTATTATATTCCCCCTCCACAAGCCCTGATTACCCCCCTCCCATTCCTACTTTTTATTTCACTGTAGCCTAGAAATTTCTGAGCATTTGATAGTAGTAAGAGCTAAAGATGCGGGTAACCACTTGTGATATGGGGTAGGATGCCAAACAAGTCATTTGAGCAGGACTTCACCATCATCCAATTGGAAATCCCTACAATAGTAGACTCCACCCTTGAGAAAATAAAATATAGAAAAAGACCCAGACTTTACAAAAAATGATAAATTTGGGAGAGAGGGGGAGAGGAAAGATGTGATTTATTTCATAAAAGGAGCCTTTCATTTACAGAAAGATTTATTTCATTATTCCTTTAAATTGCTAGACCCATTGGCATGTTGATTCAACTTGCAAAAGCTGTTTGGCACAGGTTTTATGAAACATGCCTTTTCCATAAATCAAGGTACACCCACACAGGAGTTAAGAAGTGGATGGTAATTATATTGCCCACTGGGTGTCTTCTCTCTGAATGACTGATCCCTTTATGCATTTGTTCAATTAAATGCAAACCTTGCAAATCAGTAAGCTAAAATCATGACTTGTTGGGAAATTTGAGTAATATTTTAATTGATCCAGACCTTAGGTCTTAACTTTTTCTGTATCATTATCCCTTTTGGTAGTCTGGTATAGCCTTTATGGACCCCTGTTTAGAATGTTTTTCTTTTCTTTTCTTTTCTTTTTTTTGCTTTTTGGAGGGCGATTGGGGTTAAGTGACTTGCCCAAAGTCACATGGCTAGTAAGTGTGTGAAGTGTCTGAGGCTGGATTTGACCTCAGGTCCTCCTGACTCCAGGGTTGGTGCTCTATTCACTGTGCTACCTAGCTGCCCCTTAGAATGTTTTTAAATGCATAAGATAAAATATATTGGATTACAAAGGAAGGGAATGATATTAAATTATATTAAAACATACATGCACACACACACATGCACACACAAAAGCTCTCAGCACTCCTGCCTAGGATATCATTTAGTAAATTATTATTATTCAACAGAGGTAAATGGTACCTTTAGCTCTCAAATGTGTGTTGTGAGGAAAATGTACGTGAATTTATATGTATGTGTGCATGTGTTTGTGTGTGTGTGTGTGTGTGTATAATTTTTTTTAACAGTGAATCCTCTCTTGTTCCCTATTTGGTGCTCTACTTTTGTTTGATGTTGAAGAGATAGGTTAAAAAAACTGCAAACCTGCTTGTGTCTCTAGTTGTTTTGAATGTGGCAGGCACTGCTTGTCCAACACTTATCCTCTGACATCTCCCTACCCTTCTCCACCTCTCATCATGGAAATAATGGAAGCAGGACTCGAGATTTTGGCAACATGAATTTCCTTGGTCATAGTGACGAATGAAGGACATTTACCAAGGAATGGAGATGTTATAATATGTGGTGATAGAATGGTCACACTGAAAAAATTATAGATCTTTTGAGATACTGAAGAAGGTTTTTAAAAGGACAGCATACTACACAACTACAACAATGTGAAAGGGAAAAGGAAGCTGTACTCTGAGTTAAGTGCAATAGCCACTCATGGTTCCAGAGATAGGTCAACAAAGCACATCAACCCCTCTCCTCTGCCGAGAGGCAAGGGACAATAGTGACAGAACGTTGCATGCATTGTTATATAGTGGCTATGTATTATTTTTGCCCAATTGTTTTACAAGGAAAGTTTAAATTTGTTGGGGGCGGGGAGGCAGGGCATGCACTGATATAAATGTTGTAAAAAGATATAAATGGGGCAGCTAGGTGGCACAGTGAATAGAGCAACCACCCTGGAGTCAAAAGGACCTGAGTTCAAATCTGGTCTCAGACATTTAACACTTAATAGCCATGCGACCTTAGGCTGGTCACTTAACCCCAACTGCCCTACCTTCCTCCCCTGAAAAACAAGATATCAAATAATTTTTAAAAAATATTATCCGTTAGTCCTTGAAGCAGACCTCTTTGTTACCTGTTAGACTTTTGGCTATGTCAAAGTCAGATCTCCCAAACAGAGACCTGATACCAAAGAGACAAGTCTCTGCCACCTAGGCCAAGACTTCAGAAAGTTGAAGGGGAGAGAAGAAAAAGGGGCCTTGGCTATAGGTAAAATGTTACAGACATCTAAAGAGAGGTTTTATTTTCCCTAGAAGAAATAGAGTTTTTATTGTTGTTTAGTCATTTTTCAGTTGTGTCTGACTTTGTTGACCTCTTTTGGGGTTTTCTTGGCAAAGATACTGGAGTGGTTTGCAATTTCCTTCTCCAGTTCATTTTACAGATGATGAAACTAAGACAAACAGGGTTAAGTGATTTGCCTAGGGTCACACAGCTAGTGTGAGTGTCTGGGGTCCGGATCTGAACTCAGAAAGAGGAGTTTTCCTGACTCTAGGCCCAGCACTGTGTCACCTAGCAGAGAAGTGACATTATTAAAACATAAAACTCTGCTAACATTTTTTTGGACATCCTGTATAGGAGTTTTATAATGACTGATAATATCAAGTTAGTTATTGAATAATGATGACTTTTGTTGTGAAATGAAGCCAACGTTCAATGAGGAGATCCTATTTAAGAGATATGACTTCAGAGATAAAGGTGATAAAAAAATAAGAAAACAGAGTGGCAATGGTGTATGCTAAATTGTCAGTGGACCGAAGATTTTACCTTGTTCAGTCATTTTTGTTATGTCCAGCTCTCTGTGATCCCATTTGGGGTTTTCTTGGCAAAGATACTGATGTGCTTTGCCATTTTTTAGCTCTGGTTAGCAAAGATATCTTAGTGTCATAGATCTAGAGTTAAAGGAACCTCAGGGCATTTAATTTTTAATTTTTTGTAGGTAATTGGAGGTTAAGTGACTTGCATGTGTCACCCAGCTGGTAAGTGTCTGACGCTAGATTCTAACTCAGGTCCTCCTAACTCCAGGGGTGGTGCTCCCTCCACTGTAACACCTAGCTGCCCCAGAACGTTTAATATAACCCCTTGGACAGTTTAGTAAACTAAGATCCAGGGAGATGTACCAACTTGTCCAAACTCACACAAGCAGCAATCATCAAAGGTAGAATTTGAACTCTAGAGCCAGTGATTGTGTCTACTGTTCTAAGATACCTGCCAACAATGTCTTCTTGGTCATTCAGAATAACATCATGTTATATTATTTATCAGTTATATTTATCAGTTTATCAGTTATGTTAACATTTTGTCGTTGATGGTGACTTTTGATATTGTACAGAACATGTTCTTTTATGAAGCTTTATGATGTGTAGGTGTTAATTTTTTGCACTATTTTTGCCATTTAACATATAAAAGAAAAATCAGGGCTTAGGGGAACCGTTTCAGTGCATTTTCTAAAGATTATTATATCAACTATGACAAAAAGAGAATTGTATGTAGTTCTCAAGTTTTGGCTGCTTTTAAAAAATACATTTATACTGCAAGCATGGGTTCAGAGGGACCTCAAAGGCTATTTACTGTAACCTTTTCATTTTTATACTTAAGGAAACTGAGATGCGTCAAGGTTTAGTGACTTGTCAAGGTTATACAGGGAGTAAATGTCAGAGGCAGTATTTGAACCTAGGACTGCTGGCTCCCAGAGCCAGTGTTCTTTCCAGACATTTGAAATGCCCGAATACATAAATCTCTTTACAGGCACTCAGACTCTTCAGTGTTCCAACTCTCCCATTAAAAATAAATTTGTAATTGCCTTATGAGGCTGGTAAAATTTTGGCAGAGGGCAGTAACTTTTCTTCTAAGGAAAAGAAAGCCAATATTTAAAAGGTTCCTTGTCTCTAAGGTCTTAAGGTTCAAGTCTAGAAATGCTAATTAGTAACTTCTCCCCAGAGATCTTAATTGCCCATCTAACAAAGGGAGGCAGATGACTCAAAGGAAACAAGCACCTCTGACAATTTATAATAGAGCTTTGTTCCGGGATACAAGTTGTAGTCTCATTTGCATAAAATGGGAGGTGTTTAGTTAGGAGGTGTTGCTTGCTGGGCATGTAGTACTGTCTTAAGACACTCTGAAAATGAAAAAATGTGTTTAGAGACATTGTAACTTTCCTCAACAGTTTATAATTAGTTGATGGTGGGGTGAGGGAAGATAATATAAAAATCAGTCTGAGGAAATTTACATTCATAAATGTTTATGTGTGAGGAGTCAGACCAAGATTTCATCACCATTCTCCTTAGTGTAAACTCCTGATTCATAACTTAGTCTCAGAGAATTGCCCGGGGTATCAAATGGGCCAGTATGTGTCAGAGGCTGCATTTACACTCTGAACTTCTGGAATCCCAGGTCTAACCTCCCTACCCTCCAGGAGCTTGTCTTTGCAAAATCATATATACTACAGCAATATAATGGAACACACTTTGTTTTTTTTTTCTTTTTTGGTCTAGATTTATGGATTCTTGATGAGTGAATTCCCTTTACCAAAGTACATGGACAAAAATTCTGTAATTCTTAGTCTCAAGTGTTAGGTTGAGAAATTAAGTGATGTCCAGGGTCAAATAACCAGTTAAGTGTCAGAGGCTGCACTTGAACCTGGGGGTTCCTAGTTATGAGACCAGCTCTCTGTCAACTTCAAAGCACTGCCTCTATTTAGGGATGCTTCCTCCCTAAATAGAGGCAGTGCTTTGAATAAGATAATAAGAAAGGACTAAACCCCTGAAGGTCAGTGCTAAAAGATTTTTGCAGGGGGACCCCTGCCTGTTCTATATGTTTCCATAAAAGCGTGCTTCCAGGGTATCAATGGTAAGATTTAGGGGGCCTTAAAGCAGGCATTACAAGTTTAAGATGTGAATAGAAGATCAGTGGAGTAACACCACATATGGTTGTTTGGAGCAAAGTCATAATTGCACCTTATACAGGGTGTCCCTAAAGTCTTAGTGCAGTTTTTTATCTTCAATAACTTAAGAAGAAAGGACTCCATTAAGTTTCAATAACTTAGAACTATACTAAGAGTTTTGTGATGACCCATAGCCTAGGAAGGAAGCATTTTTTAGACATCTATGCAAAGGTACCACACAGAGGTGAGAGTTAGATGTGTGCCAGTCACTGTGCTAAGCACTTTTCACATATCATCCCATTTGATCCTGATAGCAAGCCTGAGAGGCAGGTGCTTTTATGATCCCCATTTTACAGTCAAGGAAACTGAGGTAGTCATAGATTAACTGACTTGCCCAGGCTCGCAGTTGGTGAGTTTTGAGGTCAGATTTGTACTCGGGATTTCTCAGCTCCAATCTGTTTCTCTATCTACTCCATTCCCCCCCCCCCACCCCAGTTGCTTCTAAAGAGAGAGCAGATTGGCAGAAAACAGGAATTCAATAAAGACTTGATCACCTCTCCAGCTCTGCCTTGGGCACACCAACTTTGGTGGGTAGAAGTGTGCCCAAATAGACACCACGACACAGAATTGTGTCCTGGATCCTCTTCTAAGCTGTTTGGGAATACTGAGCAAGGCAGAAAAAGAAAGCTGAGGGGAAGGTAAGAAGATGCAGTAAGTTTATGTCCTAAATTTAATACATTGGCCTGAATTACCATTCCTAGACAAATATTGTGGTCAATATATTTTTTAAAAATACTTTCCCATGTGCTGTATTTCCATCTCTCTCTAAACCTATAGCATGTGACTTTATTCTTACAATCAGTCAAAAAGTCAATAAGTATTTTTAGGTGCTTAATTTGTATCAAAGATTGTGCTAAGTGCTGGGATTTTTTTTTAAAAGGAAAGTTAAACTTTTAAAGGCTGAAAGGTTTTAATCTCTGGCCTTTTTTTTTGTCTGTATTTTTGTCCTGTTCTCCCATGGAAAGTTTTCTAATACTCTCTCTATGCTCCCAGGAACAAGAACTACAGCTGATTATCTCACTGGCAAATGACCAAGTTTCAGATTGAATTCCTCTGGTTAGTTGCTTTCATTTCTTCTTCTTGGGGTTGTTATTTATTTTGCTTTTTGTATCACTATGACTATCCCCCCCTACAATTTTCCTGTACTACCTCCCATAATAAAAGCCCTTTCTTGTAACAAAGTATAATTAAACAAAAAAAATCCCATATTGACAGTGTTTGAAAATATATTTCTCATTCTTTACCTCTACTCCATTATCTCTCTACTTCATCATCAATCTTCTGGAGCTGTTTTATTCAGACAGTCACTTTCTTGTATCTAATCCAAGAAATGTTTCTTTAAAATGCCTTCAGTGTGCTAGGCACTGTGAAGAGAAAGACAAAATGAAAACTAGTCTATGCTCTCCAGGGCTTTCTATTTTTCTGGATGGCACTGAAGGATGAGTTTACATGATCATTTGAGGAGGACAGGGGAAAATTAACCATTAAAGGAATCAGGATAGATAGCCTGTGAGCTTGAACCTTGAGGGGGAGGGGGGAAGAAAAAACCTAGGGATTCTTCTTTTTTATTACAATTATTTAATTTATTTTTTAATTGATTGAATAAAAGAATAAGAAATAAATAAGGAAAAGAATAAGAAAAGAATAAAAGAATAAAATAAAAGAAACATTTCCATAACAGTATAATAAAAAGATGATTACACATGAAATTGCAAAACTATTATGTACAACTTGCTATTCCATATACGTGTGTGTATATGCATTAAAGTTATCCTACATATTTTTCTTTTTTTCTCCATTCCCCACCCTAGAGATGACCACCTTTAGACACAAGTAGATATATGTATATAAAATTACTCTCTACATACTTCTAGGGGTTCTAAGTAGTGGAAGTGAAAATGGAATGCATTATAAGCATAGAAGATACTGTGTGCAAAGGTACTATACAGCCGAGGTGAGAGATAGATGACAAGTTCAAGTATTAATAAATAGAGCAGTTTGGCCAGAATTGAGAGAGTATGAAAATGAGTAATATGTAATAACTTGGAAAGATAGACTGGGACCAGGTTGTAGGGAGTTTTAAATGTCAAGCCGAGAAGTTTGAATTTTGTCCTAGAGACTGTCAGTAGTCACTGAAGAAGGTTCTTAAGTATGGAATCCCATGATATGATCAGGAAGCAGAGAATGGAACAAAATGGAACTGAAAACAAAAGACCAAACCAAGAACAAAGCAAACAACTGAGACAAAAACCCAAGGAAACACATTGGTAGTCAGGTGGTGACTCCTCCACTGAAGTGAATGCAAATATTAAGTTTCTTTTTTGTTTCGTTTTAACAGAACCATAAACCAAAGCAGAGTTCCAGTGTGGGAGTGTAGATATTAAGTGAAAATGATTGTGATAGAAAAGCAAAAGGCAATTTTAAAGTTAAAAAAACATTTTTTTAAAGAACCTACTTTGTTTTTCAGTGGGGAAGGGATAGGGAAGAGTGAAAGAAAGCAGATTTTCATTCATTGGAAAAAAATCTTAGTTTATGAACACAGAAAGTAGTGGATTTGTGGCTCATGATAAGATCAAAGATATGACCATCTTCATGTGTGGCTGACAAGTTGGGGTGGGGAGAGGTTGGTCAAAGGAAATAAGTTGAGAAATTGGGAGATTAGGATGTTTGAGGTGGCATCAGTATGCGTGTTGAAGTCCCTTCCATATAAGGGTAGGAGTTGGGGATGAGAGAGACTATGAACCAGCTACTGAAGTCATTGAAGAAGGAAGGAAGCTGAGCTCTACAGATAATAGCTACCAGAATCTTGTTTGAGTGATAAATATGGATGAGGTGAGGCTTGAGGTATAAAGCTCAAAAGCAAAGAGGCTACTGAGTGATATTGATAGAGGGAGATCCTTGAAGTGGCAATGAATGGGTCACAAATGAGGGAATGTGGTATGAGTAAAGAAGTAATAAGGGTTGGATTGGCATAGTCAAGTGAATTGTTTTGCCATTTGGGTATCTGGAGGAAAGGTGTAGAAGGCCCTCAGGTAAGGTGCCTGCTGTCATCTTTCATTCTTTGGACTTTGTCACCATGCCCCTTGTAGTTTACTTCCCTCCTCTCCCCCTCTCCAGTCTCCTTTTATGTATTACACCATCAGAATTTAAGCTCTCTGAGGGCAGGGACTGCCTTTTGGCTTCTGTTCTAGTCTATTCCTAGAACTTAGCATTGTTTCTGGCATTTAATAAATGCTTAATAAATGCTTCTTGACTAGACATACAGTGTTGTTTTTTTTCCAAACCAAGGTTTTACTAGAAAAAGAGCAAGCTATGCTAAATCTTTGCTCCTCCTCACTTTCATCACAATGCTTGTGGTCCAGACCATAAAACCCCAATATCACATGCCTGTGTCATAGCTGCCACATCAGATGAACTTGGTTCCCTTTGCCCTCCTACTTACTTGAATGATCCCACAGCAAGGAACTTCCTTTTCTGAGATAAGGCAGAGAACTATCCAAATAACATTATAACAAGCACTTGACAGTGAAAAGAACACTCTAGCAACATATTCACATATTCATTTAGCCTGCACTATTTTAATCCTCTCTGCCCCCCTCAAAACACACCAAATTTTTTCTCTCCTTTTGCTCTTCTTCCTCCACATCACCCTTTTCATCATCTCTGTCTTTCTCTCTGTCATCTTTCCTCTCCTTGTTCTGCTCCTTTTCTGCCTTCCCTCTCTGCATCCAGGTTGGTAAATTGTTGTTAGTAAGGTTTGTCAAGGCAACCACAGAGCAGATCAGTGAGAGCAAGTAAACCACCACCATTTGGTCATTGGTCTTCATATAAAATGCTTTGACAAATTCTTGCAAGTTGACATCAGGTCACAGACTGAAGACCTCCTGAAGCTGCTAGATTATTGTTGATTGATGGATAATTTTGTCCATTGCTACTTTCTCCAGGTAGCCCCTGGTGTCTGAAAGATTGGAGTTCAATCCCTTTAAGCCATAGATCTGATTCATGACCTGCTGAGAAAGGGTGCCCACTGTGGTGTCTTTAATGACAATAACACTGCTCGTGGACATCTGAAAACCAGATAATAAAGAGCAATATGGGAGCTGAAGGCAAAGGGCTCAGGTACTTATAATCTGTATTACCTTGCCAAGTCCTTTGCCCTCCCCAAATCTCAGTTTCCTCATTTGTAAAATAAGATTGAACTAGATAATTTATTTCCAAGGTGCCTTTCAGCCCAAAATCATGATAATAATTTCATTACCTACTTCAAAGAGCTGTTGTGAAGAAGGTGTTTTGCAAAGTTATAGATAATGCATATACAAGTTAATTGTTATCTGAAGATCCTATGACCTATCTGATCAGAAGCAAATAAAATTCAGTAATTCTTATTTTCCACTTATGAAAAGAGTTGCATCAATGGCATGCTGAAGCTTAATTAGGTAATAGAATCAAAATTGATCAAAAGAGGTCTTAAAAATTGTAGCTCCTCAAACATAAGAGCCACACAAATACAAAATATTCAAATCAGACTCTCTAGGATACAAAATAAATAAATGACTCCTAGAAAAAGAAAAGTACATGTAGAAACATGATTATGTTATGTTTTAGGCAAATGGTGTGAAGCAGGGGCCATAAGTGGAAAGTAGATGGGGCTCAATCCTGTCTTGTGATCTTGATCAAGCCCTTCACCCCTCTGGGCCTCAGTTTCCCCTCTGGAAAGCACAGGCTGGGGCCCAGATGGCTTCTGAGGCATCTTCCTTTCAGTGTTCAATCTGTGCCTCTAATAGGCAAAGCCTTGCTCTGCCCTGCAGTGGCCATGACACAATAGAATCAGGTCTCAGGTGCTATTCTTTCTCTGGCATTGACCTTCTTAAATATTCCATACATATTTTCCAAATAGTTGTGATTAAGAAACCAGACTGTCATCTTCATCAAAAGGGACATCAAAACAGTTGGATCCATCAAGTACTTTTTTTCTGCTGTGACCCCAAGAGAACAGCAACACATTTTTGATTTCCAACTTTTCCTGTTATCATGCATATCAATAACCATATGAGGTAGGTGCTACGAGTGTGACCACTCTATCAGACAGAAGCTGAAGGACTGACCCAGGGTCCCACAACCAGCAAGTTTAGCAGTCAGAATTTGAACCTAACACCTTTTCTCCCTTGGCAGGGGGATGGGGAGGGCAGGCAGAAATACAAAAGCTTTGGGGGGGGGTAGAAGGCTATGGGCCACAGGAAGCAAACCTGAGTGAAGGAGCCATGGAGACCCCACAGTGGTTCTCTAGGCCAGGCAGGCAGAGTGGCCTCCATGACTCAGCCTTAGCATTGCTGCCACCAGCCTAGACCTCAACCTTTCCATCTGCCTGCAGGCTGGACTGGTTGAAGTGCCCCACCACACTGAGGAGCACCAGGGGATGAACCACAAGCACCACCAGCTCCAGCATTATGTCAGCCCCAGTCCCATCTCCTGGTGAAAGTTGACAGCCTCAGATATTCCCCTCAGCATTGGCAATCCCCTGGCTCTGACTCCTGACATAGGATTCTTAAATTCATCTTCCTTCAGTGATGAAAGTTTCCTGTACAGTACAACTTAAATATGAATTTTCAAATCATTAGGATTTATACTAACAACCATTCTGAAATATTTGATGATTTATACATATGAAAGAGATAGCATTAATACTGCCCCTTCCTTCAGAAAAATCCATAAAAGCCTCCAACCAAGAATGGTTTGAGAGCTCTCCCTCTTTTTTCTTTCCCTTCCTCCCTCCCTCCGTTTGTCCCTCCCTTTGTCCCTCCATTCCTTCCTTCCTTCCTTCCTTCTTTCCTTCCTTCCTTCCTTCCTTCCTTCCTTCCTTCCTTCCTTCCTTCCTTCCTTCCTTTCTTCCTTCCTTCCTGCTTTCCTTTCTCCCTTCCTTCCTTCTTTCCTTTCTCCCTTCCTTCCTTCTTTCCTTTCTCCCTTCCTTCCTTCCTCCCTGTAATGCCACACACAAGCAGCTTCCCAAAAGAATGCTACTGTGAACAGCTTTTAAGGTTCTGATTACATAGCATAGTGAACACTCCATTTATTCCATAACAAATCAAGGCAAACATTCACAACAAATCGCAATATAATATTCACAACATTACATCTTATCACAGGAAATCACAATATAGTGTTCACAACAGCTTATCATTAAAATGGCCACATAGTTTTCAGCAAAGTGGTCACTGTTGGTAGAGTGCCCAACATGGAGTCAGGAAGACATGAATTCAGATCTTTCTCAGAAACTTGGTAGCTGTATGCCGCTGGGCAAATCACTTAAGCTCTTTTGGCCTCAGTTCTCTTGTCTTTAGAAAGGAAATAATACTAATAGCACTCATCTCACAGGGCTTTTATGAAGATTGAGATAAAATGTATAAAATTTAAAGCACCATGTATGTATGTATGTATGTATGTGTGTATATATGTATATATGTGTGTGTGAATGCATATATATTTAAATTCTTAAGCAATGAGATATTGCAGTTAATTGAATTAAGGCAGTATTTTAAAGAAACAAAACTCTTTTTGCTTCATGCCTATTGGTTAAAAATATTTCCAAAATACATGAATTCACTCTCTGGTCCTAGTAATGGGACACACACACATACACATTTATCTCTGTGTGTGTATATAATATACTAATTAGCTAGTATACTAATACTAACTAGAATATATATGTATGTATGTACGTACGTACGTATATATGCACTTAGAGATTGGTTAGACATTGAAGATACCAAGATCATCTACTATATCTTAAGCCATCACCAGTCGTCATGATTCTGTACTGCCCTTGGACTGTGATGACTGTGGAGGAGAGAGTGAGGCTGATGACTTCATGTAATTCTACCTCACTTAAATCCAATTTATGCATGAATCAAAAGACATCATCCATATCATATATATTATATTGTGTATCCACGTATGTATGTGAGTATAGGTCTTAATCCAGTGTATATATTGAATACTCATACACACATATATACACTATTAGTAATTATTAAAATTGCTGATATAAAAGTTCCTTCTATAGGCTATCACCCCTCTAATTATTCCAATGCCACAAGAGGAGAGAGAATAGTGACCATTGTGACAATAACTTCGGCCATACTACCTTAGGTAAGAAGAACCATAATATAGTTCTGGGTGAGCCTTTTCTCACAACTGCCTTGTCATCCTTGGTCATGGCCAGGACCCTATGATTTCAGGCTCATTTTTAGCTTTTTCATGCTAGAGGCTTAGAGGTCACATGAGAACTGTGTGACCACAAGCAAGTTGTTTACCTTCTCAAGAGTCGTTCCCCAGCAACTTTTTTGTTATGCAAGAGTTGCTGCTAGTCTCTGCAGAAGAGGAAATTTCAAAGTCAGGGTGTTCTTCAAACCAACAGAAGTTCAAGAGGGCAGCTGTTCACAACACAGTTGTAATATCTTACAGGGATGGACTAAACATTACCAAGAAGCTTTGAAAAATAACATGTTCTCTATCTTTGACTTGTTTTTCTCAAAGTTATCTTTTGGTCTTGTTGCATGTTTTTAATTGGTCTTTTTAGTGTTGTCCTCCATCCTTTTCTTCTCCATGCCAGAAGCCCTTGAGGAGGCTGAATAACATTTTTCTTTTCTTTCTTTTTTTTTCAAGGGGGAAAGGCAAAGCGATTGGGTTTAAGTGACTTGCCCAGTGTCACACAGCTAGTATGTGTGTCAAATGCTTGAGGCTGGATTTGAACTCAGGTCCTCCTGACTCCAGGACCAGTGCTCTATTTACTGCATCACCTAGCTGCCCCTTGAATGACATTTTTCTTTCCCAGTCCTAAGCTACAATAGCAGGGGTAAGACTTCCTAAAAGTTCATCACACTTACCTCTGTAAGTAGCCAACTGGGGAGAGGTCACTAAGAAGAGTGGCTATTCCTGAAGTAAATTGGCCTTAGTCAATCAGTCCATTGTGAGAGACCCTTGCCCATTCATATATAAGTAATTCCAGCAAGTTAGTTCCTATTCCTCCACATTCACAGGCAGTATTTTATTTTCCCCTTAATTCTAGTGTCTTCCCTCTGAGGTACTCTCCAATCCATGCTGTCTGTATGTTGTTTGTATATAGTTGTTTGTTTGCTGTCACACCATTAGACTGAGCTCCTGGAGGGCTGGAACTGCTTCCTAACCATTTTGTATTCCCAGGGATTAGCATGCTATTGTTCAGTCATTTTGGTCTTATCTGACTCTTCCATGACCCCATTTGGGGTTTTCTTGTCAAAGATACTGGAGTGGTTTGCCATTTCCTTCTCCAGCTCACTTGACAAATGAGGAAACAAAGGCAAACAGTGTTAAGTGACTTGCCCAGGGTCACACAGCTAGTAAGTGTCTGAAATCAGGTTTGAACTCAAGAAGGTTGACTCCAAGCCTGGCACACTATCCTAGTATACTACATGGGACTTAATAAATGCTTGCTGACTTGAGTTTCCCATAGAAATGTGATGTATTTTATTGGATGGAATGGAAGGCAAGTATAAAAAGCCACTTTTTTCCTTTTAAAGAACAGTGATTTGTTTTGTCAATTCTATTGGTCCAAGATCAGATTCTATGAACAGCTTTTGAGTTATTATTAAATAGTTATTGAATTCAAGTAGTTATTCAGTGAGGGCAGATGCAGTTCATAGAGAACAGGGAATGGCATTATTGGTGACCTATTCAAAGTGATTTGAAAAATTTCCAGAAACTTGATTTCCCTTTAATTTCATTCTGTGTGCATTCTTCATCCTACCTCCTTTCAATACAGCTTTTTTCACTGAGAAAGTTCCTCAGTTCAGTTATAAGGCAGAACTGTTCCTTTCTCCAGCTACAACTTCTTTTTAAGCGAAATGCTCAGGAAACGGGAAATGTAGCTAATTGATTTAATTGAGTACTTAAAAAACCCACTTTTTATGCTTCATGCCTGTTTGCTGAAAAATGTCTCCAAAATTTGCAAATTTACTTTCATGTCCTTCTAAGTTGATCCAAATGAACATGATCTTCAAGTGAAGATCACTACTTGGAACTTCAGTTCTCACTATATAGGACTATAGGTAGAGACATAGGAGATTGCGTTGAATTGCTAAGATGGTCAGGATGTTCCCTTTAATATTTTTGGGGGGAAGAAGGCAAGGCAGTTGGGGTTGCATGACTTGCCCAAGGTCACACAGACAGTACGTGTCAAGTGTCTGACATCATATTTGAACAAAAGTCTTCCAGAGTTCAGGGCACATGCACTATTCACTGCATCACCTAGCTGCCCCCTTTAATATTTTAAACTAAATTCGTGTGTGCGTGTGTGTGTGTGTGTGTGCATTTTATGTCTTCTAGAAGTGAGCACTGCAGAATTTATGCTTTCAAATTGTGATTTTGGAGAAGATTTTTGATAGCAAAGAGATAAAATCAGTCTGTATCTAAAGAAATTTATTCAGCCTATTCACTGGAAGGTCAAATATTGAAAATGAAGCTTAAATACTTTGGCTACATAATGAGAAGATGGGACTCATTAGAAAAGACTCTGATGTTGGGAAATTGAAGGCAAAAGGAAAAGTGGACAGCAGAGGATGAAATGGATAGATAATATAATGCAAAAAAATGAATATTAATTTGTACATACTTCAAGACAGAAGACAGAAGGGCCTGGCATGCTATGGTCCATGGGGGTCTCAAAGAATTAGATACAACTGTACAACTAAACAATGAAGAACCTAAAAGACAAGGGGGAGTTCTAGCAATTATTTCTCTTTCTTCTGGTTCAGATGTACATGTTGCTCCTTAGTGTCCTGAAAGATTAATTAAGGTTGATGATACCCTTTGGTGCCAGGAGGAGAAGTCATCAGAAATCTAAGCAAGCAGTCCTTTATTTGTAATGGCAAACATTTTTGGAAAATAACCTATATAGCCAATAAATAATGTTTTCTTTCATTGGGGTCCATTTGTTTTTAGTCTTTCAAATTGCACGGATTTGTTCCTTGTTCTATATATTAATTTTTATTCTTTATTGTTTCATTATAAAAATAATTCCTTATTTGGTATGTTTAGTTGGCTTGATAATTTTAAATTTTATAATATTTTATAACAGTTTTTTCAAGTCAAAAAAAGCTTTATTAAATGCCTAGTTTGTGCCAAGCACTGCGCTAAGTACTTGTGCATTGAGGATATCCTTGATGAAAACAAGAGAACATAATTACACCATGTCTTTAATAGTTACACAGCCAACTCAGAGATAAAGAAAATAGAAAATCTGTTTCAGTACATTACATATTGATTTTTGTTTTACAAAAATTTATTTGATAAATCAAAATACAATCTTACACTCCTGAAAAAGATATCTTCCTACCTACTCCCACCCCTGAAAAAGATATTTTCCACATGTACATTAAAATTGCAAAAGATTCTATGATAAATGTAGCCATGGAGATAATTTTGTTCATTAATGCATCAACTTTTGCTATCAATTGCAGCATAAAATGGGAAAGCACACTCACATAACAGATTCATCTATATCTTGGAAGATGTCAGACACAGAAGGACTTAGCATGATGCAGTAGATTGAGTATTGGGTTTAGCATTGAGGAGACCTGTGTTCTGATAAGATCTGAGCTACTTATTAGCAATGCGACCTTGGATAAGTAGGTGTAAAACGAAGGACTTGGACTAAAAGAGCTTCTAAGATCTTTCTCAACTCTGAATATGATCCTGTAATCCTTCTTATAGCAAAGTTCTCCAAATGCTCCAAATTTGTATATGTCCTTGTACTAATGATTCTATCAAGTGCCTCCTCAATAACTGAAAACCTCTTTAGTGTCTAAATCCTAACATAAGGTCACTGCCTATGTGGAGGGATATGAATGTTCCTGAAATTCACAGAATCAATTGAGGACACTGCCTTCCCTTTGGTCTGACTATTCAAAATGGAAGAAAATAAGGTGGATAAAAGCTATATTGCCCAAAGTACGATGAAGCTATAGGAATATTCTACTGAATTATAAAATATATTTGTAAGGGAATCAAATTGAATCATGTTTGCAAAATTACATAGTGCTTTCAGTATCCTTAAATTGCTTACTGCTATAAAAGTCTACCTTTTAATTTCAATTTAACACTAAAACACCTTTCAGGGCTGTCATAAGACTGTGAGTCATGCAACAACCATGTTTTTGAAAGACTCAGAATTACAAATAACCCAAGGAGCATGATGCATAGTAACCAGCTTGTGATTGCTTTTTACATGAGAAGTATCATAAAATGAGTAGGATATGGGTAAAGCACTTTGTAAAGTCCTACATAAATTCAGCTGTTATCAATAGTAGTATTACAACAGACATCATTGAAGGAGAAGAAATGGGGTGGTCATGTATTAAGACTGAAAACATATAGATAACCCATACTCTCAAGATAAAACCAAAAGGAAAACCTTTAGTACAATAATTGGGTAAATCTTCTAAGTGGCTTTATGCAAAAATTGCATATGAGAAAACCCACAGGTGCTGACCTCTAATATAAAATTCAGTTTTAATTCCCAAAGACCCAAATTTAAGAACAATGTTTTTAATAGACAGGGCCATAGTGAATATTCATAATATCCATATCTGGAAATATCAGTAATCAAGAAGAAACTAAAGCTCAGAGAAACCAAGTGGCTTACCCAAAATTACACATACTATTAAGGGGAAAGGAACAAGCATTTATTAAGTGCCTACTATATACCAGGCATTATGCTAAGCATTTTACAAATGCTGTCTCATTTGATTCTCACAATAATCCTGGGAGGTAGCTATTATTATTCCCATTTTACAACTGAAGAAATGGAGACAGACAGAAATAAACTGATTTTCCTGGACTCACAGGGCTAGTATGTGTCTAAGGCCAGATTTCAACTGAGGTCTTCTTGACTCTAGGCACAAATGATACAATGGCCAATTTTGGTTTAAAAGTACAGAGAATGAAATATATGTCTGTTCCCAATGTTGAATGTACTGACATATGTGGTAGATTGTTTAGTTTTGCAAAAATGTTGTTCTTTGTTCAAAGGGGTGGGAGGGGGAGTTACATGGGGAAATGACTCCTCTTTTAAAAAAATTCATCAATAAGGCTTTTTTAAATGATAGTACCACAAAAATCATTACAAAAGTCATAAGAAAATCAGAGGAAATTTCTTCCCTAGATCAACAGAATGATGTATTTTGAGATAGAGTATTATTCTTTGAAATGTTCTCAGTGATGGAACTAATAGCATGACAAGGACTCTTAGATCTCCATCTGTAGTAGGTTCTGTTCAATGGAAGGCAGAAATGTGGTCATTTAATGTGTTCTTGTGATATTGGTTCTGATAATCAGCATCAGCTAGTGTTTACCATTTCCCCTCCCCCTTTCCACTTCCTAGTGCCATTTTGATGGATCTAGGGGTATGCTGGAGCCGGCTTGATAGCCTGTCAAATGCTTCAAGTCAGAGTTTGATTCGCTGTTTGGTAGATTATCTAGGGAGTCAGCTAGGTGGCACAATGGATAGAGTATCAGCCTTGCAAATCAGGAGGAGGACCTGAGTTCAAATGTGACCTCAGACCCTTACTTTGTGACCTTGGGCCAATTACTCAACCCCATTTGCCTTAGCTCTTCACTTGTAAAATGATCTGGAAGAAATGGCAAAGTAGTCCAGTATTCTTGCCACAAAAATCCCAAATGGAGTCATGAAGCATTGGACCTGACTAATTGTTGACCCAACAAGATTGTCTAGACTGAAGACAGTGATGGAGAAAATGTTACTAATGCTGATAGTGTGTTAGTATATACATTTTTTCCCAAAGAGAGGCAGTTGTTAAACATTTACTAGCACACCACTGGATGGATCTGGGGAGCATGGGGAGGAGGATGCCTTCTAGGATAAAAATGATCCCAAATTAAAAACAAAAACAATGCTTACATGTTATAATAGAACACCATTACAATGTGATTTATGGTACCCCAATTTGAATATTCCACAAATTATAGACAGACACACAATTTCAGATAAAACTTAGTTGTCTGAAAAGACAAATGATATGCCTGATCCCACAGAGAACATTAAAATTTCTGCCTTATTTTATTTTCTTAAATTTAATTTACTGAAATAAAATCCAAATATTTCCACAACTTTTGGATAATTCAAAATCTGAAGTCTCTATTACCCCTAATGAGTAAAACTAAGTTATTAGTATCTCTTTGTATCTACTTACATGTTCTCTGTATATATGTTTTGTTTTGTTTTTTTAATTTCATTATTATTTTTGACAAAGGTTAAGCTGAAACGGCTGCTGTAGCTCCAACATGACAGCATACAAGCTACCTGTGATTTTCTGTCTCTGCGGTTGTTTGGTGCAGGTCCATCCCTTTGGCTGGCCAGAACTAGATCCAATGAAGCATATAACATCAGCAGGTAAGAAGCATCTTCATTTAGCAGCCTTAGATGCTGACAAGGACCCAAGTGTGAGTCTCCGTTTGGAAGGCATCACTTAACTACGTTCATTACCTTGGACAGTTCACTTGAGCTCTGAAGACCCCAGCTTCCTCAGCCTCTTTAAAATGAAGGGGCTGTTGGGAGAAAGAATTAAGAAATACGTATCTCTCTTCTTTCTTTGAAGAGGTAGGGGCCTAGGGGTATAAAGTGGTACATACACTATCTGACTCAATTGATCAAAATCTCTAAATTTTTGGAACTAGATAGATCATTGTCATCTGATCCTCTGGTGTGCCTTACTGACCCCTGGTCCTTGTCATTTGGCCAGCCACTGTCCCCTTTTCATTTCCGAGCTTTTCTATCCACGTGCAGCTGAAATCTTTTATATGCAACGTCTGCCCCCATTAGAGTGTCTGAGTCTCAAGAGAAGAAACTATCTCATTGTTTCTTCCTATTAGTACCCTCAGTCCACAAAGGACAGTTCTTGTCACATGGGCTGTGCTTAATAAGTGGCCTTTTCATTCACTGTAGGTTATCCAGTCCAACTATCTCATTTTTTCAGATAAGAAAACTGAGGAACAGAGAAGTTAAATGACATAAGAAGCAGGATATGAAGCCCAGAGTCTCTGACTCTGGAGTCAGGGCCCTTTCTACTGCCAAATGATTTTTCTCATTTATATTTTTTAAATTGTTCTTAATCCTTTTTACATGGCATATCATTAAAAATAAAATTCTTATAAAGTCTAAGGGTTGGACTAGGTCGGTTTTGGGTCATGGAGTCTTTATAATCTGGTGAAACCTATGGATTCTTCCTCAGAATGTTTTTAAATGTATAAAATTAGCTACAGGGTATAAATAAAAAAATAAAATGACAAGGTATTAAAATTTCACTAAGACTTCTGGGCTACTTTGTATACCTGTATACCTGTATAAGCTTTAGAGTTGCTTATAAATACACTAATATTTTAGGGACACTATGTACATAGGATTATTATGTTAATATTAGAATAAAGATATAATTTTCCTGATTCAAGTTTATGGAATCTTGAAATCTATCCTTGGGGGAAATTTGTGGACCTCAGGTTAAGAATCTCTGGACTAGAGATGGTCTCTAATGCCCCTTTATCTCTGAACCCTCTGATCCAATAAATTCCTGGAGTGAAAGTGCTTCCCTCCAAAGATGCTGGAGCATCAATCCTAAAATAATCCATATAGAAATAAAACCAATCCACTGTCTATTTAGGTGAACTGTATTTTATACTCTACCAGGGAGTAAACCTACCTCTAAGGAGACAGCATGGTGATAGGGCAAGACTAAGGAGAGAGCTATATAAAAAGAAATCGGATGGGGATTTTTGCATGCTCTCCTCAAGGGATCTCCTCTTCATCTCTTTCCTATTGTATCCTCTGGTCTTCTATTCCACTGCATCCAAAACCTTTTTTTGTGTTGTGAGGAACAGCTAAGGATCTTGTTGACTTTTTTAGCTGTAGAGTAATCTTCCTATGAGGAAGGGTTGTTTCATTCATTGTATTTATACCCTCAGCATCTAGCACAGTGAATGGAATATTTTAGGTACTTAATGACATTTGTTGATTACTGGTTTTGTTGGATGTATAGAGGGTTTTTTAAAAGACTGTCCTCACTTGGGAGATCAGAAAGGGTAGGGCATAGAGTAGTGAGATTTTTCCTACTGAATGGATGAATCATAGGACTACAGATTTAGAGATGTCATCAAGGGCAATCCTTTTCATTTTACAGGTGAGAAAACTTAAGTCCAGAGAAGCTGTGAAATGCCCAGAGTCATATAGGTAGAAATAAGCAGGAAAAAGATTTGATCACAGGTGCTCTGATGCCAAATCTGGTATGCTTTACATGTAAAATAGTTCTTCTGCTTAAGAGAATCTTTGACACCAAGGATAGGGATGTATTTGCCTTCCTTCTGTTTTGCTATGGAGGTATGAGAGTAAGGGTGAGATAAGGAAGTAGGTAGGGTAGTATCTGGAGAGATTATCATAGGAATGGTTAGACCAGGCATCTATCTATAAGTTGAAAGGCCCCAGGTTTCACAATTGAAGGTCCTTTGCTGCCAAAGAAAGTTGCCTGAGGCCTTTAGGATAAGGGCCTATCTCCAAGGGCCAGTCCAATCCTGACTCATACATTTTAGCACATCTACTAATGAACTTGGTTCTGGGGTGTCGTAACCCTGCCTCCACCCAAGGATCCAAGAAACACAATGGAATAATTGGAGATGCGCAGTTATTCTCCAAAATGGTTACAGCTTTATGGTAATTCATAAATAAGAACTGTCCAGCTGGACTTCCTAGCCTGGGAGATTAATGCATAAAAAGATTAGCCATAATCTACATCCACCCTGTGGCCACGGGTCAAATTGTCATTTTCTTCTTATAAGAATCCAACATTACTCACTTTCTCCTAGAATGAAGCAGGAGCTGGAACCTCATTGTTTATTTGTGCTGGCCTTCATGTTTCTTCTTCTGAAAGAAAGAGAAACAGTAAAAATGGAGGGTATCAATAAAACATTAAGTAAGAAAATTAAAAATAATGAAGTTCTAAAATTCATAAAATACTGCTGGCAATAGTTTATAAAGTAAAATAACAATAGCAAGCATTTATTATAATGCTTTAATGTGGCTTGTAAAGTGATTTACATCTGTTACCTCATCTGATCCTCACAAGTCTGTGAGGTAGGTTCTATTATTCCCATTTTTGCAGAGGAGGAAACTGAAACTCACAGAGGTTAAGTGATTTGCCCAGGGTCCATGACTAATAAATGTCTGGACAGGCTTTGCACTCAGGTTTCTCCTGATTGTAAGCCCAGCGCTGTATATCACCTAAATGCCTTTAAGAACTGAAATGATTTGGAAGTTGCTCACAATAAATCTGTCATTCTCAGTGAAGAGGTAAATGGTAAATAATCTGCAGAGGTAAATTCAGAGGACCAGGGTTCCATCTCCATATCTATCTACTTAATACTTGAGTACCTCTTCATTTGTTTCTTCTATAAAATGATAAGGACATTTACATTTGATGAACGCTAAGGTCCCATGCAACCTATAAATACTGTGAAATGGGGAATATGTATGGTACATTGTGGAAATTGAAGAAAGCAGGGAAAACCATACTAACACATAAGCATGACCTAAATAATATCCATTATGAATATAAAGTGGAGGTGATGAATAGATTTAAGGGATTAGATCTGGCAGATGGAGTCCCTGAAGAACTGTGAACAGAGGTTCAAAATATTGTAGGGGAGCTACAATGTTGAACAACAACAACAAAAATCATTCCAAAGAAGAGAAATTTCCAGGCACCAAGATGGTTGATTAAGCAATAAATAGCTATAACTTTCTCATATTTACCTCCAAACAACCATAAAAATAGTACACACACACACACACACACACACACACACACCACTCAAACAAAGCTTGGAACAGCAGAACAATAAAAAGACTGGGTAAAAGAATCTTTTTGCTTGAGATACTCGGAAGATAAGCATGAAAGATCTGTCTCATTCAGATAAAAAGACAACACAGTACAGGAAACATCCCAGCAAGTCAACAGCAAGCCCCACCTCAGGAAACCAGTGGTGGATCCTGAGCCCCAGTGTGGTGGAACAGGCAAACCCATCACCAGAACTGCCCATGTACGTCAGCGTAGCTCTAGGCAAACAGGCATTCTCCAGTTGTCAGCCTGCCAAGTGCTTCAATGAGCCCAGGGAAATATGGAAACATTCCACCAGTCTCAGTACTCACCAGACTACAGCACTAGGACTCCAGCTCAGCCCCCAGGTAAGGTGCCAGCACCCCACAGCCTCCAGAAGCACCAGCTACCCCCTCAGCATAGCACCAGACCACCAGGGTCCCCTGTGTACCTCAGGGCAACATCAGTGCAGCACCAGGTATATGATCAGGGTCTACAGTCCCTGGCACAAGAAGCCTGAGACAGTGCCCCTTCCACCACAGGAGCAGAACTCAAGTTTAAAAGAAAGAAAAAGGGATAAAATAAAGATGAGGAAAAAAACAATACAAAAAGAATCTGACCATAGAAAGTTATTATGGTGACAGAAAAGATCAAGACACAAACTTGGAAAAGGACAACAATGTCAAAACACCTTTGGGTAACTCTAATGGTCTGGTCACATTGTTCAAATGCCAAGCATACACTTGCCTAAAATACTGCTTTGTGGAGAACTCAAACAGGGCATGTGTCCACATAGTGGTCAGAAGAAGTGATAAATAGACATTCTCAAGGTCTCTCTGAAGAACTCTGGAATTGCGTGGCATGGGAGACTCTGGCACAGGAATGCTCAGCATGGTGTGCCTGCATCAGAGAAGGTGCTGTGCTCTATCAACAAAGAAGAAACAAAGCAGCTCAAAAGAAATGCGAGATGCACAAATTGAGAGAATCCACCCCAAATGTTCACACGGACTATTTGTGCCCAAGCTGCAGTAGAGCATTCCAAGCTCTTATTGGTCTGATCAGCCAGTCAGACACATTGAAACTTGACTCTAACATAGTGATACCTTTTTGGTCCTCTTTGAGAATGAAAGATAACAGCCAATCAAACCAAACGGTTACCAATGAATAATCAACCAAACATTAAGTTTATCAACTATTTGGCAAGTCCTAAAATCTGGGAAAGATTGCTGGTCAATTGTTTATGAAGTAAAAGACTAAAGGGATTTAAAAGTTATTCTCAATGGTATTTTCAGCACTGTAACAGTTGGGCATTATTATGTCAGGGGACATCTTGTCACCCAGCCCGGTGGGGCAAACACAATCATTGACTGCTGAGGCCCTCCTGTAGCCAAATGGGCACTGGTTGGTCATAGTGCCCTTTTGGCTCTTATGCCTCTTCACCCATGGCCTAAAGACCCAAGGAGGGAGCTCCTCTTCCAAACTGGCCTAGTAGTGAAGAACTTTTGGACCAGTGAACTAACAGGGTGAGTCCAGGGCTCCTTCCTTGAAGACCTCTCTCAAATCACTCAGAACTTAGGATCCAAAAGTCTGATTAGAACTGGGATTCTTCAAAGCCATTGTTAGGGGGTTTTGGAATCCTCACAATTTATTCACTTAGTGGGAAGAAACCAGTGCAGAAACAGAACTCCCTGGCAGCCGTGTTCCCTAAGGCTTCCCTGGACCAGGATGTGTGAGCTGGAGGTTTTCTAAAATATGTTGTCACCATGGCTATTCATAATTTGGGGTGAGAGCTGTGTGGACATAGCCACTGAGCCCCTTTAGATCCCAAACTACAGGAAGAAGCAGTAGGCAGCTAGATATCTAACAGTCATCTGACCCTGAAGGCAATTTGATGTTATGAAAGCAATTCACCTATTAAATTTTCTCTGGAAGGAAGCTATTTTGATTCTAAATAGATGGTACAACTACAGTTCTCATACAAGGGCAAGTGAAAATTTCCAAGGGTTCTGAAGACAAATCCTGACAGAGGATATTCTGTAAATTCATCTACAGGGGTCGCTCTGTGCCCAGGCTGGATTCACCTAGCTCTACTGAGGGCTTCACCAAGAGTTCAGGCACCTTGAGACAACCAAGTTTGAGGACATTCCTAGGTGCTAACATCACCCATTTGGCTCACTGTTGTTGAATGATCCGACCAAATGATTTCTTGCTTTTTTGAAGACAGATTGAAAGGCATGAGTCACTGAAGGATGAGTCACAAACTGGTCACCTTGTGGAGGAAGTTGATGGACATTTCTCCATTAAAAAGAACTGGAATAGCAACCAGTGATTACATCTGTGTTGTAGACCACATAGTTCTCCACAATTAGCCACAACATGCTGACAAAGCAGTGAGTCCAATGTCTTGCACGTGATTATTGTTTAAGGAATTTTTAAAAATTGAATTTGTTGTTGAATTGACTACAGAGGATGAGGTAAAATGGCCTCTGAGTTTCCCTTTACCTATAGATCTAGGATCCTGTGAGATACTAATGAGCTAATTAGTTCTGTATAGGAGATTAGGCAAAATAATGGGATTCACTTTGACAAGTATCTCCTGATACCTTGATAAATATGAGTCAGGTCCTATGTTGTAAGGGGATCATTTACATGTGTGTATATATGTGTGGAATATATATGTATACATATATGTATTTATTATGACATATATGAAAGTACATATGAAGTACACATACCATATACATAATACACATACATATAAAATACATATACACATACATACATATATGATAATTTTTTGGAAGGGAGGTTAGATGTGATTTGGATTTCAATCAGATGTAGCAAGGGAAGAATTTTAGGATCTATGTGGGGTGAAGGCTCTGAGCTAATAAAGGCATACACATTGGTGGGAATAATTGCAGTTTGTCCTTCATTCTCAAAGAGGACCATGGCATCAGGGAAATGATGACATGACTTGTAGTTGAAGTAGATCTGAGGGAGGGAGGACTGTGCAAAGTCAGCAGCCTCATTTTCTCTACCAGAGCCATCTGGGTCCAGTGGCCAGATATCTATCAGGACAACTGGAGATGGTGCAGGATGCAATAGAAGACCTTGGCCTTTTTAAACTAAGGTCTTTTCAAGTTCTCACTTTGAGTGAGGCAACATTCATTCAGTGCGTAGACCACTGTAAGAAGTAAGCCAAGGGATGGCCCCTTTAATTAAAAGAAAAACTGGTAGGGGAAGGTTCTCAGGGTTGCTGGCCAAAAGAGAAACAGTTACTATACCAGTGGTTCTCAACCTGTGGGTTATGTTCAGTTTGTAACAATGAAAATACATTCTGCATATCAGATATTTACATTATGATTCATAACAGTAGCAAAATTACACTTATGAAGTAGCAACAAAAATAATTTTATGATTGGGGGTCACGACAACATGAGGAATTGTATTAAAGGGTCACAGCATTAGGAAGGTTGAGAACCACTGCTATATACAGTCACCCAGAGCCAGGAGGACCCTAAAATAACCATTAAGTAGAGCTTGACTGGGAATGAAAGGGAAAATTAAAGGAAGTCGGTGAAAAGGTTGGCCTGAGTGGGAATATTAGTGAGGTAGGTAAGGGAATAGTCAGAGATGAAAGAAATGAAGTGTCAAAAAACTGTATCTTCATATAAATTTTGTAAGCCTCTCTGAACCCGTCAAGACTTCTTCGATTTGTTGGAGTATGTTGTCCCCAGGGTGAGAAAGGCTTGGTGATAGGAAAGCAGTAAACATAAAGGGTTTGAAACTATGGTTAAATGTCTTACTTGTTAAGGAGCTATTGTATTTAACAAGTGACAAGTGAAATCAGCTTGTCATTTTTTTCAGGGTGGTATCATAAAATCCAGAGCCTAATGAATGCTGTGTTTGTTGACAAACATCAGATCCCTAAAGGAAAGGGGTCTTACTCCGTGGGATGCACAGACTTAATGTTTGACTTCACCACTAAGGTAAGGCATTAGGATTGGAGAATTATTCGTTTTCCCTTGCAACTCTTCTATCAGACTGACCTTTTTACTAGTTTATTGATTTCCAGAACAACTATAGTAGAGTGAAAAGACATCTATAGTTAGAAAGCCTGAGTTCAAATTCTAACTCTGCTAATTACTAACCTGTGTAATCTTGGCAAAAGTACTTTGACTACCCTAAGTCTGAGTTTCCTCATCTGGAAAATGAAGGGTTAAACTAGATGGCCTTCAATGTCCCTTTCTAGCTAGAGAGTTATGATTCTAAGTTTTCTTTAGATATATGATTCCTTTTGTTTTGTTAAAAAAAATTGAAATGGACATTAATACAGTTAAACATGCTTAGTCATTATTTATTTACACTTACAATAGTTACATCCAATACATAAAGTAGGGGCAGCTAGGTGGTGCGGTATAGACAGAAGATCTCAAGGCCTAGAGTTGGAAAAACCTGAGTTGAAATCTTGCTTCAGATATTACTAGTTGTGTGACTCTGGACAAGTCACTTAGCTCTTGTTTGCCTCAGTCTCCTCACTTGTAAAATGGGGGAAATAATAGCACCTACTTCCTGGGGTTGTGAGAATCAGATGAGATAATAATTATTGAGCACAGCTATTTTGTCCCTCTGCTCTCCCACTTTTCCTCACATATGTATGCCTTTCTTCCAGTTTACTTTTTCACTTTGCATTATTTCCTGGTGGTCTTTCCAAGTTTGTTTACATTTCTCATACTTTGTCAGTTTTAATTGCATTGTAATCTTCTGTCCCAGTTGCAATATACTATAGCAAGTTTAAACTTTGCCCTAATACTGGGCTTTAGATAATTTCCACTTTTCATTTTTTTTAAATTAAAAATACGTTCCTTTCCTTCCCTGACAGGGCAGCTTACTGCGTCTCTATTATCCTTCCCAAGACAGTGAATATCACAGCACTGTATGGATCCCGAATAAAGAATATTTTATAGGTCTTAGTGATTTTCTTGGATTCCACAGGATCCTGGGCAAATTCATGGCCTGCTTCTTTGGTAAGATTTGTTGGTTCTGCTTTACATTTTTTTATTCTTCTCTCTACTGTTCTCCCCTCCTCCTCTCCCAACCTACCCCTCAAGAAATATAGGAAAGCCTGAAAAACAGCAGGCTCACCTGCCTTACTACTCATCTGGTCAACAACGGTTTCTGTCAATTAAAAGAGCAAGACAGGTTTTCAGATTTGAAAATGTCAGATCTAAGCACTTCATAGGCTCATATTTTTATAGCTGGGAAAGAACTTAGAATGCATCCTCCCTTCCTTTTTTCCCCTCTACTTCTTCATTATACAGCAAAGGAAACTGAGACTCAGAGGCATTATCTGCCCAAGGTCTTCTGGATAGAAAGTGGCAGAGACAAGATTGGACCTCAGGGACTCGTTCTATTTTTTTAGGGTTCCAAGATTTGAGAACATCTAAAAATTTCTGGACATCAAATAAATTCTTAACAACACTGACCAAAATGAGTTCTCAGAGTCGGCCTTTCACTGTCCTCAATGACTCAAGGGTCTAAAAAATTCCCTAGTTAGTTAGACATCTATTACTGGACATGCACCCTAACTGATTTCTGCTTTCCTTGGTGGTACCTCTTCTGTTTCTACTTCTAAGTTCCCAACCCACCTGCTTGTAAAATGAAGGTATCATAGGATTAAAGAGCTAGAGAAGGCCGAGATTTTAAGAGCTAAGTGAGATTAAGTGACAAAGAAGGAGCTGAGACCCACACAAATCAAATGACTAGCCCAGGGTCACAAAATTAGAAGGTACCAAAAGTGGAATTAGAACACAGGTCTTTCTGACTCCCACGCTAGCACATATCCACTATGCTATGCTAAAACATATGCTGTGTTTTAGGTATGGTAAAAAGCAAAGCTGATTTAATTCCTGGCTTTGGTTGATGTTGCTATTATGGGAGGGGCATCACAGTATACTTTAGGGTCAAATGAAGGGAGGAGAATGGAAGAGAGACAAATCTGTCTTCCTTTTATCAGGCCATCCATACTTCAACCTAAGAAATTAAGAAAAATCATCCCTTAAACTCAGGTATGTCGTTCCACTGCAGTCAAAAAATTAAATTTTCTTTCTTCCTTTGCCAAAACTGCGTTTGCCCCACCATGAGAGAGCCAGTATGATACAGGGTAAGGGGAGCAATGGACAAGTTACAAAACTTGAGTTTGAATCCCTACTCTGTGATCTTGACTATTTTGTGTTAATTCTCTGAGCCTCAGCTTTCTTACCTTTGTAATAGCGATAAAAATATTGCCTAGGTGACCTAGTGCAAAGTGTCTTTTAATCTTTCCCAGTCTCAGTTTGTGCAAAATCTGTGCAAAATGAGTATGTTGAATTAGATGGTTCCTCTCAGCTCTAAGACCTAGGGAACTTATGCTATTTTTCACCACAAAGTTCAAAAGGGGAGGAAATGAGATGTTTTTAAAGCACTACTATGTAAATGTCAGCTATTATTATTATTATACAGTTTCTTTATTCAATTCGAGTCTACTATGATAATCTTTTTTGCCGTTGTCCAACTTGACCTTCTCCTTTTGAGGTTGGAGGCACAGGGAATGTGATTTCATTGTTATCAGGAATTCACAGTGAAGAAATGTGTTGTTTTACCAATTCTGATTGACACCTGCTGTGCAGTTTTTTAGGTGTATAACTTAGACTTAGAGTCACCTGGGGCACTGAGGGATTAAATGACTTGGGCTGGACTATACAATGACAAGGCAGGATTTGAACCCAGGCTTTCTTGATTCCAAAGCCAGCTGTCTATCCCTTAGACACATTTCCCTCTAATATAGTCAAACATTTCTCATTGTGTTGATATTAACTGTCTTCTCAGAGCTCACACCGCTTTTTAAAAAGAATTTTAAATTTTTTATTTTGATTTTTATTACTTTATTTATAGTTTTCAACATTCCCTTCCATAAGTTTTAAACTTTCTCCCCCTCCCTCCCCAAGACAACATATAATCTGATATGGGCTCTACATATGCATTCCTGTTAAACATACATTCACAGTAGTCATGTTGTATAGAAGAATTATAATGAATGGAAGAAATCATGAGAAAGAGAAAAATAAAACGAAACAAAAATAGAAAATAGTCTGCTACACTCTGAATTCAGACTCCATAGTTCTTTCTTTGGTTGTGGATGGCATTTTCTATTGTGAGTCCTTTGGAATTGTTTAGATCCTTTCATTTCTGAGAAGAGCTAAGTCTATCAAAATCATCATCTCACACTGTGGCTATTACTGTGTATAATTTTCTCCTGGTTCTGCTCCCCTCACTCAGCATCAGTTCACATAAGTCTTCAGATTTTTCTGAAGTCTGCCTGATCATCATTTCTTATAACACAAAAGTATTCCATTATATTCATATACCGTAACTTGTTTAGTCATTCCCCAGTTGGTAGGCATCCTCTCAAATTTAAGTTCTTGACCACCATAAAAAGAGCTGCTATAAATATTTTTGTACATGTGAGTCCTTTTCCCATTTTTATGATCATATAATCACTCCTGATTACCACCGCCACCACCACCACCCTTAAAAAACACTTTCCAAATTTAATTTCAATTTTTCCCTGTTCTGTAGAAATTTAAAAAATAGTGATAAAAATAAACTTATGACTTATCTGGCAGTATGGCAGAGTGACTACATTCTCCAAATTATCATAACCCCCAAACTACATAAAAGTAAGTGTGCATTACAATAGGAACTGCTTTCTCTAAATTATTACAATCCCAAAACCTCATAAAAATAATATGCATAAATAATAGCTACAACTGAGTATATGAGATAAGAAGACACAACTAAAGTTTTTAAAAAAGAAACAAATCATGGAAAGATGTCAGAGATGTATTCTAATACTTAAAACGTCCATGCGTCATTCTTCCTCCCATACCCACTCTGTGCCCAAGTGCAGTAAGCACAAGAAAACTCATAGGCTTGTGACTCATGGTTCAACTGTAAGAATCTCCCATGACTGAGTGATCCTGATTCCATGCCTCCCACTCTACAAAAAAAGAAACAGGAACTGATTTTGCCCAGCCTTGCAAAGGAATGAGAAAGAAAGTGAAGGAGGAAAGCAGCAGAAGATTCAAGCTACACCCAAAGCTACAAGTCAAAGGAGAAAAGAGCATAATGTCTGAGGGAAAAGGAACTCTAAGCCCAGATGGGGCCATTCCACTCCCTCTGGAGTTTACTGGGACCACAGCCAAGCCCTGTATCTACCAAAGTAAGGAACTGGAAGGTGACCGGGAGGTCTGTATATCAGTTGAAGGTGAAGGGATGAAAGCGTGAAGAAGGAACCCAAAGGGAATTGTCAAGGAATTCATAGAAGAGAAAGGTCTAAAGGCCAAAAACTTGAGAGAGCAAGCCTAAATAACAACCTACCTTACAAGCAAGTAAATTGATAGAAAGGATAATCATAAAAATGGAAGAATGAGTAAAACCTTAAAGAGAAACCAAAGCATACTAACTATTATGGCACAAGCAACATCGAGCTTAGTAACATCACGGAAACAAAGTAGGTGTTTAATGCTAATTGCCTGACTGAATGATCCAGAATTGCCTGATTAAAAAGTCAAATCCTCTAGAGATCATGAAGTAAAATAAATACTGGTTCAAAAGGTAACAATACAAATTTAGAAACCTCACATATTTTAAGTGCTTGATACTTTGTGTGATCACTTCCACAATCACAACACAAAAATACTCATGTAATTCTGCAGTCTCATTGATGGGGATTTTCCTTCCAGTGATGGAACGGACAATAATTTCATGCCTGTCTATTCATATTCAGTATAATTTTAATGATAATATAATAATATATATAATAGTAATATAATTCTGATAATGGCGAAAAGGGAGAAGGATGAAGCACTACAGGGAAATTTGAGGATGGTAAACATACACCTGTTGGACATCATTATTTTATGAGTTTTCCTCTATGGTTTAGCCAAAGCTTGGAAATAATAACTGTAGCACGTTTATAGGCTCTGGAACAATTCTTCCAATCCACACTGCTAAATATGGTTCCAAAGCAAGGCTACTTATAGCTCCATCTTCTTTAGGGTTCCAGGGCTACTCCTAAAGGACTTGGGGCTTTTTTGTTTGTGTAAAATCAATTTAATTGATTGCTTAGTTTTTCCAATTAAAAATTAGAATTTTCTCTCTCCCATTCTTTCCCCCATTGAAAAAAAAGAAAACTTGTGTAACAAATATTCATAGTCAAGCAAAATACATAACCACATTACCTAAAAGATTAATTTTTGCAGGCTCCCACTGCCCCATTTAATAATGTTTTTAAAAAATGAAATAGAATTCTCACAATAAATATGCATAGTTCAGCCAAAGAAATTCTGTGGGGTCCTTCTATACTCTTGCTCTCAAGCACTCATCCAGTGTTCCATCCAATATCATTCATCTAATTAATAACTCCTCAACATGATAGCCAGTGATTAGTGCCCTTATATACTTTTGAACAGTTCATAACTCTTCAGTGTTATTGATAACAAATTAGCAAATTAGATTTCACAAAGGGACATATATATTTACATATATATGTATATATATGTATATATATATATATATATATATATATATATTTTTTTTTTTACTATACCAAGACATAAAGTATGCAAATATTCAAAAGCAGGAGCATACTCCTAATCTACCTCATTGATCCCTGGGGAAAGTGGTCTCAAACTTAAAGAAACTACTATAAACATTCTTCTTCCCACCAAGTTAACTTCTGGGTGCAGCATAGCCAACGGACAAATTACTCCCTTGCTTGCAGGCCTCAATGTGTTGACTGCCATGTTGACTGAGGACTGGCTGTAAAGTTCACCCCTCAGGGGTGGTTCTTTCCCTAGTTTGATGGCTGTAGTTACTGGCAGACTCTCCTGGAGATTCTTATTACTAGATCTGTGACAGCTCATCTAGCCAACCTTTCCAAGCTCACAAAATCATAGCCTTGTCTACTCTGTCTCTGTGACTCATTCACTTAAGGGAATAATCAAAACAAGAGAGAAAGAAAATTAGCCACAACTAGAATTCCAGGCCACATGGTGGCAACCAGTAAAGGGAAGGAGAGGGTTCAAC
>JAQQSW010000030.1:107517-215133 GCA_028646575.1 Pseudocheirus occidentalis | reverse complement strand
GGGAACAGATTGTGGGAGGTGTCTTACAGTGGGATCAATGTTCTGGGCTGGGGGATAGGGACAAAAAGGGGAGAAAATTTGTAACTCAAAACCCTGTGGAAATGAATGATGTAACCAAGAAAATAAATTAAAATTAAAAAAAAAAAAAGAAATACAACTCAGACAATACACTGTATTCTCAGCAAGGGAGTACTGCTCCTCACAGACAAAGAAAAAAATGATCCTTCACTGTTTGTAACAACTGGAAAAACTGAGATTCAGAGAAGTTACCCTGTATTAGGTATATAAAATTGTGAAAAAGAATGATTCTTGGAATTCTTAATTCTTTAAGTCACACTCCACCCTCAAGCATCAGCAGGATTTAGTCAGTTAATATTCTCTTAAATTGTCTCCTCTGCATACAGAATAGGATCACTTTATGCTCTACAATGCAAAAGCAGGGGGTGGAGGAGGTGGACAAGAGGTAGTGGGAGGACAGTGGTGTTGAATTTTTACATTATATGAACAACATGTACTAAGCAAATACTAAAGAGGTTTTGTAGGCACAAAAGAAAAAAAAAACCCAAACTAAATGTGTCTCACTTCTGATTGAGAGGAACCAATAAGAAAGAGAATACTTTAAGAGAAAAGCTATAAGCAAGGAAGAAGCTATTGAGATTTTTATATCAAGTATTCCCTAGGGCTCTGGACAAGCCAACCCAGTTTCTGAGATAAAGTTAAGGTAAATAAGGCTTTTAAAAAGACTGAAAGGACCAAAGGCAAGAAACAGAAAAGAAGAATACTTATTTGTAGCTTTAAGATTTCTACTTAATAATAAGTTGTTCTAACATTTTAGTGTTCATGAAGTTCTAGTTTCATAAAGTTTCTCTTCTCTCTCTCCCCTCCCCAAATACATAGCATATATATGTACTTACATACTTATATGTGTGTATATTGATTTTTTAAAACAAAAATATGTTTGGGGAATTTGGGCACCATACCCTTAAGTATCACAAAGATACCTAAAGACATGGTGCCCTTATGAACTCTAGAAAAACATTTTTCTTACTTGGATACTGTGCAAACAAGATCCTTTATCTTGGAGCAGTATACAGAAATATCTATGAGCAGTTCATAAGAGGTAGATTTAAACCCTGAAGACTTGAAACTATAAAACTAGATTTATACAAATTATTATTCAAACAATCTATATATTTGTTAACTTTCTCATAAAAGTAAAGTCTGAAATTTCCAATATTTTCTAAAAGAAATGCTGGGCTGGAAAATAAAAGCCTTTGGTTTAAGCTTAGCTTGTCAAGAGGCTGTATGACTATGGGCAACTCATTGAACCTTTCTATACTTAAGTTTTCTCACTGATGAAATCTTTGAAAAATTTAACACATAATTCTTTAAAAAGCACTTTGTAACCTTAAAACAGCACATTTAAATATGAATCGACATGAGCTAATCTAATCTAATTTATGAATTAATTATAATAATATCTAGCATTTACATAGCACTCTGTGCCAGGCACTGTGCTAAGCACTTTACAAATTTACTTGATTTAAAAATACACATTTTAAACATCAAACCTGAATATGCTCAAAAATAAACTGCCTTAACATGAAAAATAATCAATTCTAGACTACTGGAATTCAAAAAGGGAAAAACTGTATCACAAATAATTTGTTCACTTGAGTAGGTTTTGTTACAGAAAAAAAATTATGATAGCATCTATGAAAAGAAAGATGTTTTTGATATGAGACCCTCTATCCTAAAAAATCTTATTTAGGAGGATTAAAAAGATGAATTCTGTTAAACAAATATTCGTCAAGTGGCTACTACAACATTCAAGGGCTTAGAAGAAACATTAATTAAATGAGAATGACCTAGGGCAACAAAAATAAATGTGTATTGTGACTAAAAATCAAGCCTCCAAGATTTAAGTTTAATCACTTACCTAAGGCAGATTAAAAAAACAACAACAACAACAATAAAGCAATAACTAATTAAAAAAAAACAGCTTAAATAACTGCAGCAAAGGAAGACCTTTCTCTTGGAATTGCCTTCAAGAATTCTCAAGACTTCTTCCCAGACTATTAATAATTTCTTATTTTCAAGCTCTTGAGGGCATGGAAAAAAGCAATAGTATTGTTGCAAAAACCTTAGCTTGACAGGTTACTTACTTCTGAGTAAGCAAGGGTGATATGTTCATAGATTCCTTGGTGATGGTGAATCGCGTCTTCTAAATCCTGCAGCTCAGAAGGAAGCTCTACCTCACCACAGGCTTTGCACCATGAATCTACGTTACTCATATACTAGGAAGTAAAAAAAAAAAAAAAAAAGATTACCTTTACCCATAATAATTTAAACTAATTAGAAACATACATTATGAAAGCAATTTGTAAGGATGAGCAATTAAAAGAAGAAATAATTATTTAAAATTATTCATTTAATTATAAATTAAATATATTATAATATAAATTATATATTAGTATATTATGTAAAAACATATATTATAAATAATTATAAAAATATTTAAATAATTATTTAAAATTCAATCTAACTGGTTAATAAGCTTTATGGAGTGATCAAATTAACTGAGAAGTCCTACCTCTGAAAACATGTTCCTTATTTCACTACACTGTCAGGTGCACAGAGCTGAGCTCCATTCGCTATCATCAAATTCTACCAAAGTCAGGGCTCCAAAATATCTCAACTTTGTGAGCCCCTTTCAGCCCTATACCCTCCTCCTAGATTTAAGGACTAATAGAAAAATAAAAGCAAATTAAGTCATTCACCTAATATTAGCAAGAATGGCCTGCCCAGTTTTTCTACCCACTGCAAAAGCAAATGAGCAGGAAGACTAAAATTAAACTACTGAGGCTGAAATTCTCAACTGAGGATGTTGAATCTGGGAGAGAGATAAGGGCATATGGAAGCAGTGAAATCATTGGAGTCCTAACCTAATTTACATGTAAACTAGAACAGTCCTAGCTATACCAAACAGCTTAGAGAATATCTGCTGCAGACTCTAGCAGTTGAAAGTCATTCCAATCTGTCTTTAGTTCTTCCCCATCTTATTTCCCTATTGTTAAACAAATAGCTGATAAATCAGTGCCAATTTTCTTATGCGAAGGCCTATTAGGATCTATAATAGTTAAATGTCTAAGGCACACATACAGCAGAAGGCCCAATTAAGAAACTAATCCAATTAAGCTAAAGAGACATAAAACTTTTTTCTCTATTTTAAATTCTTTCATATCCTTCCCACTAAAACATTTTCTTCGATATAAGGAAAAGCAAAGGATGACTAGCTATTATAAATGAGTAAATGGCTGAGAATGAATGAATGAATCAATCAATCAACAAAGCATTTGCTATACGCCCCTTACTATCTGCAAAGCACTGTGCTGATAAGTTTGCTGGAGAGTTACATGGCCCGGTGGAGAGAATGCTGGGCCTGATCAAGAAGACTCATCTTCCTGAGTTCAAATGTGACCCTGGACAAGTCACTTAACCCTGTT
The DNA here is from genome assembly GCA_028646575.1 of Pseudocheirus occidentalis. NCBI lineage: Eukaryota > Metazoa > Chordata > Mammalia > Diprotodontia > Pseudocheiridae > Pseudocheirus > Pseudocheirus occidentalis. Next base: position 211,627 of record JAQQSW010000030.1, on the reverse strand, counting down.
TGCCTCACTTTTCTCATCTGCAAAATGAGTTGGAAGAGGAAAAAAAAAAAACACTCCAGCATCCTAGCCAAGAAAACACCAAACTAGGTCACGAAGAGTTGGACAAGACTGAAACAACTAAACATCAACAATAATGTATTTGCCAGTCAGGAAATTTATTACATGCCTTTAAAAATGCAATATGAATAATATTTTTTCTACCATTAATGTATATTGCTCATGTACTAGAAAGTAAAATAATAATAATAATAACAATAATTACCTTTACCCATAATACATTCAGATCTACAATACTTAGGAGAAATGAAAAGAATACTGTAGGATGTAACAAGACACCTCAGTTCATATTTCACTTACTAGTTGTGAGACTAGAAGGTTAATGGGATATTAGATATTCCCTGCCTATTAATAGGCCTCACGTTTAGCCCACTGCTTAGGGGAGGCTTGCTTACAGGAAGGCTTTCACACCTCTTGCTAACTTCTAATTAGGCACTGAATCAAGAAGGTTGTGATGCCTTCTGGCTCTGAGAAGTGTGTATATATACTCTTGAGTTGCTATTTTGCTTTGGGGACTTGCTTATAAGGATCTTTGTGATTCCCTGTTCAAGATTCTGAGAGGCTATGTGTTCAGAATTCCCAACTGCTCAGATATAAATGCTCTCTCAATCCAGAGATAATATGTAAAGAGTATAGTTGATTCAGGCAGTCAGAGTCCTGTCTGTTGGTCTTTATTTCTCTGAGTACATTTTCTCTGAAGTTCAGGGTGCTGACTTTTCCCCTGAACTAGTAAATGTAATCTAAAAAGATCACTGACACCTTAAACAGCTATCTTTCCTAGTGAAACAGATCTGAGACTGTGCTAGCAGCCATCCTGAGTATGCCAGTGTGGTTGCTACTACAGTGACCTTAGGCAAGTGACTTAGAATCTCTGGTCCTTGTCTATTTGATAAAATGGTAATGAAGCTTTAACTTGCCTACAAATAGCAAGATGGATCAGATGTTCTTGAGATCCTTTATAGGTTTAGAATTTATAATCTGATGATTTAACAATACATCCAAGTTCTTTTTTCTACCCTTTCCTGCTATGATACCAATTAAGAAGTCAGAAAAAATCGGGACATTTAAAATTGGATGTTTCCTGGGAATCTCACATACAACACTTCTGAAAGAGAACTCATTGTCTTTTCCCACAAACCCACTCCTCATCCCAACTTTCTGATTTCTATTAAGAACATTACCATACTTCTAGTTACACCCAGGTCTGCAACCTTGTTATCCTTGACTCTGAACTCTCAATCATCCCACATATCCAATCAACTGCAAAATCTGGTACTGTCTTTGTCCATGTCATCTTTCAGTTATGTCCCCTTCTCCCCACTCACACAGCCACTACTCTAGCTCTAGCGATCATCACTACTTCCCAGGACTTTCCCACTAGCCTCATAATTAGTCTCCCTGCCTAAAATCTCTCCCTACTCAACCATCCAGGCCAAATCAACGTCCAAGTCTCCCAGGTTCAGAACCTACGCATCATCCTGAACTCTTCATTATCTTTCCCCTATCATATCCAATCTCTTGTCAACGCTTGTTGATTTCACCTTTGCAATTATTTCTCACATAAGACCCCTTCTCTCCTTTGATACTGCCAGCACCATAGAGGCTCAGGCTTTCATTTCCTCATGACTAGACTATTACAAAAGACTTCCGCAAGTTTTTCCCCACTCCAATTCACCCTCCATTAGGTTGCCAAAGTGATTTCTAGGTCTCACCATGTCTTGTACACACACACACACATACACAGCACTCATTAAACTCCTGTGGCTTCCTATTACTTTCAGGATCAAATCCTGTTTAACATTCAAAGAAAGAAAGGAAGTCTTCTTACACATTACCTGTACCCTTCAATCAGTGACACTAGGCTACTCGTGGTTCTAAGAACAAGATAGTCTCTCACCTCCTTGCATTTTCTCTAGCTGTCCCTCCATGCCTGGAATGCCCTCTCTCCTCATCTTCACTTCCTGGAGCATCCATCTAAAATTCCAGCGACACTTTAGTGTAATACAGGGAACCTTTCCCAAACCCTCTTAATTCTAAAGCTTTCATTTTACGATTATTTCCTATTTAGCTTACACAGAGTCTGTCTGTTCATAAGTATCTGCATGTTGTTCCCCTGACCGCCTATTTGCTTTTGACCTCCTTGAAGGAAGAGTATATCTTTTGCCTTTCTTCCTTTCTTCTTTTCTTCCTTCTTTCTTTTCTTCCTTCCTTCCTTCTTTCCCACAGTGCTTAGTACAATGTCTGATGTGTAGTAGATTTTTAATAAATGCTTACTGATTCACTGACAAAATAATTTTTTCCCCTAAGTGCAGGTCTCAGTTTGTCACCTGCCCCTCTTTGCCAAATTCAATAAAATTTAAGGGCTTCCAATTCTCTCTCTGATCTTTGGCATAACCCAGCCCCTCCCCACTTTTCCAGTCTTCTTACACCTTTACTCTCATGCACACTCTGTACAGGCCAGGATTACTTTTTTTCACAAACATGCCATCTCTCACCTCTGTAACTCCATACTGACTATCTCTCGTGCCCTGAATGCTATCCCCATTCACCTCTGCCTTCCAGAATCCCCGGTTTCCTTCGAAACACAACTCAAAGGCTGTTCTGGTCCTCGTAGCTCCTAAATGCTCTCCTCTCTAAACCTTCTATCTACTCTGTATGCATTTTAAACGTACCAACTCAAGTACATGCTGTCTCCCCCATTACAGTATAAGATCCTTGAGGGCAGACTGTCTTTGTTTTTATCTTTGAATTCCCAGCACTGAGAACAATGCCTAACAAATAGTAAGTATTCAATAAATAGGTGTTGGTTGGCTGATTTAACTTGAAATATTAAAAAGCTATATAATGTTAAAGGTAATTAGCTAACAGTTGAGTCATAGCATAATTGATTGTTTTTGGCTAAAGATCAAAACTTCCAAAACAAAACTAACTGAAAGTAACATTTTATACAGAACAAGTAAGGTGACGTTTTTAGCACAAAAACATATAACATTTTTGAACTTGTTTTATGAATGAAAGGAATCAATATATCATTCTGTCAAATTGACATTTTTTGTCAAACTGATTTTTTGTGGCAAGCAACGCAGAGAAGAATAAACATTCTATGTCAGACAATAAGTAAATTTTCTAGGCTGGTACTGAGTGGATAATAGTCCATAGGTGCATAATATTCAGGGCTTATGGATTTTAGTTCCTTAAGGAAGGGATCCCACTGTTCATTTACTCCAACTTCTTCATTTTACAGATGAGGAAACTGAGGCCCAGAAAAGTTTAACTGTCGTAAGATTATAGTTCTCCTGATTCCAGTCCAATGATCTACGTATGCCACATGAAATTACACCTCTACATTTATGGTATGATATAAGTAAGTCATTGGGCATAACAGGATGTCAAGAGGCTGACTTTCTACTTTAAGTATGCTGTGCTAAATGAGTTTCTGGACACCTGCATTCAATTATACCTCTGGGAATTAATAAAGTGAATTTTTTTTTTCTATAATCTTGCGTTTGTAATGCACTCTTAGCATCCAAATCCATGGAAACCATATGAATAGAGTAAAACTGTTCTTTGAGAGTGACACATTAGTGTAAGAACCTAAGTCCCAACACCAAGTCATATATGTTGAAAAACATAGTTTGGGGATCGATCACCTGGGCAAACAGCTGAATGGCTCAGTGTAGTAATTTACTGAAAGACTTGGGAGATCTAGTGGACATATGAGTGAAAATATGAGTCATATGTTCTAAACTATGTAACATTTCAGAAAATGTGGGTTTTTAGGAGTAGATTATCGGTACAATAAGGATTTGATTTATCTTAACTATATGTGAATATAAGATGAGGTCAGATTTGCAAAACTGGATTAGGATAATGAAGGAATATTGATAAATACATAGAAAGCAGCAACAGGGAGCTTTAATGACTACTTAGGCTTATTTTCACAGGCACTTATTCTTAAGCTCTCCAAGTGTTGGAAGACCAAGGGCCACCAAGCTATAAAGTACCTACCTTACTGTCTATTCTGCCTCACTACTACCCACAGTTATAGTCTTCAGAGCTAGTTAGTTAATTTAGCTCCCACTCAGCCCTACCTTATGATACAGCTTATGCTTAGCACACATGATTAGTTTTATTTTGATGAAATGGGGACAGAATATCCCTGATATGTGGCAAATTAAGTTCCCCTCAAGATGATAAAAGCCACATCTTCTTGCACCATCTTAAGTAAGCAATGCAACAGACTATTGGTGAAAATTAACTCATAAATAGGATCTTTGGATATATACTCATGTTTCTTTCTGGTTATTTCTACTTTATCCTACGTAGAAAAAAATTTTTTTTTTCCATTTTAGACTTTTTTGGAGTATAATCAGTTCTGAGAATGAGTTTAGTGAGAATACTGATAAGTTAGAGAGTATCTTTTTTTGTTGCTCAATCATTTCAGTTTTGTCTAGCTCTTCATGACCTCATTTGGGTTTTCTTGGCAATAGTACTAGAATAATCTGCAATTTCCTTCTCCGGTTAATTTTACAGATATGGAAATTGAGGCAAACAGGGTAAGTGACTTGCCCAGGGTCACACTGCTAGTAAGTGTCTAAGGCTAGATTTGAACACTCTGAACTATGGCGCCACCTAGCGGGCTAGAGAGTATCTCAAAAAGGACTTAAAGTTTCTCTACATGTGATCCCTTCTGGGTTTCAGCAGCATTAACTGGTGATGCATGGCCTAAGGGCATGCACAGTGCAAAGTGTACATGCTTTGTGCTTAGAACCAAGACTACAGTGAAGTTGTGTGATACAACATGGGCAGCAAATACTGCCAGAAACCCTGAAAACTCATTATACGCTTGATTTTTTAATTAATTTTTGATCATTGTACATTCAGAAACCTTTTGAATGTTGCCAAATTTTTGGCGACCCTGTATATGTTGAAACCCACAGTTTAAGAAGCATTGATCTCTAGAAGAGAGTAATCAGAAAGGGAAGTACTTCTAGTTCATTCCATATGAAGATTCATCTCAGCGGAAAGACCTGGTGATATTTAGCCTGGAGAAATAACTGTGGAGGAAGGTGGCCATAATAATCATCTTCAAGCTTTGAAAAACTGACCTCCAGAAAAGGGATCAGACATGCGCTTGGGCCCAGAGGACAAAACTAAGGAGAAACGGGTGGAAGTGAACAGAGGTACCTTTGTGTAGGTTCTCATGAAGATTCTTTTCTCAGGCGTGGTTTGGATTAGATCTAATGAAGCCCCTTATACCTCATATTCCAGGACTGTGTCATCCTCCATCCCTCCTCATTCACCCCATATATACAGTCAGTTGTCAAATCTTTTCTTTTCTGTCTTGGCTTTGCTCATAAACGCCCCGTTCTCCACTCATAAAACTACCACCTGGTCCAGGCCCTCATCCCCTCTTGCTTGGACTACCACAACAGCCTCCTAATTTTCACCCTCCCTTAAGGGCCGCCCCTCTCTAGTTCATCATCCACACAACTGCCAATGTGATTTTCTTAGCGTGCCCATCCGACTATTTTACCCCCTAACTCAGCAAACTTGACGATTTCACTATTACATCTAGAATGAAATTTAAAGTCTTCCATTTACATTTAAAGCTCTTCACAATATGGCCTCTTTCCAACTTTCTCACTCTTCTTACACATTTCTCCCTTCCACACACCCTCTGGTGTGGCCACATTGCTCTACTTGCTGTTTGTCACTCATGGTACAACATCTCTATCTTTCTGCCCTTGAACCGGCTGCCTCCCACACCCGGAATACCTTCTTTTATCTTCTCCACATGACATGGCTAGCTTATTCCAAGCCTCAGACCAAGCACCGGCTTCTGCAAGAGGCCTCTTCTCATCCCCTGACCTATTAGTGTCTATCCCTTTAAAGTTACCATCTATCTACTTTTTATGTTTCTTACACGTTGTTTGTTTCTACATGATGTACCTTACCTCCGTGTTGTTTCCTGCCTACATATTGTACCTTATCTACGTGCTGTTTCCCCTCTTAAAACATAAGCTCTTAGAGTTCAGGAATTATTTTGTTTTTGTTTTATACCCATGTCACTAAACAAAATGCCTGGAATATAGAAGGTACTTAATAAATGCATAATGATTTATTGCATAATAGAATCTCAGAAATGTGAGGAGCATTAGATCTAGTCCAAACTTATAGACAAGTACCCTCTGCAACTTATCTGGCAAGTAATCAAAAATTAACAGCCTTTGATTTAAGACTTCTACCTCCCAAAGCAGTCCATTCCACTTCAAGATAGCTCTAACTTTAGGTAGGTTTTCCTTAAAACAAACTTATATTTGCTTCTTTGCAACTTCCACATATACTCCCAATTCTGCGTCTCTAGAGCCAAGTAGCATAAATAAACTACCTCTTCCATATGAGGGCTCTTCAGATATTCAAAAATAGCTATTGTGTCTTCTGCTTTAAACTCCCTCCCTTCATCTTCTCTTTCAAGATACACATTCTGTTTCTTTAGCTAATCCTCTTACTGCACAATCCAGATGCCCTTACTGCTGGTTCATGCTTCAGCTTAAAAATGTGGGACCCAGGACTGAAGTTGTCTAATAAGGGCAGAAAACAGCAGATCCATCACTAGTACTTGAGGCAGGACACAATTCTTTCTTAATGTAGCATGAGATTATATAAGCTTTTGGAGGCTGTTATGCCACACTAGTGACCAGGAAGGCAGCATATTTGTGTCCCATATCTTCCCAATCAGATTTAAATTAACTTTGAAAGATTTTTTTTCTTCTTTAGGGATGGATTTCGTTTTGAGATGAAATAAGCTAAAAGTTCACCAGTTCTGTTGACACTAAAAAAAACAAACTAGCTGTTAATTTTACTGAACATTTTTATACTATTTTTTGTTTTTCATTTTATCTCATTCTTTTCTGATTTTTATAATGTCCTCTTTTGTGCTTTTTTGGTATCTGATTTGATGTTCTAATTTACAAAATTCCATACTTAAGCTGATGAATCTACATTTTCTTTTTTCTTAATATATGCTTTCAGAAAAAAAAAATTTTCCATTGAGGACTGTTTTGGCTATATTCCACCCCTGCCCCCGATTTTGTGTATTTTATATTTTTTAGAATTCCTTTACATAGTCATAATTATTTATATGATTTATTGTTTGGCATACCTATCTTAAGATCTGACCAAGAGGTTATATGATAAATGTTAATAATAGAAAATTTTAACCTATAACTTAGATACTACTTGTTCATTCACCAGGCCTATGAACTAGCTTAAACTTAAGTACAAGACAGAGAAAACAAAGTTTGCTTATTTCACTGTCTGCCTTCTTTTTTTTTTTTTTTGGGAGGGCAGTTGGGGTTAAGTGACTTGCCCAAGGTCACACGGCTAGTATTTATGTTAAGTATCTGAGGCTGGATTTGAACTCAGGTACTCCTGACTCCAGGGCTGGTGCTCTATTCACTGTGCCACCTAGCCACCCCCACTGTCTGCCTTCTTGCAAATGAAAAAGCACTTAACCATTGAAGGGCTTCTATCGTTCATAAGAACTTCACACTAAAATCTTTTCTCAAATTCTACTCAGTATTCAAAGAATCAAAGAGTAGGAAGGGAGCCAAATAAGCACATAGTTCAACTATTACTTGAAAAAGAATCTCTAGGGGGAGGCTAGGCGGGGCAGCGATAGTGCATTGGCCCTAGAGTCAGGAGAACCTGAATTCAAATGTGGCCTCAGTGTGACCTTCGGCAAGTCACTTAACCCCAACTGCCCTGCCTTCCCCCCTCCAAAAAAAACAAAAAAGAATTTCTGTATAACACATCTAAGAAATGATTATCTAGTGTCTTTTCTTAAAGATTTCCAATGAGGGAGATCCCACCAACTTCCCCAAAAATCCATTCCACTGTTCTATAGTTCTAATCATTAGGAGGATTTTCCTTAAATCAAACTAGCTATTTATCTATCTTCTCCACAAGAACCATTTTGGAGACTATCAAATACTTTGCTGAAATCTAGGTAAGCTAAACCTACAATATTTCTGTGAACTCCCAATTGAGTAACTCCATCCATTAGCCAAATCAACTTAGATGGGTATGACCTATTCTTGATGAAGCCATAGTAACTCTGTCATTACCATTTCAAATAATTAATCATTCAATACACATTATTAAGGGCTTAAGTTACTGAAAATAAAAATGCAAAGAGAACTTATGCTCCTCAGGAGCAACTCAGGGGTCTCACTCTCCCCCTTATTTACTACCACCTCCCCAGTAGCCACTTTTGTTTGTCCTTTCCAATTCAAACTTCCTTGTCCTTGACAATGAAAACAGAAGCAATTAAACTATCGATTACTGTCACCCTATCCACTCCAACTGTTATTCCAATCTTTAATCATGCCCCTCATATCAGTCCTGAACTAAGCAAATGAAGTCATATCAATACACAATTCATCTAAACATTTATTTGGCTTCTATCCTAGTTACTTCATTTGCACTAACACTTTAAGTACTAGAATTCTTTAGTCAACATCCCTATGCTAACTCTGCTCTGGATTAACTCATTTATTTCACCGTGTTTGGTTTTTTGGGGTTTTTTGTGGAAGGCTTCTCTTTCCAAAAACACAAATTAGTGCTACCCATTTTAGCAAAATAAAAATAGTCCTGTGTAGGTAAATTTCTATATTATTACAAAACAGAAGCAAAACAGATTAACCTCTCTAGTTTTACTTACCATTATATGAAAACCTCCAAATAATTTTTTCAAAAAATTCTACCAAGCTTATGCCATGTTTAGAATCTTTTCCACCTCCACTGAGCAACTTATTCTGTCTGAACTCCTCAGGTCTGTGTAGAACATCTTACATTTTGATTGGTTCCCACCGTGCTCCATTAAGTGTCCATTACAGTGAAGCAACTGTTCTTTTCCTTTGTTTATTCTGCTGCTAAGCAGAAATAGCTGTACTAGTAAAACTAAAGGATCCACAATCACAGCTTTTCCATGTAAGTTGCCACGAGTCCTTCTGCCCTAAGTAACAGTCAATCTTCCTTCCAGCTTTTTACTTGTACTGCGATAAGTGAGATCACTGCTAATGAGTTTCTTGCGCAACACCTCATTTGCTGGCTTGCTGAAACCTCATGCAAGCAAGCTCAGGCCTTTATATTCACTTCAGTGTTCTTCTACAAAGAATAATATCAGATGAGACTTCTATCTTGGAAGTCAGTCAGACTAATGATTCCTCCTAAAGCTGGGCTTTTTCCCTTCCTTTCTCCCCAAGATTATTCTTGAACAAGAAAGCTGAAAATTTCCTCGTAACAATAAGTAAATTAGTTAATTTTACACCTTACCACTCTTGTTAGTAAGAGCTCCATACCTCTAAGATGATACTCCACATTTGAAAATAACTCAAATTTGTTTTTCTCCTTATATACATTATTCTCCTTTGAGCCAGACGACATCTCAATGAGGTAGGTACCATTATGACCATTTTATAGATGGAAGTGATCCCATGGTTCCTCCTCAGGTGGGGGAAAATCTGAAACTTGAACCAACGGTTTCTGGCTCCATATAATAAATAGATCCACTTCATCATCCATGTATAAAGTTTGACTCATCCCATCATCAGATTCACTTATTGTTTCTGGTAACATGAATACAAGAACTTGGAGGGGAGGAGAGAATCTTTAAAAGTTTTTTTTTCATTTAAATTCCCTCCCCACCCAAGAAGTCTTCTTTTAATCACATATATTTGCAAATAACCTGCAAACCATATATATATATATAAAACTCAATTTATAACCATAATAAAGATATCCAAAAACAAGTAAGAAATGAAGCAATTTAGGGTAAACATCTCATACAAGTGCAATAAAAATGAGCTTACATCTGTATAGAGTTTTAAGCTTACAAGTTACTTCATGTTAATCGATAAACCTCAAAACAACCCCACAAGGCATACAAAGTAAGCATTATTTTTACTGACCCATTTTATGAAAGAGAAAAATGAGGCTTAGGGAATTTAAGTAGTTTGCCCCAGGTCACAGAGTCACTGAGTGGGGCATGTCAAAATCTGAACCCAGAGCTTGTGATCTGAATAATGTGCTCTTTACATTAACTCCCACAAAAAATTCTCAGGATGATTGTCTCTTAAAGCAGGGAGGCCACATTACTACGTGTTTTGAGCTATAATTCATGAAATGGAATACAAAACATGTATGGTTACAATCTTCAGGTGTACCCAAGCACTGACCTTTTCAGCCTTTTGGTGAAAGATGGAGGACATATCCAGTAAGGTGCTCCGTTCATCTAAGGCTGCAGCAAAAGCCTTCCACTCTTGCTCCAACTGATTGGCAATCTGCTTAATCTGCTGAGAAGCATAATGGCCAGACTCTACCAAGCGATTTGCTACTGACATGATGCGGTTTATGTTTACATACACATTCTACAGAAGGGGGAGAAATAGGTTCCATTAGAATCGGACAAATAAAAGGCACTTCTTTCTAAGAAATCCAGATGGTTTCCCCTCAAACCCAACCTACTCATCCAAGTATCAGATGTATAATAGGAGAATCACCTGGTATACATTATTTTCTGTCTGGATTTCCACAAAATATTGCCATTAATTTCTATATTTAAAACTGTAAAATTAAAAATCAACTAGGCTGAAAGGCATAATTGTTAAGCAGACAGCAATCATACACACACATATGTGCACATATAAATATAATATTACTCACTCTTTGGCCTTGAGTACTGAACACCGTCCAGATGGCAAGCCTACTGACAAGTAGTCCCACAGAGCTGAAGAAACCTGATGTTTCAGATTCTAACGAGAACCCAGAAACTGAAAATCTTTACTTAGCAACCAAAGGCTATTTGTTGTCACACAAGCTCTCTGTTCTGGGCAAGTCTAAGAAGCTTGATGGGGACGGGGAGAATGTGTTCTGAGAAAGAGAACTCTTTTCTCCCAAGATATAAAATTGAGAGAAGAAACATAAAGAATGCTGCTATTTGTTTTCTAATTTTAAGTTTGTTGTTAGAATTTCTGTCCTTGGGTTCAAGTGGGTTTACTGTAAGAATGTGAGAATGAGGTGGGGAAGGCACAAAACAAATTTTAAAAAGGAAAAAGGTTCATTACTTTTTTTGATTCAAGGCCCCTTTGGCAGTCTGGTGAAGCTGATGGTCATCTCCTCAGTAGAATGTTTTTAAATGCATATAATAAAATACATAGGCTCAAAAAGAAAATAAATTGTGCTAAAATACAATTATCAAATTTTTAAAAACCCTAGATACCCTCAAGGGTCCAGGCTAAGAACTTCTGACTATAAACATAAATTTTAAGAAATTAAGAAGGGGGCGGCTAGGTGGCGCAGTGAATAGAACACCGGCCCTGGAGTCAGGAGTACCTGAGTTCAAATCAGGCCTCAGACACTTAACACGAAAAACTAGCTGTGTGACCTTGGGCAAGTCGCTTAACCCCAACCTGCCCTCCAAAAAAAAAAAAGCAAAAAAAAAAAATTAAGAAAAAAATTTAACATTAATTTTCTGGTGATGAAACTATATATCTAGAAATCATGGAACACCATAATCTCTGAAGAATTAAAAGTGAAGATGACCTAAGGGCAATGTAGAGAAGCATGGAGGGCCACCACATTTTTTCAAAGATAACTTGCTTGTAGGAAGAAGAATAGAAGATATCATTCTTCCTGACTGAATCCAAGTAACTCAAGGCAGGAATTGTCTCCGTTACATTGTCTTTGTATCCCAAATATTAGCACATATATCTCCCACAGTAGGTGCTCGATGAATGTTTGATAAATTAAAAATATATCCATCAACATATGATGAGAAAAGAAGGGAGTCCAGTCATGTAGTAAGAGGGAGGGAAAACAGATCCCAAAGCTGAGGGAGGAACCAATCAGAAACAGGGAATGATAGAAAACCAGGGGAGATCCTTCAAGGAGGATTCATGAGTGACCACGGATAAGAATCACATAGGAAAAAGAAGGGTTTAGATCTGCAGATTTAGAAGGGAATACTCATATAAGCAGAGATCATAAATATACTCAAGTATTTAAGTGTATTTGTTTAATTTTTTTTAATAGTTTCCATATCTGAACCTGACATATATTTAGAAAAGCATTTGGAACCACTCAGTCTATTAACGTCATTAATTCTGATTGTTGGGCAAATAAAATTAAGCCACCTGTGAACTAATTCTATTACCTTTAAAATTCAGTAAAGTAGTTTTCTAAATGCTTAAGTCCCACAAGTACCTTCTGCTCAGGCTCTCTGTTTTGTTTATTTGTCATATTTTAAGTTAAAAGATAACAAAACTGCCTTCTACATTATTCTTTTGTTGAAGGGCATGTCCAACAGGGGGTTTTGAAAAGGAGAGGGACATTTCTATAATTTATAATGGCGCAATGGTTTGAGCCAGCCCATATTATGCATTTGCTGGTTTACATTCATAAGAATTGCTTGTATTGGCCTCTCCCTTTCCATAATTCCATGGACACCTTATCATTTAGCATTTAATTTGATCACTTATTATTTCCTGTGTATTAATTTCATCTTTTTAAAATTTTATTTTATATTTTGCTTTTTGGAGGGGGGATAGGTAGGGCAATTGGGGTTAAGTGACTTGCCCAAGATCACACGGCTAGTAAGTGTTAAGTGTCTGAGGCCGGATTTGAACTCAGGTACTCATAACTCCAGGGCCAGTGCTCTATTCACTGTACCACCTAGCTAGCAGTCCCAATTTCATTTTCTTAAATAAATAACCTTCTTTAGCACCTCTATTTCTTATTATATGTCTTAACACCTAATACAACACAGGGAACATGGGAAAAACCTTATAAATAACTTCCAAGTGGACTCATAAACAAGAATATGGTAGTTATAATTAAATTCTACTAACATTTATAAAGTAGTCTCTATGTGTATAGTAGAGCTATGAGGCGAAAATGACAAAAACAAAATACAAATAATCCCTGCCTTCAAAGAGCTTACACGTAATAACGTGTAAAAATTTCACCCTGTCTAGCTCAGCAGCACAGTGAACCTACGTCTAAAGTCAGAAAGTCCTGAATACAAATCTGGTCTCAGACAGGTACTAGTTGTATGACCCTAGCCAAGTCACTTGTCTCAGTTTCATCTTAAAATGGGGATAATAATAGCAACCATCCCCCACAGTATAGAGAGAATCATATAATATTTGTAAAGCCCTCGGCACAGTGCTAGCGCAAAGAAAATCTTTTCTTCTTTTTTCCCTCCCTCCCTTCCTCTTTCCCTCCTATTATATTTTCTTTCTTTTCTTCCTTTCCCTCCTTCCTACCTTCTTTTCCTCCTTTCTGTGTTCCTTCCCTTCTTTCCTAACTTCTTTACTTCCTTTCAATGATCATTCCCTGTTATATGGAGAATTTTGTCTCGCTATTCTTAAGTTAGAATTAGGGGAATTAGACTTGCTTTCAATATGGGCTTTGAAAGATTGTGGAATTTCAAGGAAAAGTTGACCCCTTGGTCTTTTTCCTGTACTCTGAGAATTTTAGCTGTAAAATATTTATCTAACATAATACTGAATTACTTAGGCATTGGGATAGGGCACTAACTACACTGAATTCATTTAGACTTTTTATTTCTATTAAGTAACATGGAAGACTGCCAAGAGATTCCAAGAAATAGATAGAAAAGTATGATATATATTTGGGTCATAACATGGTCCTATGCACTCTGAAATTTAAAGCTTGTAAATTTGACTTCTGGAGCGATAGTAAGATTTTTCCTCCTGTGTAGCAGTACACAGATTTAAAGCTGGAATGGACCATCATAACTGTTCTATGTTTGTCAGTGAGGCCTCAGAGCCTCACAATTTTTGGTATGTCATAGGTGTTGAATGCTTGCTGAATGAATAAATACCATCTAGTCCCATCACTCATTTTATAGATGAAGAAATTGAAGCCCAGTGAGGTTAAGTAAGTTGTTCACGGTCATCCAGACCCTATGTTTCATAAGCAGAAAATGAACTTGACTCCACACCCAGCATTCTTTTCATTGCACCATGATATCCTCCAGGATATAAAATGAGAACTTTGTGGATTCTGTTTTCATCTTAAAAGGAGGAAAGAGGTATTGCATTCTCAGTATGGAGATGGGAAGGGATAGGAAAAGAGCAAAGACTGATTTTTTTATTTTTTAAAGAGCAGAGTGGAGAGGACAGAAAAGGTTACCTGGGCTAGAGTGGAGACCTTTCTAAACTCACACTCCCAGTCACTCAGAATCCTTTGATTTTTCTAAAAAAAATTTTCTGATTTGGAAAGTATGAAAGATGAGAGCTTTTTTTAAATTAAGAAATAGCATCATTCCTAGAGCTATCAGAGTGTTTGATAGGTAGATTAAATGTACTTCCTGGGATTAGCTAAGGTAAAAGACTCCTAGAAAAGTCAAGTCTGAGTTAGCATAATACCAAGATGGTTTTCTAAGAAGCAGCTACAAAGATTGAATGTTTCAAAAATTCAACCCTCCCTACCCAAGGGCCAATGTCCAGTCTGTTTCGCATTTAGTGACATATCATTTCTTTGTCTAAAACAGAATAAACCCACACTCTAGAACTGGCCCAAGTCTACATAACCTAAGGATACTACAAGATGGAATGGATAATAACCTTCCCTAAAGCTCATTCTACCACCATTCTTTGTACCTTTAATACTAGTCTGAACTAAGCCCAGATCAGCCTCCTACAGGTATTGGGCAGGGGGAAAAGGGAGAGAAGCATTTACCCATATGCATTTTTATTCATACCAGGCTTTTTAACAAAAATTAACATAAATGTACTGACATTTTGGAAAGCATTAGTTGTCTATTATAAGAAAGTTCAGTAAGTAACCCTACCCTTTCCCTTCAAGGCTTCTTCTATTTACACAGATATTTAGACGATACACCTTTCTTCTCAAGCATTTCAGGAAATATATTCTTTCAGATACAGCCCAAAAAATATTAGTAAAGGTAAAACACAAATACAGAGAAAATAATTATATCTTACAACATTTTGGGGTATCACTATTTTAATACCATAGGTTTATATGCATCTATTTAATGGGAAGATTTGAATTCTTGATAAGACACACACATACACATTTATATTTGTGTGAACATAATATGTAGGACATATTTCTTCACTCTGACATCTCCAATTTAAGCTTGATTATCCTATTTAATAAACACTTCTCATGTCCTTTGCCAAGACTATTTCATACTTTAGTGAGCTGCCCACGCAAATAACTAATAATACTGGGATTTTTTTTTTTTGCACACTGCAGCGACTACGGGGCATAAAAATTAATTTACCACTGTCAAGTCACCTAGCCATCCTAATTATGATGGGATCAAATTTAGTTTGCATCTGTTATACCAAGACAAAGGAAAAGAGGGAAGAGAGCTGTCTTGACCAACATTCTGGGAATTATTAATTTTGCTAAAGTTCAAATGGCAAATAAGTACGTGACTGGCAAAAGACACAAGATAAAATAATGACAGTCCACTAGTTCGATACTGTACCCCTCACAGTTTCCAAGTGTTATAGCCTTTCAGAGGCATTGTCTAGTTCTAGTTTCTATAAATATTTAATAGAGTTCCTAAATGCTTCAGAATGAGTCCTTTAAAACCCAGAGAGATGGTCATCTCTGTTCATTTTCCTTTCCCTGACTGAAATGAAAGGCAATGCTCAACAAGGAATGATTATATCATTTCTTAGCTCTAAAACCTTCACTAGCTCCCCAATGCCTACAGGATCGGTTCATAGACATTTATGGCACACATGAGAAGCAGTGTGTGGCATAATGCAGTGTCCTCAAGTTTAATAAGATACAGGGACCATCAAATTATACATAAAAATCCCTGTGGGCCTCATACTGACTTAGAAAAACACAGATTAACACCATCTATGTTCTATTATATTTTGATTTATTTTGTTAAATATTTCCTGATTACATTTTAATCTGGTTTCCATAACATATGACATTTCTGGTTTAGAGGACAGAGTACTGGAATTGCAGTCAGGAGACCTGGATTCAAATTCTACCTCAAACTGTAGGCCAAATCACTTAATCTCTCAAAAACCTCCATCTCCTCATCTATAAAATGGGGAAAGAAGAACAAAAGAGTGAACAGAGCACTTCTAAGCCCAAGCTAGTTGTGGAATTCTCCTGGAAGCTAAGTGGACATGGAGAATATGAGGGAAAAAAAAGTCTATCATTTTCGTTGTACTGCCTTACAATCCTCGGTAAGAACAAAATGGCATAGAAAAGCATGATATTTCTTCTGGATGCTATTTCTTTGAGTCCAATGGTGTTCTTTGGTAATATTGGAAAGAGGCGTGGGCAAGTAAGAAACTGATGGAAAGGGGGCCTCAGACACCTGAAGGCAGGCCAAATGAGCCTAAGAGGCAAACAAGGTTGATGCATGTATTTATGGCAGCTGGAACTTATGATAAGACTATAAGCAGCCTTCAGCTAGGTGTCAGCTCATCCCTTCTTGCCTTGGGCTGCATTTCTGGAAAGCCTCAGACAAAGAGGGAACCCCATCCAAGCAGACATTTTGAGAATAAAAGCAGAAAGAGGCTGGAGGAGAGCTACTCTCTTGCAAGACAAGAGATTTAAACATTTTATCAGAGCATCTACAACAGATAGTGGGGCTAAATACTGAAATATTATACCACATAATGATAGAACAGGGACAGTTACAATTTTTTTCTGACCTACAGGGGTTTCCCTTGAGATAAATCAGATACAAAGAATGGGACTTAGCAATGGGCCAAACTACAAACTGCTATGATTCTCTGGGAAGGGTGGCACAGCTAGATTCAGGTCTAGTAGGGATGCTGAGGGAATGGAGTGCTCTTAGTTATACGGGCCTCCTCTTTCCCCTAATACCACTGACATCATTAGGTGCCAGGGTAAAACCTGGGCATTCATAGTCAAAAATTCTAAATATAACAACATTTCTGTCTTTCTCTTCCTAATTATAATCATTTTCATGTAAATAATAAAAGGTGTTTAACTCCATCCCTTGGAAGAAGAGAGACAAGACAGGACATACATTTAATCAATCAAAGGATCACACTACTTTGAGAATATGGATTCAGAATGGACCTAGTTCTTTTCTGAAGCTTTCTCTTCTTGACCACTGCAGACTGATCCACCTTCAGCTCCACTGCTTAATCCGATGTAATGTGTACTCAAATGGTGTTTTTCTTAAAATGAGATGTCCTTTTGCCTTCTATAGGGCAGACTGCCAAACCAATGACATTTTTCATTTACATTACTACCAAAGGGAACAATTCATGCAACCTGTGAAGAGGGGTCAATGTATTTAAGGGAGGAAAAACATATTAGTCCTTGTCTCATTTATTCCTTTCATCTACAAGCTCACTTCTTCACCCCCCCACACCACAAACCCTGCCCTATTTTTTAAAAGAGAAGGTCTTCCATCTTTAATGGGCACTGGCTGTCACATCTTTGAAAAGAAGATGCTCAAACATAAGACTTCTCAAAGTCCTAGGTGGTTCTTTACAATGACCTCTGGGGACAAATATCCACGGGTAGTTTAAGTCAATCTCAGGTAACAAGGTTTATAGGGAAAGAAACATAAGAATTAAAAGGAATTTCATATTCAGAGATTGTCTCACATAAAAAAAGGAAGCAAAGGAAAGGAAACAAATATCTCTTTACCTTAGAATATAGCATGATAGGTTTAGAGGTGACAGGATCTTAGAGGTCATCTTAGATCCATCCTCTCATTTTACAGATTTAGAAACTGAGGCCCAAAGAAGTTATGTGCCTTGCCTAAAGTCACATAGGTATTAAGTGACAAAGTGGGGATCTCAATTCAGATCTTCAGGCTCCAAATACAGTGCCCACTACACTGTGTCCTCACATATGACTTTCTGTCTTGGGGCTTTTACCCTGGCTTTCTCTCATGTCTAGAATGCATTTCTTCTTAATCTCCATATCTTGGAATTCCTGATTTCTTTCAAGACACTGTTCAAGCAATACCTACTATATGAAATCTTTCCTGATCCTCACAGGTGGTAGTACCCTCCTCCCCAAAATACTTTGTCTTTATTTTGCATATATTTAGTATATATATTTTTATGTCTTTACTCCATTAGGACATCAGCTCCTAGAGGGTAGGGTTTGTCCTGCTTTTCTCCTTATATTCCCAGTTCTTAATATATATGCCTGTGTCTGCACATAGTAGGTGTTTAATAAATTTTTTGTGATTTTTCTTCTACTTTCCTCCTGCCCTTTTTTTTCCCAAAAGAAATCTGAGCAGACAATTTCTGTCCCCTACTTCATTTTTGATGTAAAGTTAAGAGCTGACTGCCAGCTGGCATTTATAATACAATTTCATCCTTCTGCTAATTTAGCAAATCCTTTATTCTGTCCAAACTCTAGTCATTTTAGCCAACTAAAATTTAACTGAGAAGTCACAAAGGCCATATCTTCATATTGCTTCAGTTCAGGTGTTGAAGATTGGTCTCAATGTGGCTAATTACTCCTTTTGTAGAAGAAAATTTCTCTACCATCAAATATACTTCTTGTTAAAATCACTCCTAAGAAATATCTAGAAATCTTTAGCTTCCAATGGAAAACTCCTAGCAGCTTAGGTATTCAAGAAATGACCACATCCTCCTTCAAAAATAGTTTCAAGTTTAGCCTACTTAACTGTAGGGCTATTTCTGAAAAGCTATTCATGGTTTTTTTGTGATTCAACACTGTGATGGTCATACAAACAATCCCCAGGTTCAAAATGTCTTGTTGCTCAGGTGAACACTGATGATGTAAGATGAATTTTTGGATAATGGGTTATCACAAGAGGCTTAACTTAGAACTTGTCTCTATGAGTAATTCAAGAACAATCAATCCACTAGACCAATCAATTGCTCTACTTCAGAGACTCTTAACCTGAAAGTCTATGAACTTGTTTTCTTTTTAAAAATAATTTGATAACAATATTTTGTATAATTGGTGTCCTTTGTCTTCCTATATATCTTATTGTATTCATTTAAAAATATTCTGAGAAGAGTTTCATAGGCTTCACCAGACTGTCATTCATGGATGGAGCCAGAGATCTGGCCCACTCTGGTCCCACGATGCCACCATTGTCATCTGTGAGGCCCACAAAAATCACCATACCAAGACCTCATCAATGAACTCCATCTCTAAATAGCCTAGCTGATTGAAGATATTGATCAAAAACCTGGAATGGAATCCCTGAGTGCAGGCCTAAATGAATTCATATTTTCTGGAGTTTCCCCTCAGGTGACTCTGACGTTGGATCTGAATGACAGCACAATGGCTTGGCTCTCATCTCAATACCATCTGCCAGGCATAATATATATTTGTGTAAACCTCTGTCTGCTTTATAGAGCATATGATGCTTTGCTGAAGGCTCCTGTGTGTTGTCAGGATGGCTTGAAACCATGGCTTAAGAACAGACCGTTCTGAGCTGGAAAAAGCTTCCGTTTTAATTTTATCAGTTTACTATTTTTCCCCTCACCTATTCTTTTTTTCTTTTTAATCTTAAAAGAGCTACTTAGCTAAATTGGAAGTTGGGGAAACAAGCCATCTTTAGGAAAAGGCTCCTACATTCAAAAAGGCAATTATAAGGATGCTCTAATATATCATTTCTTCCTACTAGTTGCCTAGAGACGGTTCTGCTTAAGTGCCTCCTGAAAGCACAATATTCTTTCTCACAGGTCCAGGACGTCATCACACTTAGAATATAAAGCTATCTGAGAGTATCTTACCATACAATTCATGGCAAAGTGATTGTGCTGCGTCTGAAGTTCCATAGCATGTGGATGGCTTGTTCCAATCTCAGTGTAGCTGTTTAAGAACAGGCCTTTGTTGTGTGTGATCCAGTCAAACATCTACCAAAATGAAAAAAAACAAATTCAAGATCGCTCTCCAAAACACGACAGCATGTCATATTCAGGTACAGTGTCACCAGGTTAATATGAATGGCCTACAATTTTCACAGAGCAGAGTATTTGACTTCAGAGGATTAAATTCTACTTAGAAACATATCATAAAAAGTCAACGGCAGTATAAGTCAATCACAATGAGCCACATATCAGAGAATTTAAGAGATGAGGGAAATATTATAGGTCAGCTAATCCAATCTCCATAATTTGCAGAGGATAGAACTGAGATCAAGAGAAGTTTAATTAGCTATTCAAGGTTACACAAATCAAAAGTGATAAGGCTGGGTCTAGAATCTGAAGTTAACTCAGTCCAATGTTCTTCCCACTAAACCTCTCCTCAGTTTTACCTCATTATTGCAGAGATAAAGTAACCCAATAATAAAGAAGCTTTAACTTCTGAATGGGTTTCAGTCTGTGGCTGTTATTGGAATTAGGCTCTTCCTTAAAGGAGGAATTTTGGAAACAAAAACAATGGCATCCATGGGAGTTCCATCTAGGCACTCCAGAGAAAAAGTCATCAATTACAAAGGAAGGGTCATTATACTCAAGGGAACAGTTATGTGGACTGGGAAATGAATATCAATTAACAGCTGGCCAGACTTGAACCACAGTCCCAGAGTCAGTGATCTGTTTTTCCCATAAGTAGAAGAGGAAGGTACTACTTAAAAAAAGAACAGAAATGATACACACATTAAATATCTTCAAAACAAGAATGTATATCGTGTGGTCTACATTTCTCACAAATAATTGTTTTGTTTCACAGATGTAGATCTCCTTTTTCTCCAGACTACAAAATATCCCTTCATCCATAAAGAAATTTCAATGAACACAAATTAAGAGTGACTAACTCACCCCGTGTTTGGGGCTCACAACACATTTCTATAAATAAATGCTCTATTTTCACATATCATTGCAGTTGAATTAGCAAGTAAATGCCTAGGGTTGACTTTCACACAACTGTTCCATCTAAAATACAAGAATAAAACATGACACTGTGGGTACTTATTTTTTATATTACACAGACAATCATTTTTAAAAAGGATTATTAATTCCAGTAACACTGTCCCTCTGTCAGAAAACTTAATAATGTTCTATCACCACTTATGAGGATATTAGTCATTAACAGTAAACACATTTAATTGCTTTCAGCAGTATAATTCTACATATAATTCATTCCTATAATTGAAACAGTACATTGTCCTAGCCCACGTGGCACTCAAAAACCAAACTGTCAGTAACTATTCAATCAAAATTTCTAAGGTGTCTTTTTATAACAGTTTGAATAAAAATGAAAAATGTAGTTAAATGACATTCCCTAAATAGGAACTTACTGGATTTTTAACAAATACAACTAGTGGAGACTAGTATTTCCTGTTTTTTGTTTGTCCTGCCTCTCATTTCACTAAACTAGCCAAACTAAAACCTGGTCAAGAGGAACCAGGGCACTGCACCCTCGCTCCCTCCACTTCCCATTTTGTGTGTGTCTCTCTCTCTTTTACCTTTTCAGCATCCTGTTCAAACAGCCTCAGCTGAAAGCACTGGTCCAGTTTTAGCTTCCTCACATGCCACATCTGATGCAGATGTTGCCGTGTTGAGTGCAGTCTATCCAACATGGTGGACACTTTGGGTAAGAGATTCTGCAAGTCTGCATTCCCTGACCCAGAGTTCTTTTTGGGAAAGCTATCACTGCTCTGTATCCGCTGGAGTAGCTTCTGCCCCTCCAAATCCAAGTCCTCTATGGGGGCCTTGATCACTTTCTTCTTCAGCTGAGAATGTTCCTCAATCATGTTCCGAGCCCCCTCCAAATCCTGAGGCAGCTCTTTCTTTGCTAGGATGTCCTGAAGTTCCTCCAGCCTAGATAGCATGTGGGTTGCATTGCTAATGTAGTCTTCAAAAGCCACTCTGATTTCTATCCATTCTTCATGGTTGTATTCTAGGCAGCCCTCAAATTCGGGTGTTAGCTGAGAAGGATCAACTACTTTGGTAAGGCCTTCTAAAGAGACCATATTTGTCTTAAGAAAAAGAAAAAAGCACATATGAGAAAACAAAGAATTCACATTTGTGTATTGCAATTTCAGTGCTATTTTTGTTGCTCTGTCATGGACTTTAAACCTTAAGGAAAGTATTTTCTTTACAAGACCAAAAACAAAACAAAACACCATACCTTGGTTTCTTCCCCATAAAAATAAAAGCAGCATGGTCAGCAAGAGGATGAATTCATAAAAGCATCACATAAATGTTTAGAAAGAACATCCCATTTGTGGAATATGACATATTTTGATCGGAGCCAGATTAGAAATCAATTAGTTTCCTTCCGAGAAATACTGACATTAACTGATTGGAGGCTATTTAACCATGACATGAGTTCCCAAAATGTAAGCCTGAGGCAGATGCAGTAGAATTTTACATTCAGTATTTTCTTGACTGTCAGTCTCCCTCCTTTATAAACTATGCTATTACAACCATCTCTCTCCCCACTGAAAACTCTGTGGCAATTGCAGTGGAAAGATGGGAAGAAACATGGCTGGAGAACCTGACACTTATGAACTACAGGAATGTGGGGCAAAGTCACTTCCTATCACGGGGACTCAGTTTCCTCATTTGCAACATGAGAGGGTGGTAATAAACAGTCTTTGCAGTCCTCTGAATTTGTGGATCTAATATCCTATTAAAAAAAAATCTCCAACTTCAGACATATTCCAAAGTTATTTCTGGCCCATGAACTGATACTTGTTTCTAGCGCTCCATCAGCTATAGGCTGAAACAAACTTCATTGTCTGTCTGCTCACTTTTCCTCGACCCTGTAGAGCAGCGGTTCTCAACCTGTGGGTCGTGACCCCTTTGGGGGTCAAACGACCCTTTCACAGGGGTCACAGGAGTCGCCTAAGACACTGGGAAAACACATATTTCAGATGGTCTTAGGAACCGAGATGGCGACTCCTCTATCCATCTCTAGGCAGGTCTGCCCACATGCAGATACACCCACATATGAGTATTAAAGGGTTGTGGCATTAGGAAGGTTGAGAACCACTGCTGTAGAGGAAGAGGTGTGAACAGCTAAAGACATCAACATAACCTGCTGAAACTAGAAAAAACAGTGGATCTAGGGGACAGAAATAATTAGCTTAGCACAGTGCCTGGCACACAGTAGGTACTATATAAATCCCTTCCTCTTTCCTTTTCACAAAGGTAAAAGTACAAGGAATAATAATAATCTGCTTCCCTTTTAAAAAGTGACTAAGTTTACTAGGTAGCATGGTGCATGGAAACAGGGCTGAATTGAGGGACAGAGGACCTGGGCCAACTTGACGGAGCCACTTAACGTTTGGATGACTTTGGGTAGATTACTTTACTCTCATTGAACGTCTTCAATTGTAAAACGAGTGGGAAATGGTCTAAATGACATCTAAGCTCCCTTCCATCTCTAAATCTGTGGTCCTTAATGGCCATAGGCCTTAACAATCTGTACTATATTCTGACCTGCGGAGAAACATGGAAAGTTTTAGTCCATTATTTCTCAAGCTAGAAATAAATCTATGATCTTAACTTCAACCTAGCTAGTTGTAAAATAGGATTAATCTTTTCTGCTTTACAGAAGAGGTGTCATAGGGAAAAGAAAAGGAAAAAGCAGACAAGTTATAAAACAACACAGCCCAATGAAACTAGTTTACTCATATAAACTACCTTACTAGCAGTTCATATGAATTATCTCACATAACTAAACTAGTAAATTATACCAGCATATTTATATAAACTAGGTGTATCCAGGATATAAAATTGGCTTTGAACTGAGGTCATTCTGGTCCTGGTCCTGGTTCTGCTCCTGCTTCAAAATGCCCAGTAAACAAGACTTAGCATCAGTTTCCAAGTTAAAGCTCAGCACTAGACAAAAGAACCAGATACTGATGTTTTCCCCTAAAGCAGCATTTATGCCTGCAAGGTTGCTGCAGGTTAAGTCCCATCCCTAGGGAGCCAGATTCATTTGCACTGATTTAATAACTTCCTGAAGGCAAAATCCATGAGGCAATCACCTGCATAATCTATCTAAGAGAGGAGAGACAATATACATATACAGTGATGGAAAAACTGGTGAAGGAGACTTCAAAAGTCCAGAGATAGGCTCAGTAGAATGCCCCCAAGTTTTGCATGAATTATAATGCCAAATCACCATTTCCCCCTTCCTGTTAGAAAATAAAGCAATAGATATAACAAAATGTACTTGTTTTGGGGTGTCTAAATTTTTTTATGAAAAATACTTCATGAAAATCTAGCCAAATATCATTCAGGGGTGATCCTTAATTGAAGTGTAAGCCACATATAGGATGGTAGCTGATGGATTTCATCTTTCTTCCATTTGAACTGGTGAAGCTAAATTCTTACTCTTGTTAACTTCATATTGTAATTGTAAGACGAAGGCTCAAAATAAAAGAAACAAAATGGGGGGGGGGGAATTATGGGCAGAGATGTGCCAACAGTTATACTTAACCCTCATACTGGACATAACTTTGGGCTAAAACTGTTCAAAGGAAAAATCTACCACGAAGAAAAAATATTAAGCTTATAAAAGCAATCAAGTTCTATTAAAAACATTCATAGAAGAGTAGAATTCTTTATTCCCATTATCACCTCATTAAACTACCTCACAGGATGTTAGTACCTTATACAAGTGAGGAGGTGAAAATGGGGTGGAAAAAGAAAATTGGCCCATTTAAGACTAGTACACATTGTTTAGGAGGCTCATGGTTAAGTCAACTAGGATTATGTCACCTTTAAGTAGATGCCTCTGACTGGCCTTCCATTCAGTCTACATATCATTAAAGGAACACCTTCCTCTTTACCTCTACCCCTCTCCCCACAATCACCACTTTTTCATGTTCGTGAAAAGGACTCATAAATAAAGCAACTAAACATGCTAGACCACTCTCCTCCTTACCATTCACTTTGGGTCAGTCTTGGGAGCTACAAGGGGCTCTGAATTCTTTTTTCATTTTTAATCGCAAGGAAACTAGAGTTCCTCTTTGGTTCTCCCTCATCTCTAAAGGCATAACTTGGTAATCCTCTTATTAGTCAAATTAATTAAAAGGCAAAATTCTTCTTTTTCTAATAAAAATTTCATATTGTTTCATTCCCAGAATGGTCATACCATTCCCCAGCTCCATTTCCATTTCTCACTCTCTCTTCACAATCCTCCATTCAGAGTTAAGCAATATCTAATGATATATCCTCCTCATATGTACATTATGTTCATATGTACATCAAGTTCAGAAACCTATAGAAAATAATCTACTCTCTGACTAAATGACAAAAAGGAGTCGGCACATAATTAATCATGACCATCAGTTTGGCCAGCCTTGCTACAATAGAAATTACCTCAAATTCAAATTTAGAACTGCCAAAGTTAGTCCTTTGTTTCTGCCAAAAGTTGTCTGGCTTGATTATCAGTGCAACATGAATACAACAAGGAAAGGACTCTTGCAAAATCTTCAGCAGAGGTTTAATAGAGTCCCATTTGGATCCACGCATGTCCACAATAACTGTGAATCCTCGCTTACAGACTTCTTCACTGTGGAAAAAGGAAATAAAAAAAAATAAATACATACAGCAGAGGTAAACTAAATAGCTATATGCCACACTGGCAACTTAATATGTAACTACATTGATATTTAATTATTCAGGAGATGATCGTTCAATTTGTTGATAATGTAGCTTCAGGACAGACAATGTCAGGAGAATCAAGAGAATAGTGCTACGGAAACTGAGAAAGAGGAAAAGTTTGGAATGAAAGTTTATAAACCTATATATAATGAATATTTTATTCTAGATGTCTAAGCTGGACACAAAGAAAAAGGAAGGAAGGAAGGAAGGAAGGAAGGAAGGAAGGAAGGAAGGGAGGGAAACAATGACTGGTTATTAACATGGAAGTCAAATCAGAAGCAACTGCCCATGTCTAAAAAGAGTATTAACTAATTACGAAAAAGGTAAAATTATACATCAGAAGAAAATATAACAGTGAGATATTCTATATAAGAGTTTAAACCTGATCTGTTCTAATGATCTATTGATGCTTCCAAAGGATGGGCAGAGAAGACATGGGGGAAAAAACAACAATGATGACTTTAACTGTCACCATTTCCTGAAAAAAAATCTGACTGACAGCTGCCACAGGAGGCCCCACATAGTCTTAACTGATTGTCTGATTAGCATGCCAAGCTGAGACATAAGGAAGTCAAAGTCAATACTGGTTTAGAATATAAACACTTTGGAGGATTTTTAAAATCTACGCTGGGAGGGAGGAAGGTATAGCTAGATGACACAATGGATAAAGCATCAGGCCTAGAGTCAGGATGACATGAGTTCCAATTTGGTCTCAGTTAGTTACTAGCAGTGTGACCCTAGGTAAGTCACTTAACTCCAACTGCCTCTAAAAAATCTACATTAGGAAAAAGAGGAAGAGTGTAAATGGTATAGGGTACATGGGGAGGCTTAGCATCAAATGAGAGAAGCAAATTAGAATAATAGAGATTATTTTAAAAGAACATCAATGAAATAGTTTTTGAAATATTTAGAAGAAAAATGTAGTTTATGAGGAAATAAAAATGATAATTGTGTTACTATTGTATTAAATTTAATATATACTATAAAAACTAAGAAGTACATGGGTTCATATAAATCTTTTTTATTCTTTATATATTGAAATGTTGGTCAATGATTAAGTTACTAATAAAAAAGTCATTTCAATTTTTTAAAAGAAAAAAGGTAGGGAGGAAGCAGAATGCTTCAGTCCACTATAAATTTGTTAAAGTTCTTAGGCAGGTTTTAACCTAGGTCTTTTCTGGTTTCAAGCTCAGTAATCCTTCTACTATACTGCACTGCACGTCACTAAATGACCCTGGAGGTCTCTTCCAGTACTAAATCTATGATCTTATGAAATCAGTTGTTCCCAACTTATGAATGATAAAAAAAAAAGAACTGTAAGGAGTTTGTTTCCTTAAATAACACAATATTACAAATATGCTAATATTCCTTCCAAAGACTGAATCAATTTCTCACAAACTTATGTTTTTGCTATTTTTCAAATGCATATAAATATTATTGTGATTAATAAATTACAAATTCATTTAGAAACCAATCAACTAAAAAAAAATCCTTGGCTCAGAGAACTGAAAATAGTAATCCAAATGAAGTTTGACCAATGTCCTCTGAAATCATCTATCAAGAATCATCAAAATTTATTTTAACAAATACACATAACCTTTTCCTGTATCTCTTAAGGGGGAAAAAAAGTTCTTTTAGGGGAAAAAGACTATAGAACTCTTGGCACACATGGATAATCTTTTAAAAAATAATTGTTATTCCAATAAAAATTTTAGTCTGCAATGTTATTTCCCTGATTTGGGAAGGAGAAAGCATCCCTATCATCAACTTTTCAAGGCTTCCCCTACTTTCTTTGCCATACTTCTTTTAATCTCCTTGTTAAAGCTCTATGGCAAAACAGTCAGATATACAAAATCTTTAAGACAAAAGATTAGAAGCAAGCAATTCATTTACCCACCATTATTCAAGATTGATTTTGATCAATGAGCAACATCTTTCCTTGAGGGCTGGCTTGTAGGGGAAGGGAAGGGAATGAGCATTTATAAAGCACCTACTATATGATAGGCACCATGCTAAGCATTTTACAAATATTACCTCATTTGAGCCTCATAACAATCCTAGAGGTAGATGCAGTTGAGAAAGACTGAGACAAACAAGAGATTTACTTGTAGTTCATTAAAGTGTCAGATCCAGATATAAAGATATCATATAAGGAGTTATAGTCAGAATGTATTTTTTAAAAGCTCACTTTCTGCTTCAAATTCCCTTTAATCCAGGTTGAAAAGAAGTGCATATGATTTGGTGTCCCTTGTTAGCCTCAGGTGCTATAGTCTAGGGAAGGCTTTGTGATGGTTTCCAAGCTACACCATAGTTACAGGACAATTCTAATCCTCACTATTACATAGTCTGTTCATTAAAAACAGCTTGTGTGGTCTAATGGTGTTGAAGCCAGGTCATTAGCAAGGTAATGATTGTAAAGCACTTTGAAAATACCAAAGTACTATGTGAATGCCAATGATAATTTTAGGTTTTCACCTAGCTTGAACCACTGCTTTACTGTGACAAAGGAGAAATCCTCTGACATCTAGCCTTAGGCAATCAGCCTTGGAAACTGGTCTAAATTTAAATCTTTGTAAAACTAAATGCTACACTAAGTGAGGATTTTCTATTTAATTACACCTTTAAAATAATCTTCTCTGTGCCCTTTACCACAGAATGCTAAAAAAAACTACGTTCAATTCATACACAGACATAAACCCCAACCACTGGTTTCTTATTTTAATTTGTCAATGTAATCAATCTTTTACGTTGTAGAGTGTTTTTTTTTTTAAAGTTAGAGTTCATATTATACCTATATTCCTATATGGATGACAAAATGAGTTAAGAATGGGTTCTTATCAACGTATTTGTTGTAATGTGGAAGCTGGGTGATACCTGGTTAAATTCAATGAAGCATTTACATGATTGAAGGAAAAAATAAATTTGACAGGAGTTACCATATTACCTCCTTTCATCAAAGTCCCCTAAATGATTCATTCCATTTAAGACTGGTTGATACTCATATAACTCACTGTCACATAATCATTTCCTTCTACTTCTAGCCCCCTCTCTGTTAGGAAATTTCAATCTAAGTAACTACATAATGGAAACATATTGTGCCTCACAGCCTAATTTGCAAAACATATAGAGCATTTAGACATATTAAAGTCAACCAGGCCCATCAAAACCAATTAATCTGAGTCTTATTAAATTTTAATGGGGCTCAGCATGCTAATTCTCATTAAAATATTTACTTCATGTTTACATAGGTCAAAATACAGAACTCTATTAGGATATATGATGATGTGCTGCTAATTCTATGGTGTTTTATAGAATGCTATTGTTATTGAAGTACTTAACCATGCAATAACTATATGTGTGTCCATATATTAAATAAATGCCATCAGAAAACCTGCAGCCAAATGTTTTATACAAGTTGCCTTATGGCTCCTGCAATTTAAATATTAATCTTCATTAGATCAAGATAAGATTTTACTATAGAATGTCTTCCTCTTAATATAACTTATACAACAGTACTACAAAGCTCTCCCACTTGAAAAAAGGCTTAGAAGGAATCCTGGATAATTCCAGGCTGTACAGCAGAATACTTGGAAAACAATAGATTGGAGATTATCTGGAACTTGCCAAGTACTTTGTACTCTCTAAAGAAGGTTTAACTATTCATCCAGTCCAACAATCAAATAGTTACTACCCAGTTGCTTCAAAAATAGTAGCTTAAGAGTGCTAACTGTGCATCTCTCTCCTAATCCATTTATTTTTTTTCCAAGTAGAAAATGAGGTGCTATTTAAAGCCATCTTAGAGGCTGGTTTGTATTTATGGGCACCTAATCAACATGCACAGTTCCTAACAAGAGTGGTTACATGCCAGACATTCATATAATGGTCCTTGGTTCAAGACCTGTGCTATATGGCACACATCTGCCTATGTGCCAGTTGTTCCCAAAGGCACTTTGTCCACAGTCCTTCCTTTCCTTTAAGATAAATGGCATTCCAATTTAAGACTGATGTTCTAATTCAACGTAGTTTTCTTTTTCTTTTTTTAAAAATAGTTTTCTAAAGGAACAGAAGATGTACTTTACTAGACACAGAGCTGAGGAAAGTGATTTCCTGCTTAAAAAGTGAGAGTTGAAACTGAAGTCTTCAATCTACAGTAACTGTGACATTCAATAGGAGAGGAAGCATTATGTCAGAATAGATTACTTATGAAGCCACCTGTAAATTATTCTTGAAAAAAGTAAAACATTCCAGAATACATTTGGCACAGAGTATACTGAAAATTTAAATGTCCAAGCAAGGGAAAACCTAATCAAAGATTAGAAAAGTACGGGGCGGCTAGGTGGTGCAGTGAATAGAGCACTGGCCCTGGAGTCAAGAGTACCTGAGTTCAAATCCGGCCTCACACACTTAACACAAAAAACTAGCCGTGTGACCTTGGGCAAGTCACTTAACCCCAACTGCCCTCCAAAAAAAAAAAAAAAAAAAACCAAAAAAAAAAAAAAAAAAAGATTAGAAAAGTACCAGAACTAGTATTATTAGAGTTGTTAATGTAACCCTACAGACAGAAACCTGAATAACATCTTCAAGGGCAAATAAAAAGACTTATCTAGCCATTTGTTCCCCTAGGATTCATACAGGCATTTCACTGTGAGTTTCACACCTTCACCTGTTAGTACCAAAGGGAAGCAGGTGAGAGGAAGAGAAAAATCAAGCAGAATAAGAAAGAGGTGACAGCCCTCCTGAATAGTCTTCTACTGTATTCAGACTGAATCTAGAGAACTCTGGCCAGTTCTGTATCTGTCATTTTGAGGAGAGACATCAAAAAATTGGACTAAATCTAGAGAACTCTGGCCAGTTCTGTATCTGTCATTTTGAGGAGAGACATCAAAAAATTGGACTACATTCAGTGGGATGACCAGGATAAAGAGGAATCTAGAAATCACGGTAAGTTGAACCATGAAGTTTCAGCATTCTATCTATGAAAATGATGCCAATAAGACATGGTATATAAAGGTACACTTGTAACTGGCTAATCTTATTTGTTCTAAATTTATCTCTTTCAAGCTTAAAGAAATACCTTCATATTCTAGAGTACCAAAATTGGATAAACAATCATGTTTCATTTATCATTAACCTTCATGATCTTAAGAGATCTTTATTGTGTCTCCTAAAAATTTTAATCTTTCTCATTTGTCCTCATATGCATTGATATGGTAAATGAATCCATAAGAGTTGATGAAATCACTAAGTGAAACAGTTTTAAAAGAAAAAAAACAACAACAGAGAAGTCCCAGAACAAATTCTTAGAGGTCATCCATGGTTGGTGGCTATGAACAGAATGAAAATCCAGCAAAGGAGACAGAGAAAGATTAATCAGATAGGTAAAAGGAGAACCAGGAGAAAACTGTGTCACAAAAACCTAGAAAATGACACAAGATCTAGCAGCTTCTACATTAAGGGACTGAAGGGCTTGGAATGTGATATTCTGGAGATCAAGAGAGCTAGGGTTAAAACCAAGAATCACCTACCCAGCAAAACTGAGTATAATACTTCAGGGGAAAATATGGACACTCAAGGAAATAGAGGACTTTCAAGCACTCTTGATGAAAAGGCCAGAGCTGAATAGAAAATCTGACTTTTAAATACAAGAAGCAAGAGAAGCATAAAAAGGTAAACATGATAGAGAAATCATAAGGAACTTAGTAAAGTTGAACTATTTACATTCCTACATGGAAAGACGATATCCATAACTCATGAGACTTTTCTCAATATGAGAATAGTTGAAGGGAACATACACACACACATATGTATAGGTGTGTATATGTCTATATGTATATATGTGTGTGTACATGTATACATAGACAGAAGGCACAGGGTGAGCTGAATGTGAAGGGATGGTATCTAAAAACTAAAATTAAGAGGTGAGAGAGGAATATATTGGGAGGAGAAAGGGAGAGATAAAATGGGGTGGAATATCTCACAAAAAGGAGGGAGGAGAAGGCTGCTACAATGCAGGGGAAGAGCAGGGAGATGAAAGGGAATGAGTCAACCTTACTTTCATTGAATTTGGCTTAAGGAGTTAATGACATACACTAAATTGGGTATCCTATCCTACAGGAAAATGGGGGGAGGGGAAAAGAGGTGGGATGATAGAAGGGAGAGCAAATTGGGAGAGAGGGTAGTTAGAAGCAAACACTTTTAAAAAGGGACAGGCTGAAAGGAGAAAACAGAATAAACGGGAGATGGTATAGGATGGAAGGAAATATAGTTTGTCTTTCACATTATAACTACGATGGAAATGTTTTTGCATGACTGCACATGTATAACCTGTATTGAATTGCTTGTCTTCCCAATGGAGGTGGGTGAGGAGGGGAGAAGGGAGAGAATCAGGAACTCAAAGTCTGAAAAACAAATGTTAAAAAAAAATTGTTTTTATATGCAGCCAGGAAATAAGATATACAGGTACTGGAGTATAGAAATCCATCTTGCCCTACAAGAAAGCAAAGTGGGGAGTGGGAGGAGGGAGAGACATGAGAGGGCAGACTGGGGTAAGGGGTATTCAGTACACTTGCTATCTTGGGGTGAGGGTAGGGGAGAGAGGGAAAGAAAATTTGTAACTCAAAATCTTGTGGAAACGAATGTTGAAAACTAAAAATAAATAAATTAAAAACAAAAAACAAAAACCTAGAAACAAGAGAATACCAAAGAAAATGGGATGAGGGACAATATTGGGTAAGGTTTGAAAAAAGGATAAGGATTGAGAAAATTTTGAAGAAAGTAATTTCAGTTCAATGATGAGTTCAGAAGGTCAAAAGCAGAAAGTTAAGAACCAAGTGAGAGGAAAGAGAGTGAAGACACTTATTACATATGACTTTCTTAAGGAGGTTAGCTACAAAAGGCTGGAGAGCCACAGGATGATGGTCGAGGGGATGGACAAATGGATCGTTTGAGGATGGGCAAACACAGGAGCATCTGTAAGTAGAAGGGAAGCAGCCAGTAGACAGGAAGTGACTACAGATTACTAAGTGAAGATGATACAGAGGGTAATGTGCTGAAGAAATTGGAATGCAATGGAAAGTATACGTAGAAGGGTTTTCTTTGGGAAGAAGAACTATCTCTTCATGTGAGACAGGGGTAAAGAAGGAGGCATCTCTGAAAGACATTTGAGTGATGTGAGCTGAGGGCAACAGAAGAAACTCACAGTGAATTGCCTAAATTTTTTCTTCTCTTTTGTTAGTTGGCCTATAAATTAACTTTAAAAACAGATACCAAGAGTAAGAATCAGTGGATCCTTCACAAAGATCATATCTTACAAAGTTAGGCACTACTAATACCTCTTACCAAGATTGCTGGGTGACCTATGGAGAAAAGAGACTGTTTATTTTTTCTAAACACCATCATTCATGCGCACCAAAACAAGTACAATTGTTCTGAAATAAGCTGTTAGAAATTTTGGGAAGTAATTGATGGTTAAATGGGAATTCATATTTTAGATGTTTTGCCTCTTGCCCAGGTACAGATATACAGAGTAGTGATAGCTTCTATACATATAATGTTTTGGATTAACTGAATACATTTATAATATGGTCAGTGACAGTAAGGGGGTAGAGAACGGTGTTTATGATTTTGATTGTTTGGTCTCAATCTGTGACTTCATCAGAGTGAAAACTCCCTCCATCAATACAGATTGCAAACATAGCTAACAGAAGGCACTTGAGAGGTACTGACTTGTCCATGGTCACTAAGTATTTATCGAAGGTAGGACTTGAACCTAGGTCTTCCTGAACTGGCTATACTTCTACCTAGTGTGCTGCACATATATCCATTTTATGTTTGTGTTTATGACAGTAAATTAATTTTTTATTATTACCCTACTTATACCCTTATAAAAGGAATATCAGTAGATAAGCAACATGTGACTATGATTTCCCTTCCCAATAGACTACTTTGCAGTATGATTAAATCAGTACACAGTACCAGGATACTCTACTTCCCCCTATTTTGATGTATGTTAATAAAGGAACAGGGAATCTGTCAGAAACATAAGCTAGAAAAATTAAGGAAATCGTTGTAAACTTGAGTGAGTGTAAGTGGCTGCTGGGGACTAACCATTTATCCAAAAACATTAATTAGGTTCCTATTTAATAAAGATCTTTTTTGCTAGGCACAAGGAGAGACATAAAGATGACAAAGACATAGACTGTACTCTCAAGGAATTTATCATCTATTGCAAAAAAAAAAATACAAATTACCACAAAACCAAATATTACTGGGTAAATCTATAAAAAAAATGAAAAAGTTCATGAAGTAGATGGATAGGGGGTGGGAAGAGATTACTTTCAAGGGGACAGGACCAGGGAAAGTTCCATATGAAGCTGAGAACAAAGGATAGACAGGATTTTCACAGGGAGAGCTGGGAGCCAGGAGTGAGGGGTGGAGAAGATGGTATTAAAGTAGAAGGATGGCATGACCCAAGATACAGAAGTAGGAAAATGTAACCATATTGGGGTGGATAAGCAAGTCTGGCTTCAATGTAAAGGATGTGAAGAATAAGAAGATAAGAAAACAGAAAGCTGAAGCCTGACTATGAAGGTTTTGAAAACCAGGCTAATCATAACAGCAGTTAACATTTCTCTAGAGCTTTCAGGTTTACAAAGCACATTCCTCACCACAGCCTTGTGCGAGGTAAGTAGCACTCGATAGTATAATCTTTATTTAATACATGAGGAAAAATCATGACTGAGGGAAGTTCAATGAATTTCTAAAGATTGCATTGTTAATAATGTATGTGAGAAACAATGGGGAGTCACTGAAGGTTTTCAAAGAGTCCAGAAGTGATGTGATTGGAGCATTCATGAGAAAGACTAATATGGAGGCGATCTGTAGGATAACTCTGAAAGAGGTAGAAGCTGAAGACAGGGAGACCAGATAATAAGTGACTGCAATAGTTCAGGCAACAGGCAATGGGAGCTTGAATTGGGGTTATGGTTTTGGGAACAAAAAAAAGCAAGTGATGAAAGAGATATTTGGGAGATCCAAATGATAAAATTCAGAGACTGAAACAATATGGGAAATGACAAGAAAACATTAAAGATGACACACTCCTGGGTGACTGGGGAAATTATGGTGCCATTAAAAGTTACAAACTAGTCAAATTAAGTAAATTACCAGAATGTTTTACAAGAGACAAATCACACTTACCTAGGAATACAAGCTAGGTATGAAATTAGTCTTCTTAGATCTTCCTGTCGTATTCTATCATGATTGCTGCGAGCTGGAAAGGTTAAAATAGGACCTCCACGTTTATCTCTACCACCTGAAAAACAAACATTCAGAAAACACTTAGAAAATGCACAGAAGGCAATTATAGCAAACCAAAAGAAAACATGACTCTGCTTTTGGATTTTTTTTAAAGACTTCATTTCCATCCAACAGAATGATATAAGGCATACTGTGAAAAGCTCATTTTAATCAAAAGCAGCAGTCAGGTACAGCAATGCCAACAGCCTAGAGTCCTTGTTTTATCGTAGGCATGCCAAGGCTATTTCTAATCTCTTGGCAGCTCATCCAATGAAAAATGTCAGTGGGTCACCACACAGCCCTGCATACCATTCACAGTATGCTGCTACATGAACTCTCTTTTTCAATGTGTTTTGTTCTTTCTTCATCTAGAAGAATGAATTTTCATTTTGGGAAGAAAAAGTTTAATGTGTATATATACAGAATAAATTCACCTCCAGTAGCATTTAAATCCTCCCTTTTCTACCAAAGAAAAATTCTGCTTCTAGCCCTGAAAGAAAAAGCATGGGAACAACTATCCCTGCAGGTGCTGCAACCAATGCTGATTGCCCTGAAAAATGTGTGAAAGGTGGCATTTATCTAGAGCTTTAAGGTTTGCAGAGCTTTTTACATACATTAGCTCATTTGAGCCTCAACACCCTGCTGAGAGGTAAGTCCTTAAAGTATTATTCAAGGGTTAGAGATGAGAGATCTGAAACTTAGGAGAGTTGGAAAAATGCAGAGATGGATGTACATATATAGCACCATCCATACACTCAAGGTGCTTACAATCTAGTTGGGGAAATAAATAACAGTGCAAGGTAGTATATGCATGAACCTTAATCAGTGACACAGAGAACCCTCTGTAAATTCAGGAAAAGGAAACTCACTTCTGGATGGGGATGCTCAAGAAAAGTTTCATCATATAGGAATTAAGGTCAGAATTGGGCTTTCCAAAATAGGTAGGATTTGGATAGGTAACAGATGGAAAGAAAGGTGGGAATCCACAAACTATGATTCAGGGGAATGCTTAGCACATAAGTTATTGTTGTTGTTCGGTCATTTCAGTTGTGTCCGATTCTTTGAGATCCCATTTGGGGTTTTCTTGGCAAAGATAGTGAAGTGGTTTGCCATTTCCTTCTCTAGCTCATTTGACAGATGAGGACGCTGAGGCAAACAAGGTTAAGTGACTTGCCCAGGGTCACACAGCAAGTAAGTATCTGATGCCAGATTTCAACTCGGGTCTTCCTGACTCAAGGCCTGGCACGCTACTCACTGTGCCATCTAGTTGTGCTAACATATAGTAGTAAGTGCTTAATAAATGATGACTGATTGACTGATTGACTGGAAATAGACTAACTGGTTAGTAGGGATATGAAGGGGACTAAAGATAATGATTTAAAAATAGCTTGAGTCCAAACCATGGAGATTCTTGAATGCAAGGGCATTCAAACAAGGTACCTTGTCAGAAGACCACAGATTTAGAAAGGGAAAGGACCTCGTGGAGTCATCTAGTCCAGACCTCCCATTTTTCAGATTCAGAAACTGAGATCCAGAGTTCAATGGCAAAATTAGAAGAACTGATACTTGGATTCAAATCCCTTCACTCAAAAATTCATTGGTTTTCCTTGTGCTGTACCATTTGCCTTTACTTCACTAACAATTCTTCGAAAGGACTCAACATGCTCTCATATGATTGTCTTTTTTGAAAATTTCATATCAATGGCAGCCTTCTCCAGTTTTAACCAATCTTTCTTACCACAACATCTGTTCAGCAAGGAATAGAGATGAAGTCAACAGGCTCATTGCTCCCTACTACCAACACCAAGTGCTGGTTCTGTCACCCCAATTCAACAACCTCTTCTGCTTTGAAGGTCATGCCATCTGACTGTTCACACTCTCTCCAAATCTTTCTCATGTGTCCACCACTTAGAAATTCTCACAACTTTCTCTAAACTTTGACACCCAGATTTAGTGCTCCTTTATCAACCTCTCTTCCCTGTCACCCTTCTGCACTGAAGACCCTTTGAACATGTCTTTGAAATTCTGAACACCCATTTTCCTTCTGCTTCAGCCAACACACTCCCCAACACAACTTAGAATTCTGTATCATTTAGAACCTCACCTCCAAGATCCTGAACTTTGAAATGTTGCACTCTTGCAGCAATTTTCTTGCTACCTTTCTATTTCTCCCACCTCCTTCCCTTACCAGTTTTTGCCTTTCTTTGTATCCCCATCCCTTAGCACCATCCTTGGCACATAAAAGGTGTTAAATAAATGTTTATTGACTTGACTGAATTGACACTTCCAGCCTCTCAATCTCTCCTTTTCCCTCCCAGTCTATCAATGCTATTCTGGCCCCTTCTCCACCTTACTATTAACCCTATGATCAGCCATTACATCGGTGCTTTTTTCCTTTACTTTTAGTATCCCTTCTCCCAGTGCTTAATCTGGAATAGTTCTATTACCTACCTACTTTACCCTTGTTGCACAGAAGATAAATGCTACTAAGGATGTTCCTAAAACTATGCTGGGGATGTCTACTACAAATGTATGCTATCCAACCTCAACCTGGCCCTCACTGCTTGACAATCATTTTGATCACCCTTTATTATCACATTCCCAACAATGATTTGGATATTCTCTTATCTCTTCTAGTCCCAATTACACTCCCTTCCATTTCATTCTCAGCAGGTGATCTCACTTCCTATTATTAATGAAAAGACTCAAGTCACTATATAATCATACATTTAGAGCAAAAAAAGGGTGTTGGTGGTCATATAATACAGAGCTCTCATTGCATTGTTGAGAAATATGGGTCTAATAAGGAAAGATACGGAGATAACTGTTATAATGAGAAAGGCAGAATTTGAACTCAGGTCCTATGCCTCTAAATCCAATATTCTTTCCTCTGTGACCACAGAGATATGAACTTCTCTAACTCCCTTCTCCATTTCCTTTAAACTTTTCAATAAGCCTGCACCCCCAGCTCTTCCCTCTATTCTCAGCATTATAGGTGACTGCCTTGTAATCCCTGTCCTTGTAACTTTGATCATAAACACTTCCTGTCTTCCTGATGAGATGGTCCCATTAATCTCCTCTCTTATCCCAATACAGTTTCTTTTTTTAAAAAACATGTAATGTTTCATGAATTTGCGTGTCATCCTTGCATAGGGGCTACGCTAATCTTCTCTGTATGGTTCCAATTGTTGTATATGTGCTGCCAAAGCGAGCACCCAAAACATTTTCAATATCTCCCTCCACTATGTCATTCTGAAGATTAAAAACATGTCAAGGTCTCTTTTATCTCCCAAACCATCGTCTTGCTTCTGTTGGTAAACTTCTCATCATCATAATCTACACATACTGTCTCTGCTCTCTCATTACCTGCTCACTCCAAAATTACTCTGTATTTAGCTTCTATGCTAACCTTTCAGGAAAAGTGACCACAGTGATTTTACTGAGACCCCAAACAGTTGTGTCGCTGATGCTATACTTAAGGCCCCAGGCAGCTCAGAGCACAAGCCCAAAGATAAAACATGAACACAAATTCAGACACATAGGAAAGTCACTCTTTTAACCCCACAGCACAAAGTCATGAGTAGTTTCCTCTACATTTCTAGCTCTCCCTCCCTTTAACAATTAGTTCTCCGGTCACAATTTAAGGATTTTTAGTATGTGTGTGTAAACAACAACCCAAAAGTAAGCTCCAGACAACCAATCACTTGTCAAATCCTAATGACTCTATGCCCACAAAATCTCTAGTGTGGCTTTTTTTTTTGTGTGATGACAAAGAATTGGAAACTGAGGGAATGTCCATCATTTGAGTAATGGCTGCACAAGTTATGGTATATTAATATAATGGAATCCTACTCTATAAAAAACCATTGAAAGGAATGGTTTCAGAAAAACCTGAGAAGGCTTGTATGAACTGATGCAAAGTAAAATGAGCAGAACTAGAACAATTTACACACTAATAGCAATATTATAAAGATAATCCACTTTGAAAGACTTAGTAACTGATTGATACAATGACCAATCAGAGATCCAAAGGACTCATGATAAAATATACTATACATAACTAGACAGAGAACCAATGGACTCAAGAGTACAAACTGAAGCATATTTACTTCTCTTTATTATTATTATTATTGTTGTTCTTGTTATTGTTCTTGGACATGGCCAATACAAGAATGTTTTGCATGATTATCCATATTTGTAATGGGCTTTGTTTTTAATTAATTAAATTAAATGGAATTTCAAATTAAAAATATATCACCTGCATGCACTTTCTAACATTCATTATAAATGAAAACCATCTTCATTCACAAAGACATCTCTTTCAGGTTAGACTAACAAAATAGCTTTCTTTCTGGTCTTCTTGCTTTCAGTCTATCCCCTCTCTATTTCATCCCTTCCCCACACTATAGCACAGATTATGTTACTTCAAATTTAAAAATATTCAATAGCTCCCCAGTCCCTACCAAACATAAATTCCTAATTGTGCCATGTAAGACATTTCATAATCTGGCTCAATTCCATTTTATTCCAGCATTCATAGAATCAGAGTGTCAAAAAAGGAAAGAACCTCATAGACCATCTAGTCCAACCCACACCTGAACAAGCACCCTATCTATAAAACCCTGGAAAGTATTTATGAAACTTTTAATTGAAAAACTCTTCTGGAGAGGAACCCAATACCTCCTAGAGTTGCTCATTCCATTTTTGCATAGCTTTGCAAAAATATTTTTCCTAACACCCAAACCTCTGCCTCTGCTACTAGTCTACCTACTGCTCCTAGAAAAAGTCTCATCTCTTTTCCATTTGACTGTTCTTCAAAAATATTTAAGAACAGAATTCGTCTCCCTGAATTTTCATTTCTCTAGTGTAAATATCCCAATTTTTTTCAATTTATCTTCAAGTCTTTTCAAGAACTTGATCACCTTCCTCTGGAAACCTCTCCCACTTACCAATTTACTTCCTAAAATATGATGTTCCGTTGAATACAACATGAAAGATGTGTTCTAAACAGAAGAGAGTACAGCTGAACTCTCACCTCCCTTGTCAGGCACCAGGATTTTATTTTTGCTTGCAATTTCACATTGTTTACTAATATTACAATTCCATTAGCGTTCTCAGATCACATCTGATTTGCACCTCTAAACTTGATTTTTCTGAGCCCAAGAATAAGGATTTATATTTACACTAATATGTCAGTGAATCAGTGATTTAACAATGAAGCTATTCCCTCCAACGATGGAGATGACTCCTCTAACATTCAAGTCACAGTCCATTCTCAGCTTATGGTAACTGACTTTTGGCCTTGTCCTATCATATAAAACAAGAGGTATATCCAAATGTGCTATGAATCTTCCTCTAGGTCTCTTGACGGACACCCACAGGCTGCCCATCTGTTATCCTTTATCTAGCTCAATAATACCAGTCCACATCTTTTTCCTGTTAGATATCTCTTTCTAGTCCTTCAATGAGGATGACTATCGTCAGATAACAGCTGAAAGAAAACTGAATGTTGAATGAGACAACCAGCTATGGAGTCCCAAGCCATGCTGCTAACTAGCTGTGTGACTATGACTGAATTTTTTAGAGCTTCAGTTTCCTCATCACTAAATGGAGCTAATTATATTCACACTATCTATCACACAGGATTACGTAGAATGAGATAGAAACCTAGACATGGTCAATATACTGATTTCTTTTGTTGGACTTTATGTATTTTTCTATACAAGGAAGAGTTTCTACTCAAACTCCTCCACTAGACCGTGAGCTCCTTGAGAAAAGGTACTATCCTTGTATCTTCAGCATTCAACAGAGGGCAGGCACATTACAGACCCTTAATAATGCTTGTTGACTGAATGACATAATAATAGTTAATAATTATTTAGCACTTTAAGGTTTGAAAAATGCTTTCCATTTATTATTACACTGAATTTTTTAATGCATACAACACAAAAGTCCAGAAAATGACACAGCACTGTTGCTATATTTTAAAATTATATGTGTATATGTACATATACACATGTATATTACTGCATACGTGTGTATATATATATACATGTGTGTCTTAAACAGATGATATAAGAAATCACAATTTCATATATAACATTCTGATACATAATATATAATATTCTTATATAATATTGTTTATTGAAATGTTTGTTCTTGGTTGATGACTTAAGTTCACAATAAAAAAGTTAATTACAATTATTTTTTTTAATAATAATTGTCATCAGTGATCAAAAAGCAGCCAGAGGTGACATATTCTTTAAGTTTTTTCATGCTAGCTAATCCATTTCTTGATAGGAAATGAATAATAATATTAATTACAGCAAATTAATAATGACTTTTGCAGGAATTCTTAATAAGAGAAAATGAGTTATTGATAATGAACACCTGGAAAGTGGGCATAATATAAAGACATACATTTCTTAAAATTTGCAAGTATGTGTTTAGTTAGTGGTCTGTATCAG
This sequence comes from Pseudocheirus occidentalis, assembly GCA_028646575.1. Taxonomy (NCBI): domain Eukaryota; kingdom Metazoa; phylum Chordata; class Mammalia; order Diprotodontia; family Pseudocheiridae; genus Pseudocheirus; species Pseudocheirus occidentalis. The sequence goes on along the minus strand of JAQQSW010000030.1, from coordinate 170,175 downwards.
CTATAGGCAAACTATGGCATGAGGGTCAAACCTGCCCATGATCTATTTTTGCATGGCCCTGGAGCTAAGAATGGCTTTTACCTTTTTTAAATGCAATAAAATTTTATTTTAATATGCAAAAACCTTTCGTAGGTTGGAGTTGTACAAAAGCAGGACGTTGCTGGGATTTGGCCATAATTTGCTGACCCACGGTCTATTTAATCTTTTTTTTTTTTTTTTTAAATAACAGAAAGTCCATAGGCTATTGGAGGAATCTGGCCACATTTCTATTTAAATATCTGCTTAACACGAAAACAAAAGGCCAAAAAAAAGTAGTGCTAAATGCAAAGACTATTCAAAGATTCTACTCAGAGAAACAGATAGTTGTCAAGAACTGGTTTCATCATACACCCAAAGGCAACAAGAAACAGGCTAAAAGACACTTGCAGCTGCTCACAAAGAGAATAACAGACCACCATGAAGATAACTGCAGTTTATGTATCAACAATGGTTGCAAAGGGTGAAGAAACAGAGAAGTCCTCTGGACAACTTGGCAAGATATTCCCAACAAAGTCAACATACACTTGGATATTCTGTAACTCCAATGTAAATGCATAATGGGGGGTAGGGAGGAAAAACTGAAAACTATGTTGGAAAATATAGTTTGGTACCAAGAAATGAAAGTAGTCAAAGGTTTATAGGCTAATTATGCCTATATAATGTGAATATTTTCTTAAAGAAAAGAGTTGGAAGGTGTTAGACTTGGCAAAAACTTCCTGACATTCCAACAACAAAATTGGCTGTAACCAATAGGATTTTTTAATTGGAAAGTACCTTAGAAATCATCTAGTCAAATATTTATTTTTGTAGAGGGATACTGAGGCTCAGAGATGTTAATTAATTTGTCCAAACTTTCACAGGTGGTAGAAAGTTGAAGTGTTTGGGTTCAAGTCAGTATCTTCTGATACCAAAGATACTGTTCATTCCACTAAAACATCTGATGACTTATTAGAGACATAGTCGTTTCAAAGTCAGCTGCCTGACTCCAGTTAGACCTGTAAATGATTAAAGCAAAGGTTGAAGTAAATAGCAATTCGGAAGAAAATAGAAAGATGAAAAAGAGACACTTCGTGCGATTACAGTACTCCAACCTGACCTGTTTAAATAAACAGTCAACTGACTTAAAGAAATCATTTGCAGAAATAATAGGTGGAGGTAACAGCTACAGATTTACATTTGATATAAGCAAAAACTTTAACTGGAAGAACAATTTATATGACAGCTACAATAAATGTAAAGTGCGACAACCCTGAAAAACTTGAGAATTCTGATCAGTGAAGTTTTTGGAATACTAACAGCATGTCTCCTACCTCTGGGGAGAGAGTAGGCATAGGCAGGGAGGGAATAAGGCTCATATTTCCAGTCAAGGCAAATGTGTTTATTTGGGTTTTGTTTTTGCTGTTTTGTTTGCTGTGTATATTTGTTACAAGGAAAGATTCCACTGAAGGCAGGAGGGGTGGGAACGACAGAGAGTCACTAGAAAGTGTCATTGATGTTTAAAAAAAAAAAAAAAAAAAAGGTAAAAAAGACCTTAAAAACAACAACAACAAAACTTGCTAATCATTAATTATTTCAAAGTGGAATGGACTGCCTTGGAAGATGTTTGGTTCCTCTTTATTGGCTATCTTTAAATGAAGACTATTTATCCTAAATTCAATGCATCATGCGATCCTAAAATGCTCACTTTCACAAAGCCCTCTATCTGGATGACCACTTGTGCAAGGTGAAGTAGAATGGATATTTGTTCAGTTATAATTTGAACTAAATGGCCTTTGGGATCCCTTTAATCCCTAAGATTCTGTAAGAGATTGAGATAGACAAAGGTAAAAACATTAATGAAAGTTATTTCTTATAGAATATTAAGAGAATCGTGGAATTTCAGGTTGGAAGTGTCCTCAGAAATCATCTAGTCCAACTCCCTAATTTCTTAAAAGGAAACTTTAAGAGGCTTTATAACAGGGTTGAGTGACTCACCCAAGTTCACACATGTAGGAAGTACCAGGGCTATGATTTGAATCCCTGCATCTCTGATCCCAAATTCAGTGTTCTTTCTACTACAACACAGAGCTTCTAACTAATGCAAAACAATTTTGCCAACAAAGAGGCAAAACACGGATAATCTTTTTGCTGAAAGGGGGTGTGGGGGAGCGGCTTGTTATACAACATCCATTTAGAATTACTAAGAATTATGCACACATGTGCTAAGTACTTAATAAATGCTTGTTGAATAAGTAAGGATAAAAGAAAACTAAAAGAATATATCCTCACAAAATATCAAAAAGAAGAGAAAATTAGCTTACAGAAAACTTGATCATATCATGAGAAGAAAACCAGAAGGATGACGTTAGATCCAGAATGGAATAGGTCTGGTATAAGTTTGTGTGTCTGTGTGTGTTAGTGTGTGTGTGCACACATGCGGTGAGATATGTTTTCAATGGCAGCAATCATGGAACCTCAGCATTTAAACTCTTATCTCTACAGAGCTTAATCAGAAGGAAAAGTGTCAACTGCACTTAGGTAACAGTTATTAGCAAGAGCTTTAATGACTTTTCTTTCTTTTTTTTTCATGGCTACCCTATCCCTAGCTGCCCCCTTTTTCCTATTTACTCTCTTTTTGAGTTACTTTTAATTTTATATTTTACAATGACTTTGTGTTCCATTCATGACTCATAGCCACATGAGAGAAGACAGGAATTATAGAAATGGGATTTTGTGGAAGTGAGCATCTTGGGATCATGCGGTCCATTCAATTTAGGATGGGTAGTTTTCCTAACGCAATCCAACCTGATCTCTTCTTTTTAGTCAATTTTCTGACTGCTCACTTCCACAAAATCCTCTCTTTAATTCTAATAATCTCCCTATAGCTGTAGAATCAGAGAACACCTAAGCATTATAAAAATATTAATTAAATGTAATCCAAAATAGGGGGTAGGAATGAGAGAGGATTAAAAAAGGACAAGATAACCCCCTAAATGTAAGAAAAAAAGAGGATCATTGAAACATTTTTAAATGAATGCACAGAAGAGAAGGAAAGCTAAAAAGAATCACAAACAGGACAGCTTTGAAAATTACATGCTGAGCTGATTATATAGGGTATTCCAAAAGTCTTAGTGCAGCTTAAGAGTTTGGGAACACTATGTTTTGAAATAAAAACAAGTTGTAAATAATAAATATTTACAGTTTCATGTGTAATATCTTTTTCTGATCTATTTGTATGGAAATGTCTATTTTATTTGGTATTTAAATTCAAGGATTTTTTAAATTAAGCAAAAAAGTCATCTAGAAAGTAACATGGTCACATATTAGGCCTAATTAAGATATAGCATATGACCAAGGATAGCTTGCATGAAAGAAGTGACATAGAATATGTTTTAGAGAACATGTATGACAGCCATGTCAAGGATGGAAATCTTTAAAAGGATAGCCAGAATGCTGCATTAGTAAAACCAAGATATCTTAAAAATTAGAGATAGCTTCTAACACATTGGTTGGTTGACTTATAAGAAATTTATGAAAAAAAATAGCGATAGGAACTGCATGAAACAAGATGGTATTGGAGGGGCTGCAATCTTCGTTAGAGGAGAGTGCTCACACTGGAGAATTTATAGAATCATCAATCATCAAAGAATATATGGCAAATGGAAATTAAACAAAAATCTTGACATTCTACAGATAATGCTCTATATTTAAAAAGAGGGAGGGTTTGTTTTTTTTTTTAAAGAAGAGAGTTGGTGAAAATAAGAAGAGCAAAAAGATGGTTTAGAAGGAAAATGAGATAATAATTATCTGAAGGTTGGCATGCAGACTTTCCTCTTTTTAATACTGTTCTTATAGAGGCTCAAAGTAAGACAAAATAACATTTCTCCTCCTATATCTAGTGACTCCAAATATTGTTCTCCTTAGTGGGATCCTAAATCCATCCAAGGGTGAACTTAAGTTTTCCCACATCCTTTGACCACATCAGCCCACACAGGATTGCTCTCCCCTTTCTCTTGTTGTTGTTTTTGGTTTTGGTTTTCTTTTTTTTTTTTGCTTTTTGGAGGGGGGGAGGGCAGGGCTATTGGGGTGAAATGACTTGCCCAATGTCACATGGCTAGTAAGTGTTAAGTGTCTGAGGCCGCATTTGAACTCAGGTCCTGCTGACTCCAGGGCCCTGCGCTATTCACTGCACCACCTAGAGCATTTATTCAATATAGACTTGTGTTTCTAGATATATTTTCATATGTTTATGTTCAAAATTAAGTTATAAATTCTTCATACTTTACCTAAGAGAGAGTTAAGAATGACTATAACATTTCTAGTGTATATGAAATTTGTATAAGCTAAAGAAGAAATGAAAAGATGGAAGTGAAAAGATGGAAAAAGAACAAAAGAAGCAAAAAGAATGAAAAGCTAATATCCTTGTACCATTTGAAAATATCAAAATCAGGTAATTTCACTAAAAATATCTAAAGTATAATGCTACTTGCAAATATTATTATACAATTTTTTAATCTAGTTATAGAGGATGACAGTTGAAATAATTCATTTACAGTATTACCAAAAACTCTTATCTTTCATAATTGCTAGAAAAATTTAGTTTATGCATTTTAATTAACATAAATATTTTTTTAAAATTCAAGACTTCAGAAAAATAAGCAAAACCTCAGATAAAATCTGGAACTTACCCAGAATTTCATCTTATTTTAGATCAATGTTTTAAAAACCAAATTTACTTATTTTTTCTTATTAATGCATACATAGAGAATATTAGCCTACATCTGAGTGTCTTGGCCCAAAGCCTAGAATTTTATTGATTAAACAGACATTTTCCTCCAGGCCATTCTCTAAGGAAAGGAAGTGAGAAGTGTTATGTTGAAGAAACATAGTAAGACACATATTGGAAGAAGCACTGCTTTTCAAATCGTAACTTTAGATCCCATCAGACAACTAAATTATTCCTCAGAATGGAATTTAAGTCCATTCATATATGAAATGTATAAAATCACAGGATTCTAGAGCTGGAAAAAAAGTTGAAAGATTGTCTACCTCATTGTCTCTCAATTTTACAGATGAGAACATTTACATAGTATAATTATTCCAGCTAAATACTAAAACAGTCTACTTTTAAAATTCATTGCCTATTTTAAGTGGTTATGTTAAAAGTAGACTCAATAAAAGACCCACAATTGTGTTAGATATAAAGCCAGAGTAGAGTGAACTTGGGGAACCTGCTCTCTTTGGCATTATAAAAAGGTCCTAAGTGTCAAGGTTTGACCTGTACTCATAATGAATAACGTCCTGCTCACCTAGTCTGTGCCCTCTGGCAAGAATACATGGAAACAAAAATTCAGTGGAATCACTGCAATTAGCTGAAAAGGGCATTTAAACTAGCTCTGTTCAATTCTTAACTAATCATAGCCAATGCCTTCTTTGCCCCAGTGAAACAGCAAATACTTATTTCTAATACACAATCCCGGGGACTCCACAGTTTAAACTAACCACAAGAACCTAAACCAATGAATGGCATGAGAAATGCTTAAAAATAGTTTCCTTCCACAGCAAGGCGACCCATTACAAACCCTACACCAAATACAGTCCTGAGTACCCCAAGCTACCTTTTTGAATCAAGTTTGAAAATTCTTGGCTTAGAGCTCTCCCACAAAAGCTTCTTCTCCACAGTAGTAAAGAACATGCAAACAAATGAAAAAAATAATTCACACTTTCTTGTTCTGTTAAGGAATGACTGATATTTGGGCTAAAAAGTATGATAAAGTGTTCTCGCCCCCTCCCCCTTTTCCCCCATCCTTCCCTCACTTCCCTCTTTCTCTTTCCTGCTTCCTCTTAACACTTGAAAACTGAATTTACTGTAATGTAGCCCCCTCTCCTTTTAATTCCTCAAATAACTGCAGAAAAATACAAAGCTAAGTTACACAATCCACTTCTCTTTTTAGAATGAGAAACAGTAATTCACTCTTTAAGAATAAGGCACTCTTATAAGATGGATGCAGTTCTGAGGATTTGTTCCCTTTATACAGGGATATATAGTAATAACTATTAAAAAGAGTTGGTTGCAGCAAGAAAATTATTTGTCAGGCAAGCTCCATTTGAGAAGCAGGAAGGTGGACAGAGGCAGCAGCTACGTGGCACAGTGGATAGAGTGGTGGGTCTGGAGTCTGGAACATTCACCTGTGTGAGTTCAAATCTGGTCTCAGATACTTACTGGCTGTGTGACTCTGGGCAAGTCACTTAACCCTGTCAGCCTTAGTTACCTCATCTCTAAAATGAGCTGGAGAAAGAAGTAGCAAACCACTGCAGTATCTCTGCCAAGGAAACCCCAAATGGGGTCACGAAGAGTCAGACACGACTAAAACAATTGAACAACAACAATAGCAATGTGATGGACAGAAAGGTAGTTCAGGGTCAGAATGGCCCAAATGGTAATCTAGCCTGTGACACACACTGTGTGATCATTTAGTCACTTGCCTAAGCAACTCTCTAAAGCTCTAAGTCATAGAAAAATTGAGATTTTTATTGATGAGTCTCCTACCCAATGAAATCACAGGTCCAGACCACTTAAAAAGCAAACAAACAACACCACACCCCATATAAAAATTTGTAGATAAACTCAGGAAACCAAAAAGGAGGAAGAAAAAGGAGGTGATATAAAACTGCATATTGAATTTAAGACATAATAATTAGAACTAGGTGAAATAAAGCAGTTCATGAAAGTTAGTGAATGGGAAGTGTTGGTTTAAAGAACTTGACAAGCTAATGAATAAAGCTGAGGATTTGGCTCCTCACTGTTCAGAATACCTGCATGGTCTACTGTGCAAAGTCAGAGGAAAAAAAAGATCTGCACAGCTTTCTTCTCTCATCTTTTCTTTTTTTGGGGGGCGGTGGGAAAGGTAAGGGTATTGGTGGTGATAGTGGAGCAGGGTGTGCTGTTGAGATTGTCAGACAAATTCTGAAGTTCCCTGGGCATCAATCTGGATCCAGTAATAGAGAAACAAGAACTCTTCCCTGAAAATAGGAGCATCTAGTATGCCCTTTGGCATGTGAGCTGTTCTAGCTGATAAGTAAATTCTGAAAATGATATTTATTCATAATATTTTTCTCCTGTTTTTTTCTTACAAATTAGGAATCATTTTCTTTGCTAACCCAACCTCCCATGGATGTGAACACTACTCCTGTTACTATTAGTCGCTGACAAGAAAGAAGAAACTTAATCCCTGCATGAATGAAGGATGAAGAAGGATAGCACTTTAGTCATCTGGTGATATTACTTGAGGAAATGCAATAATTTTCACCAACAGGAACTTAATCTCAATGGCATATGATGTTTCCCAGACTTTATGGGTGGAAAAAGTAAAGCAGAGATATTTTTTCCATTGTGAAGTTGGGAACTGGATTTTAGACTTCTACAGATGCCTCTCTCATTCAGACTACTCTATATTTCTCTTATTCACACCTCAAGCACTATCAGGTTTTACTCCAGCTTCTAAAGTATAATAATAAAACAAAACAAAACAGAAAGACCTGAGGGCATAGAGCAAAAACAGACTTTTCTCCTGCTGTTGCTACATTTTGGACAAACATTACTGTGGCATATTGGTTAAAATTAAACTTAATTTTTGATAGAATACATTTACTAATGTGTTATTATATGAATGTAAATTATAGTAAAACATTCTGCTGGTCAACAATATCACTTCCTTCTAATGAAAAATTCCTAGTAAACAGAAACAAATGTATTTACTCTTCGTAAAAGGCATCTAATGACCTAAAAAAAGAACAGTCTTTCAACTAATGGATGTAACTGTGAGGTTTTTCCTAAAGGACCATTTTAAAGCATATAGAGAATTGTGTTGGGGTCTAGGTGACACATTTTTAGAAAGGAATAGTGTCAAATAAGTAACCCAGAAGAGTGAACGGGATGGTTAAAAAATTGAAAACTTGACCATACAAATATAAACTGAATGGATTGAGTGGTTAACATAAATAAGAGAAGACCGTGAGGCAGGGTATAGAATATGGTAGCACTTTTCAAGTATCTTGAAGAGCTATGGTGTGGGCCCAGAGACCAGAACAAGGAGTAATGGACAGAAGAAAGAGGCTAGATGTGAGGAAAATTTTCTAACAATTAGATTTGTGCTGAAAAAGGATGAGTTAAATGGGTTGCTTGAGGAAATGGCAGATTTACCATCTCTAGGGATCTTCAAGTAGAAGCTGATGTGTTGTGGACAAGTCGTTTTTCAGAGATAGTTGAACTTGACGACTGCCACCAAAGATTCTTTCCAACTTTGAGATTCTTTGGTTTTTTGACATGCAGTACAATGAGCATTAGGAGAGCAAAGAAGCCAGCAAACATTGCTTTCTCTCACTACTTCCACAAGAATTTGTAATAATTAGAGCTCGCTGAGTAGGCAACAAACTACTCTGCAAAGCAATAGATTCCCCAGTGATGTAGGAATTCAAGCGTAAGTTGTAAAACCTTTTGTCAAGGAATTTGGGCAGATGGACTTTAAGATCTCCAGGAAGTCTGGGGATATGGTTATGTTTTAGTATAGGAAGTAACAGTTCTAGTAAAATCAAACAAGTGTTTGAACACGCTTGCATAAGATGTATTTGTTCTCTAAATAATATAAACTGAGTAACTGCATTGTGCTAGGCACCTACTAATCACTGTCCAGATCCTAACCCCTTTAATGTCTCCCTATTGCCCATAAAAAAGTCCAAACTACTCAAGCTAGCATTCAAATTCCTTTATAATTTGTCTCCCAATTATTTTTTTAATCCATATTTCCCATTACTCTCTTCCTCCACAGTCAGAAATATGTTACCTGACAATATTCCTTTAACCCAGAGTTTTTCCCTGTTTCCTCTCCACCAATCTAAAACCCTGAAGGGACAAATTCAGACCCAAATACTACAGGAAACTTTGGCCAATTCATATCAGTTTTCACTATTAATGACAACAATAATAGCAACCGACTATCTATAACGATATGTACACACACACACACACATGTATACACACACAGAGGAAAGGAGGAAGAGAAGGAGAAAGAAAGGAGGAGGAAGAAAAAAAGGAAAGGAAGAAGTAGGGAAGCTTTCAAGGATTACAAAAAGCTCAAGAAGTCAGACAAGACCTTCAAGATAGTAATTAGTCAATCTTTTATAAACTTCTCCAAACTCTAAACAAAAGAATTGTGCAAGAAATATAAAGTAATTATAAGTAAATTCACAGGAGACAACCCCTACATAAACTGAAAACCTCTTGAGTCTCCATCAGTGAACAAATATTTAAAGTACTCAGTGCCCACCTTTCTCCTCTCCCCCTCCCTCCACCCCCATTCCCCCAGTAAACCATCAGGCTTATCTGCCTGAAATCTCAACACTAGAGAGGGGAGGGACCCCACACCAAGTGCTCGCTTGGGGTCCATCAAAAAATATCCCTTTCCACCAGTCACCTGGACAGAACTGACAGACATTAATTCTAAAGAGCACCCTGAAGGAAAGGAAGAGAGCAGAGGCAGAATCTGGAGGGCTAAAAATAAACCTGTGCAAGTGCTGCATAGGGCTTGAGGGGAAAGGTGACAGGAAATCAGGTGGAACCAGCTTCTTTCCCTAAGAGTTACTCAGGGGCAAAGATTCAAGATAATGAACTCTATACCCCCTAAGGCAAGGAAGTTGAGGCAGCCCAGCAGGCCAGCCTTAGGTAGTCTATAAGCATCAAGGAAGAGAAAGACTGACCAGAGAGGAGGGGATGGAAGAACACTAAAGAAAGCATGAAGCACCAAAGGTATCACAAAGAAAAGTTTTTATAAAATCACACTGACGCAAACAAATAAACCAACAGAAGGAATAATAAAAGTGAAAGAAAAAAAAATGAGTAAAACCACAAAGAGAAACCCCAAGTTTTAAGCAAACAATTGTATATGAAGGAGAGTGCTTTACCAAAGACAGAATCCTGAGTACTCTCCAGATATCTAGAACAAGAAGAAACTTCAGAATGGCTTAAAAGAGAAAACATATTACTAAAAGAGAGTCGGAATAAATTTATGTCAGAAAATAGCATTTACAAAGTGCTTCATATTGTTGTATTTATCCTTTGTTCCCGAAGAGAACCATGGCATCAGGGAAATGATGACATCACTTGCATTGTAGGGGAGGGAGGACTGTGCCAGGTCACCAGCCTTACTTTCACCTCCAGCCATCTGGGTCCAGTGACCAGATACTCATCAGGAAGAATGGAGGTGGCCCAGGATGCATTTACAGAACCCTTTACATACATCATCTCTTTTGAAACGCCCAATAGCTTTGTGAAAAAGGTACTAGAAGTATTAATATTCCCACTCTACATATGAAGAAAATGGAGATGTGGACAGTGAAATGACTTGCCTTTGGTCAGAGAAAGAATTCAAACTCAGGTCTTTCATAAAGCCAAGTCTAACACTCTTAAAGTACCCTACAGTGACTCCACAGCATATAGTCAGTCTTCTCAACTCTTAGGGTGCCTGTTGTCTGTTCTAATTTGTCACTTAACAACCATAGGCTACTTTGTGCCCATTAAAGTTTTTTACAAATTCATGTCTTACCATTAGAGTAAAATTATAAGCTTGTGATGACATAGAACTGAATCATATACAAATCTTTACTTAGCATGCTGCTAAACACAAAGTGCTCAATCAGTATCTGTTGAATGGCTGAATGAATAGATGAGTTAAATCAATGAGAATGCTCTTCTAATGACATCACATTTCCTAGGGCAATTTTACTTGGCTCCACAAGAATAAAGGAAAGACAATTCTTCCTTCAGGTGCTTGGTTTCCAGTTTTTCCAGATAAGCAACTTTGCTTATCTCTCCTCAGAACTATTACTATTACAGTCATAATCCCTCTCCATAATCATCAAAGTGTAAAACTCCTGATTCCAAAATAGCACACCAAGGGGGGATAGTGAAAGCCTTTAAAAAGGGATAATATCTTTACAAAAAATCTTCAATCTTAAGTTTAGAGACAGAAGTGAACTCAAAGATCATCATGTTTGATTTTTTACCTTTCTGTATCATGAGTACCTTCTCAGAATGTTTTTAGATGCATTAAATGAAATACATAGGATTACAAAGGAAACCAAAGGTTGTGACAATAAAGGTGTAAATTCTTCTCATCCATCGACACTAGGTTAAGAATTCTTAATCTAGTTTAATCCCCTCAATTTACAGATGAAGAAACTTAAAGCCAAGAAGAGATTCATGAAATGCTCAGGATCACATAAATAATCAAAAAAGCATAGTCACATAGCTAGCAAAATAGCTGATCGGGGATTCAAACCCTGGCCCTCTCACTCCTTGACCCCAATATTCATTCCACTGCACCATGCTAGTCCACTTCTAAAAGGATATATTCTCCACAAAGTTGCTCAAAGTTTCCTAAGTTCTTCTGTGGATTTGGAACACTTCCAAGATGTGATTCTAACTCTGATAGTTTAAATCAGCACAAGATGCTGCAATAAAACTTCCTCATGCAGAGACTGGAACATGCAGTCTTGCAAATTCCAGAGAAAACAGCTCTGAGTCATCTATAAATCCATAATCCATTTGCTGAACAAGTTCTTCTGACAATTTTGCAAAAGGCAAAAAAGGACAAAAGGGACTGTACAGTAACAAGTGTGCTAATTTAGCTAACATGGAGCTATGAAACAGAGATACTGCTGCATTTTGGTGAATTTGTCACTATTAAAATACTACCGTATTTGGTGCTTTCTAAGATGATTCAAGACATTTTACAGCATTTATCTAATTAATCTCTTCAATATTCCTTTGAGATTAGCTAAGGGCAATTTTAGTTTTAACTTAGTAACAAGTGTTCAAATCAAAGATCATAATGAGAAATTATAATGGAAAGAAATTCAATCAGAGACCAAATAAATGAGGAGCTGGTAGGAGGATCATTGTTGTGATCCCAGATCCCAGATCTAGTCATGAGACAGACCTTACAGCTGAAGAAACTAAGGCCCTATGGAGAATGAATGATCAAAATTTGATGCAAAGAGAAAATGTGACTTGCCTACACATATTCATCTTGTCAAAGGAATGTTTATTGCTATCAAGATAATGCCCCACCATCCTTTCTACCTCCTGCAGCATCACCTTGGGCAGTTCTCCAAACACAGACTTGAGATCAGCTGTTGATGCCCCTTCCTTCCCATGCAGCCATCTCTGAACCCTCAGCTCTTCAATTCACTTTCAGGAAATGGATGAGAAGGGATGGACAGGAGACATGCAGAAGGAAAAATTCTTATCCAAAAGGAAATAAAAATAAAAACTTAATCTAAAAAATGGGTAAGCTGCCAAATGATGTGCAAATCATTAGCAAATACAATCATAGTCTTTCTGGCTGAAAACATCTGAATGTAGACATGGAGAAAACTGAAGGAGGCTTCACAAAGCTGCCACTAAGACAACAGTCTTCTATAAACATTTCCATTTTTTTCTTTAAAAAATCTATCATTACTATCACAGAAATAATCAAATAACTGTTTTATGTAACTTCTGTCATACAAAGAACTCAAAGTACTTAAAATATTTAACTCTAAAATAACTTATTTTCAAATGGAAAAGAAACTACAAGCCAAGGTACACCTTATTATATGGAAACAAAATGAATTTGTAAAATAAATCTGTTTAATAGTGATGGCTTATACTTCAAGAGGATTATATGTCCTATAAAGGGTATCATTTAAAAGATTTTTTAAACCCCCAAATTCAAATTCACACATATTACATGATAAAAGGTATACCTTAAATTATAAATATTCAGCTTTTAATTTTCATGGGGAAGAAAACTAAATCAACTTTCATGAACATATATAAATATCATAAAAAACAAGCTACATGATCTTTAAAATATTCTATAGCCTATCACTATTTTGGAGCACAGAGAACTTGTACAATTTTCATTTCTTGCCTATCAAAGAAAAAAAATCATCTGAAGAAAAAACTTCTCATTTAATACTTAAGATTGTGAGAGCAGAGGCAACATCCACGTAGAGATTTCCTTCTTTGCTCTACTGATATCTCATCATGTGATCTTGGGAAAAGTCCAGACCTTTGTGCCTCAGTGTTTTAATGCATAGTCTTGGAGTGCAGTCTTGTTTCTAAGTTGGGCCAAAAGGTAGGAACACAAATGGATAATGGCTCTTTTAAACACTTTCTATGCAATCTTTCATTCTTTCAACAAATAAGGTATTAAGCATCCTGTGGGGGAGAACATTGTACTTATTAGATGTTAGAACAGATATCAGATTTAGATGAAACACAACCCCTTCCCTTACAGGGCTAAGGCTCTTCAGTAGAGAAACAGGATATAAATACATTTAAAGCTCTTCAAATCTGGCCCTATCTTTCCAGTTTCCTTACACATTATACCTGTCCAAACACTCTATGGTCCAGGTATTTTGGTCTTCATGCTACTACTGTTCCTTCGACATGATGCGCCATCACCAGACTTCATCAACTACTTGGCCCTGGTAGTCCTCCTCTATTGGAATACACTTCTCACCTCCACCTCCTGGAATCCTTCAAGGATCAGCTCAAATGTTACCTATTATAACAAGCTGACCAAAGGTTCTTGTGCTTTTCCCTGTAAGGTTCCCTTGTAAATACTCTGTGTTTATTTTTTATGGAATTCTATATAGTGTCTTCCAGCATTTGAAAGGCTGTCCTGTGGAAGAGGGTTTAAACTTATTCTCTTTGGCCAGAGAGGGTAGAAGTTACAGAGAGGCTTAATGACAGGAAAAATTTCTTAATGATTAGAGTTAATCCAAGTATTACATAAGTATATTGATTCTACTCAGATATAGTGCCCAATATTGGTTAGCAAAAAAATCTAAATTTGACTTTTGGTTCCTTTTTTGTTTATTTCAATGAAGGGCACTCAATGATGTTCTTGGAAGGGGAGGCATAAATACATGACAGAATGTATGTGTCTCAGGCTCTCCTTTCAAATTATCAGTTTGATACAGTAGCAAGCCTGCTGCTTGGACTTGCACTTGGATTAGCATCAGAAAGCCCTGAGTTCAAAGCTTGTTCCCGGATGCTTATCAGTTTTGGGATCATGGGGCAAGTTACTTTGTAAAGCACTTTGCAAACTTAAAAAGATTAAATAAAAGTCAATTGTTATTATCAAGTTCTCATCTTGTTCAGTAGAGTTCAAACAGAAAAGGTCCTAGGACAAATCACTCTCCTACTATTAATTTGGTTTCATGTTCTATAGACTATTCTGCAGCTGGATAAACGGACAGCTTTTCTGTGACTGTTTCTTCCCGTTTGATCGCGTCTATTAAGTCCCTACATTTAAAAATGAAATTACATAGAGCAGAGATTATGGCCATTTGGTATGGAACATTTATCAAAACACTGTCCTTAAACTTTTTATGGACCAATGTTATTATTATTATTATTATTATTATTATTATTATTATTATTATTTTTGTGGCAAAACCCAGGATGTTTAATAAAGGTATGTTTTATTTGATAACGTTGGATTTTTATGCCACAAGGACGCAGGCTCCACCAACACCCTTGATTTTTTCTTCTGCTCCCCTGCTGAAAAGCTTTGCCTTCACAATGACTGGCTGCTTGGGGAGTTTCCCTTTTCCTAGGACTTTGTAGTAGCCCGAGGGCACAACATCAATGATAGGGGCAAGGCCCTCCTTGTTTTTGGCAGCATTAATCCTGGTCTGCTCACTGACCAGTGTCCATAGCTTATCAAGGTTGACAGTTGGACAGTAGCTTTGGTTCTTCTTCAAGTAGTAATGCCTCATACCCACTTTACCAAAGTAACCTGGATGATATTTGTCGAAGTTGATCCGGTGATGGTGCAGCCCTCCTGCATTGCCGCGGCCTCCAAGGTGCTTCCTGTGCTTGCCGATGCACCCGTGGCTGTGGCTGACGTGCCGCATAGCTTCCACATCTTCCTTAGTCAGGAAGGCATGTTGCAGGCCGCCGCGAAAGAACGACCAATGTTATTATAAGGCATTGGGATAGGAAGAGGGAGAAGAGTTAGATCTGTGATTTTATTGCTTTAGGGAACTCCCAAGTTAAGGAAGATCTCTTACCAATAGTTTCAGAGAGTTGCCTATAACACTGAGAGACTGAGTGACTTGCCCAGATTCATACAATAAATAGGGAAGACTTGAACCTAAGTCTTCCTGAATCTGAAGCCATCTCTCTAGTCACTATACCATCCATACTGCCTCTCTCAAGGGTTTAACATTGCTGTTGTTGGTATAATTATTTATTATTAATTATTGTTATTGTTAGCAGCAACAGTAACGTTAAGGCACACTTTACCCTGGGTAGTATAATCAGAACCTGGAAACTGTCAGTAAAAATATTTTAGGAACCTGAATAGTGCAAAATCACTTTATTCATTCTTTAATGGAGAAGAGTGTGAAAGAGAAGTAGAAAGGTTGAGCCTGACTCAGCTGAACATTTCCTCAGCAACAATGATCTCTCTTGCTGAAGGCATTCAAAAGGATTGTATAATTCTATGGCAAGCCTGACTCAGGGAAAATCACCTTCATGTGCAGGTCAACTGAAACTTATCACAAAAATTCAGCTGGAGTTGGAGATTTAGGATAGAAGAAAACAAGGATCTATCATTTTACTTAGTGCCATAAAGTGACCTGAAACTCCCTAGAATGACTTCATAACTTCACTACCAACAAAAAGCATTTACAGACCCCATTACACATGAAGAAGCAACATAGTGTAGTGGGAAAGGCCTAATTCTGAATCTTACCTCTATAACTAGCTATGTGATTTGTAGCCTTAGTTTTATCATCTGTAAAAATATGTCCATTGATCAACAAGCCAGGCATGATGCTAGGCACTGTATATGTGATGTAAAAAATGAAGGGAATGGGGGTGGCTTGGTGGCACAGTGGAGCACCAGCCCTGGAGTCCGGAGGATCTGGGTTTAAACACACACACACACACACACACACACACACACACACACACACCCCTCTCTCTGTGATCTTGGGCAAGTCATTGAACCTCAACTGCCCTACCTTCCCCCCTCCAAAAAGAAAAAATAAAAGGAGCAAATGGTCCTTGACCTCAAGGACCAGTGCACTTTTATCAAGGGACTCAACACCCATATATATAAGTATAAGACATATATGTAGGCATTGTATACACACAAATAAAAACAAAATAGGGAGGGGAGTGTTGGGCTTCATTATCTTCAAGGAGCCTTTCAGCTTTAACATCCCACAATTCCAGACTACACAAAAGTCTGCAGAACTGAGTTGAGTAACTAGCTCCACCTTATCATACTCAGCCACAGTGGTTGTCAAAAAACTCTTGTTAAGTATCTTTTATTAAATTTAATTGTTTTGCTCATTAGAAGGAAAACTAACTTTGCATTTGTATCTGTTGACAAATTTTCTTTGACATTCTAAATATGAGGAAGGATGACTGATAGAGAAAGGTAACACGCACCCTGTATGTATGTATGTGTGTGTATATTCTTTATAAATATATGTGAGTTAGAGCAAATCATTTTATATTGTTATGTTTTAAGGATTTTTAAATGTTATAGTTAATTTTTAAGTATTTTATTGAATCTTTTAATGATATTTTTCATGAAATGTGCCCTACACAAAGTCAAAGAAAAGGAAGACTGTATCTAGATATCATACATACGAATCATGTATAATAAAAGAGGATCAAATGAGATAATATATAAAGTGCTTTGCAAACCTTATAGAGACATATAAATGCTAATCATTTATAGATGGTACAGTTTTACTGATATACCTGTTAGCAAATGATATTGTACTTAAAGTCATAGATTTGAAGCTAGATGAGACCTCTGAACTAAGTTATCTAATTCAACATCCTCACTTTATAGACAAGGACGCTAAGGTCCATACAGGTTAAATGACTTGAGAGTCCCAGAAGTAGCAAATATGAGAGGTGGATAATAGCTTTGTGATCCATACAGAAAAGGTATGGGTTAGTGTATTGCCCGATTAAACAAGCAGACTGCTATGCTAGTACATCAGAAGCCTGTCAGGCATCACAGATGGACAATGAGGCAGGCTCAGAATTCAAGTGATGATGATGAGGCTAGATCATATTTCTCATATTATGCAATGCTTTCAAATTATTCTAAATTGTTCCCCACTGCAAAAAGTCATCATTTTAACAGTAACATACTCTCTCCACATTGCTGTATGGCTGCAAAGGACCTAATACTTAGAACTCAGAAGAATCAAAAGGGTCACAGAAAAATACTTGGCAAGTCTAAACATTTTGCAGCAATAGAGGCAAGGATAACTCACATACAAGAAGCAGGGTAAAAGACGACATGAAGGATGGAAAAGGACACAGCACCTGGCAAAAACAAGCCACTGGATGGATAGCTAGGTGCTGCAGTATCCAGGAAATATTGGAAGGATAAGAGGAAGTCCTTTAACATACTGGGAAGGTATTCTATGGAAAACAGAGAAATTCATGGACAAAAATAACACAATATTCGATGGGCTACATTCTTCACTGGTGGAAAGAGTATATCAGTAAGATCATATATCTATCAAGATATTTCAGTTATGGTCATCATGATGCTTACAACCTGGATTTTTCACAGATTAAAGGTGAAGGTGAAGGTGAAGATGAAAAAGAGTTAATGTTCTTCTCCTATCATAGGGTAACCAGAAGTCACAAAGCAATTGCTATAAAGAAATCTTTAGAAACAACAATCAAGAAATGTGTATGAAAGGAATCATGGAGAGTCTAATGATAATTTGTCCATGGGCCTATTTGAAATTATCCATTAGGTATAAAAGAAATTGAGTTTACAGAAATGAAAACAGATTAGCTATAGAGAAATGCTTGTGTTTCTTAGCTTAATGATTTAGTAGCAGAAATATAAGAATAGCTTACAGAAGTATTATAGTAAATGTATACAAAATCAGGGCAAAATTTTATGACTAAACAAAATTTCTGAACTTGTCAAGACTTTTTAAAATGATTTGCAAAACTGCTTCAAGGTGGCATCTGAGTTTACGAAAAGAAAAGTTAGGAAGTTCTGAGATGATGACAGAAGGGAAATAAGTAAAAAAAAAAAAAGCAGAAAAATACTAACAGTGGCAGAAAACAAATCTAGGCACCTTTGTTAACAATTCTATTTTTAAATGACCAATTAAGTACCACAACCCAAAAAGACATTATTTATTCCCATTGGAAATGAAGATCTTGACCTTATAGTTAGTTGTATGCAAAGAATGTAAAGGTGAATTTGTTGGCAGCTTCCATGTGCCTGAGAAAGGGAGTTTCCTCAAGAGTGATGATAGACAAAGCAAAGCAACTGCATTTTTTTCAGTAAAGTCCTGCTACAGGGCATATAAAGACAGGTTGAGTACATTCATTCACTAGAAACGTAGCAGACAGACTAGAAAGCAGAGGAAAACATATGACACAACAGCATTGGTATTTAAAATGAATTAAAATGCTTATCTTTCACTTAATAAGATTATTGTTAAAGGGTAAGGCATAATTACTTGAGGGGGTGAAGTGAATTTAAGTGAATCAACTAAGCTTTTCCTGCTTTCATTATTTAGCTTAGGATGCTAAAACAAACAAACAAACAAAAAACCCTTCATATTCAACAAGAGAAACAACTCAGAATAAATTATATTCATTGGGGGCATAATGACTAAAAGTCTGTGGAATTAACTGGCAAATACTTGCTCACTATTGGACATGAAGATAACTGAGCTCAGCCAACCAAAACCACCAATATTGCAAAGATTCCACCATTATTCTAGGAAAGTTGCTTACTGCTACCCACTTGTGAGACTCCTGAAGCTAATCCTTGGTTTCAAAAGCATTTCTAATCTCATATTTCAAAGGACAACTGACTGAACAAGAGTGACTTTGGGCCAGTTTATCTCCCTTCATTTGGAAAGATAATATTAATATTGCCCAGTGGAGTCAAACTCAAACAGAAACAGGAATCTTTGTGAGCTACATATCGACTTAAAAAACTACAATCTAATATCATCTATTTTGCATTATATTTGTTTATTTTTTGTTTTATTTTGGTAAACATTTTTGTTAAACATTTTCCAATTACATTTTAATTTGGTTCTGGCCCCACTTGAGAGTAAGAGTGTATGATCTGCTAAAGTCTTTACAAGTCTAAAATTCTATGACGATGGGACCATGGTGGTGGCTAGGTAGCGCAGTGAATAGAGCACTGGCCCTGAAGTCAGGAGGACCTGAGTTCAAATCCAGCTTCAGACACTTTACACACACACACACACACACACACACACACACACACACACACACACACATACACTAGCCATGTGACCTTGGGCAAGTCACTTAACCCCAGTCGCACTTTTAAAAAAAAGGCAAAACAATAAATAATGAGTTAATTAATTAATTAGATTCTATAGCCATCTTGATTCTTTGTGACAAGGTCCTTGCCCACATAGAATGCACAGATGAATTCCAAGACACAAGTTCCAAGAAACTGGATGCAAAGACTAATGGTAGTCATGGAAAGAATATACAGTCTGTTATAATTATGGAAGGGAAAGTGTATGAACTGATGCAAAATTAAGCGAGCAGAACCAGGTAAACAATTTATATAATAACAACACTGTAGATACAAACAACTTTGACTCAAGAACTCTGACCAATGTGATGATTAAATCATGATTCAAGAAGACCAAAGTTGAAAAATGTTATTTATCCTGACAGACAGATGATGGATTCAGCACGAAGAACAAGACATATATTTTTATGTGACCGATGAGAGAATTTATTTTGGTTGACTATACAGTATTTCTTATGGGAACTTTGCTTTTTTTTTTTTTTTTTTAATTTTTTGCAATAGTTAGGGGAAGATGGAAAGAGGAAACTAATGCCTGTTATGGGTGTTGTGGGGGGCGGGGGGGGGGGGGGAAGACCTTAAAAAAAAAAAGTACACAGGTAGCAGCTACACTTGATAGTTAACACCACAATTCCAAACAGAAATGAACACTCCATTTGCAGCATGTGTTCACAGTGAATTATAGTTGTCTACATTCAATCTTTAAACTCTTGTAAATCTTTCTTTTAGTTCTTGATTAACCTTAAAACATGGTGACTGGGCAACTATTCATAGCCTAAATTCCTGGTACAGTAAACAGCTGGAGCAAGTAGGCAGTTTTCCACAGAAGTCAGCCAGGAGTGATAGCCACAAGAATTAGTCACATGATGAGTGTGATGATTATCACCAAAAGGAAAAATGAAAACAAAACAAAAACCTAGTTTTACCACAGGGTTGCAAAACCATTTCACATAATTTAATTTATTTTTTGAATGGAGGAAGCAATTTTTTTTCTAACTCCCAAAAGTTCAATGAATATTTGATGGTTTTTAAATGATTTGTATATCCACATATCAGCAACACTCCAGTTAAAGGAATTATTATTGGTGCTTACAACTTGTGAGCCTACTAAGTGTTTCTTAGTATTGCTGCTCTTCTTACCTAATGAAAAACAACCCTTGTTAATCCATGTAAGCCTTTTCAAATTTACTAAAAATCATTCACTTGAAAAACTTTTATAAAAGTCACAATGAGTAATATGTGAAGAAATGGGGTCAGAGGTGGAAAATAATCAATAATCATTGGGCTGACAGAGTTTAAAATAGACTCAGTCCCTGCAAGTTTCCAGAAATAAGATCCACTGACCATGTAATTGATTTGTTTTTAATTTTATGATTTTTTTCCCCTTTCTCTCTCCTAAAAGAGATAATTGCAACTCTAAAGGAATCAATGGTGAGCTCATTCTAACAAAGCTTGCCAGTTCTCCATGTCATAAATTAAGGAAGATTTTTTAAATTGTGGTGGCACCTACTAACGTCATTTTTTGCAAAAAGACTTTCAAAAAGTATCTACTAGAAATTTTATTTCCCCCCATGTCTTAAATTAGTTTTACACTGATTTATTATAAGAAAAATGTTTATTAACCCTGCAGAATGCCATGGGCCAGTAAACACTTATTATCATAAAGCTTCTGGTTTTATTTTATTTCTTTTACTAGTTGAAAGGAATGAGATTATCCTTAGAAGGGCAAGTTAGAGAG
Organism: Pseudocheirus occidentalis; assembly: GCA_028646575.1. Lineage (NCBI taxonomy): Eukaryota > Metazoa > Chordata > Mammalia > Diprotodontia > Pseudocheiridae > Pseudocheirus > Pseudocheirus occidentalis. The sequence goes on along the minus strand of JAQQSW010000030.1, from coordinate 149,001 downwards.
AAAAATGCAAGCCAGTAATTTGCCTTGTACTAATCTGCATGCCTGTGAAAATAAAAGTGTCTAGTCTCTATTTCACACTGACATTTCGCATGTCCTTATTTACCTAATGAGAAAGAATCAGGAATAGAGCTGGAAAGAAAAATGGTGGTGGGGACAGCAGATGGCACCATCTCAGCTTCACCCTTCAGAGGAAGCAGGCTTGATAGGAAATGAATGATGTACCAGCTATCTATAAGTCTCCCTTTTCTTATACCACAAAGTTTACAAATAGAGGGATTGAATTATAGTGTCTTTAAAATGCTATTTTTTGAACCACAAAATCAGTAGTGAGCAAAAATGGCAACAGTCCTTTCTATGTTGTTTTATCAGTGTGAAATTTTAGAAAAGCAATTGCTGCTTCCTACCCCAACATTTCAGAATCATTTTTAGTAAGCCTGAAAAATGTCAGAGTTGCAACTTCAGTTCACAAGAATTTAAAACGTACTCATCCTTTTAAATTTCATTAAATCATGATGGTGGTTTAGATTCTAAGGCATTCATCCCTATAAACCTTCCTCCCCACCTCCACCTCCTAAACCCTGGGACACATGAGATTTACTCATAATCAAATAGTACTTAGTAGAATTAAAGGAATTTGAAGTGGAATCTTAGAGATAATTTAATCTAGAATTCTCATTTTATATATGAAGTTAATTAAGAAGCATAGATTTTAAATAACTAGTCCAAGGTCAGACAGCTCCTGTCTCCTCCAAACAGATTTGCCCCTTCTGTCACCCCTACTCTCTCACTTATCTTCAATCTCTCCCTATCTATTGGCTCCTTCCCTACTGCCTACAAAAATATCCATAAAAAATCTCGATCCTTAAAAAATCCTCACTTGATCCTTCCATTTCTTCTGCCTTTTGTGGCTACACTTCTTGAGAAAGCTGTCTACAAAATGTGCTTCCCCTTCATATTCTCTCGCTTCTTAATTCCCTACAATCTGACTTCCAATATCATCATTCAACTGAAACTCATCTCTCCAAAGATATCAATAAACAAGACACCACATTGCTCAGTTACAAATATTTTCTGTGGCTGTCCCCCATGCTTGAAATACTCTCCCTCCTCACCTCTGCCCTGCAAATGTCTCTGGCCTCCTCTAAATCTCAGTTTAAAAACTTTTACAGGAAGCCTTTTTAAATCTCTCTTAATTCTAGTGCCTACCTCTCTTATTTTGCATTTCTCCTGTATATAGCTTATTCGTACGTGTTTGCTTGATGTCATACCAAAAATATTGTAAAATCCTTAAAGGCAGGGACTATCATTTATCTCTTATTGTATCCCCAAAGCGTAGCACAAGGGTAAGCACTTAATAAATGATTATTGACTCAGTGATTGACAGGGAGTAAATAAAAGAGCTAGGAGTAGAATCCAGGTTTCTTGACTGTCATAATCAGGGGTATTTTCTCTTGTGCCTCTGAAACCATCGGTGCCCAGCAAAGGAAGGGAGTACCAAGCACTCTAGAGTCAGAGGACGTGGGTTCAAATTCTAGGTATACAACTTGCTACCTGTGTAGCTTTAGAAGACTATATAAATAAATGAACAGAAAGATAAAAGAAAAAGATGGATGGATGGATGGATGGATAGAATATTTATTAAGTAATTAGTATGGATCAAGCACTGTGTTAAGTATTGTGGATACAGATGCAAATAAAACAGTCCCTGCCCTTAATAAATACTATATTCTAATGGAGTTCTATTCTAATATTTTAGTTATATTCTAAGACAGTGGTTATTAACCTTCCTAATATCATGACCCTTTAATACAGTTCCTCATGTTGTAGTGACCCCCAACCATAAAATTATTTTTGATGCTATTTCATAACTGTAATTTTGCTACAGTTGTGAATTGTAATGTAAATATTTTTACGTATTTTTATTGTTACAAATTGGACATAACACACAGGTTGAGAACCACTGTTCTAAGAGAATATGATTCAAATAAGGAAGACAGCATGTTAAAAGGGAACCAGAGAGGTAAGGGGATGCTGTATACAAGAGGAGGCGTGGCTTGAAGATAGCTTAGGAACGAGATGAAGACCTGGCATTTAGCAAAGCCCAAAGTAGTTCTAAATGCCCAAATTTCTAGTGGGGAGGAGGTAAGGATGATAGAGAAAAAGTGGTATGGTTTATGAATGGTCAGGTGAGCACTTAATTTAAATGCTCTGGGTCTCAGTTTCCCAAAATGTAAAATGTAAGCAGTGGATTAGATGATCCCTTAAATCCCTTTCAGTTCAAAATCTATGATCCAATGATGCCCTGAAATACATAGGGCTAGCTATACAAGGAATATATAGGATGATTTAATGATCTGCATAAGTTAAGATGTAAGATGATTTAATAACCTGCATTTAATAATCTGAATATGTTCAAAATAACGCATCAAAGTTTTATAAGGATCCTCTTGTTTAAAGAAAGTAAAACCATGACTAAGGAAGTCTTCAGAGCACAAGGATAATGGTTACCTTACTGACATGACTTTCCTATTCGTTTCCTACCTACTGAAACAGAGGAAAAATCTTTCAGAATGAAATGAGTTAATAATAACTACTAGAGTCATATGACTTCCCATAGGTAGGGGAGCTCCAGTATGTAAACAACAAAGCCTTAACCCTTCTTCCACATGGAAGTCAGTGGTAGATGATTCAGAACACTAAAAGCCTTGATACTTCACTTTGTTATGATATCCCTAAGGAATCCAATTCAGGTAACAGTCAGGATCTCTAGACTAGCCTCAAGCAAATTAGAGCGCATTAGCCTTCTTTATAACCATGTCATAAATCAGTCTTAGGGTCTATGAACTCTACCTGCAAGGAAGCCCCATTCAGAAGCACAGTCTGTGACTCAAGTTCTTTTGGTTTTACTTCAAGAAAGAATGAGGAAAAAGAACAACCCCAAAACCAAAGAACAGTAGGGCAACAGAGAAGAAAAGGACATAAGAAACTTAACACTGTTTAATGCAATCTTAATTCAATTGATTTTTTAAATGATATTTTATTGATTGCTTTTGTCTTTACACTCATTTCACACCTGCCATTAAACTGAACTATCCTTATAACCTCTCTCTCTTTCTCTCTCTCTCTCTCTCTCTCTCTCTCTCTCTCTCTCTCTCTCTCTCTCTCTCTCTCTCTTCCATGAAGGAGAATATCTTTCACTGGCTGTACCCCAAGACCATAATTAGTTGTTTCAGTTACTCAGAATCTGATTTTCTTTTAGTGAATTTTCATTCATTGTTCTAGTCATTATTTATGTTGCCTCACTGTTTCTATTTATTTCACTATATCAATGCATACCAATTCTTAAGTATCCCTGAATTCTTCACAATCATTATTTCGTCCTGAATAAGAATATTCCATTACATTTAGATATCATATTTTTCATGCATTCCTCAATCAATGGCCATCTACTTTGCCTCTAATTATTTACTAATAAAGAGCACTGCTTTAAATACATATACTGGGCATTTGTTTCTGTCTTTGACTTCCTATGCCCAATAACAAGATTGCAAGACCAAAATTTAAGGACAGGGTAGACAATTACTTTCTCTTGCACAATTCCAAGCAGAAAACTAGAATTACTAGACCACTTCAAGCCTCCACCATTAGCACAACTGATGGACTCCTAATAAAGCTGCCCCCAGCCTCAATATTCTAGCTTCATTATGGGCCAATCCCACTGAACAGCAGCCCACTGTACCTACCTACTGCCCCCCTACTCCCTCCTACCAATGTCCTAACTTCTTCATATATGCCTCACAGCTCACTGGAACAATAGGTGTGTCCCTGAACTCTTAGTTCCCACAGCCTGTGTGATGAGAACCTATCTACTGTCTCTACCCGGTCACTACCTGCCAAAAGACCCATTCCCACAGAAATGGACGTATTCAATCACAATCACATCATCCATCTAGGCCAAGACAGGACCAGAATACCTATCTATTTTGACCAGACAAGGCCACAATAGCTAGGAGGGCAGAATGACCAGAATGTTTTAACTACCAAACCATAGACAGGACTACTCCTCCACTACTTAATCCCTTAACAAACTCTTCCTTTTTAATATTAATCATATCCCTCTATTCTATATAAATTTTTACTAAATAACTGCATCTTTATACTATAAAAATCCGTCTTGCTTTCTCTGAAGTTCCTGGTTCCTCTTAGAACTTAGCCCACTTCATGAGAGGCATCAATTTCAATAGATGCCTATACTTGGATTAGAGGTGATCTGACTCTGAACTCTTTGAGACAGTTCCACCACAACACATCATGAAACCCCAACAATTTTTGGGTGGGCAAAGCCCACACCTCAACAGTTTTGGGCCTCCCTGGGTTTAAACTGCAACACATCTATGTGTGTATTCTTCCACAGAATCTCCTACATAGTCTCATTTCTATTTTCTTTTCAATGTATAAAGTATGAAAGGAAACCTGAGTTGTTTTCATTTGCATCTCTCCTATTAGTGATTTCGTATGTACTTTCATGGATCATTTAAAGTTTGAAATTTAATAAAAAATTGTTGGCCATATCCTTAGATCACTTATATATTGGAAAATGACTCTTGAGGTATGTATATACACAAACACCCATACACATAGTATATCACTTTTATTTGTGATAATTGAAGCAAATATATTTCTGTTAAAATAATTTATCTTCTGATTCCATACTTGACTTTGTACAAAAGCTTTTGAATCTTATATACTAAAAATTGTCTTTTAAAAAAAAACTGTCTTTTTCATATTTTAGGATCTCTACTCATTGGTTAAGAACCTTTGTCACAGTCACAATTGTGAAAGGTACTTCATCACATTCTCTTCCACTTATAAAATGTTATGCTCTTTTATATTGGGGTCAAGAATCCATTTTGAGCTCATTGGTAAGTGGAGGTATATGGTATAAGATGCTGGTCTGAATACTAAATTAAATTTCTGCTAAACTCATTAAATTTTCCTTCTTGTTTTATTTAAAAAAAAAAAAGAGTTCTTCCCCCAGTAATGTATGTACTTAGGTTAACCAAAGACTCGGCTCATATTTTCCAGTAGTTCTATTCCCAACTTAGCTAGACTGTTCTAATGAGACACTAGGCTGTTTCATTTAACATGAAAAAAATAGTTCTGAAGATGCTTGTTTTATAATACAGTTTGAAATCTGATAATACGAAGCTTCCTTCATTTAATCTTTTAAAAATTCTTTTCCATTGCAATTGTAGACCTTTTATTCTTTCAAATGACCCTTGCTATTTTTTACCTAGTTCTAGAAAGTATCCCCTCAGTAATTTGATTGGCATAGCACTAAATCTGTAAATTTAGATAATATTGCTACTTTAATTTATTGGCACAGGCTAACTTATGAATAGTATATTCTCTCTCCATTATTTGTTTCTTTTATTTCAGTCAAAAGTGTCTTTCAATTGTATTTCTAAAAATCTTGTGTTTCAGGAATTTAAACTCTTATTTATTTCATACATTTATAAATTAATTGTGATTATTATTTTTCGTAGTGTTTATTAGTACCATATAGAAATGCTAATAATATTGAAAATTTATTATGTTTATACCTTTTAGTTTACCTCCTGGTTTTATTTCCTATAACATAGCATTCCTAGAAATATGTCAAAATTGGCAGAAAGGCATCCTTACTTTGTTTCTGTTTCTCTGGGAAAACTTTTACTGCTTCTTCATTACAAACAAGGCAAGTTCTTTTTAAATATTTTCTTCTAATCACATTAAAGAAGAATTCTTCCCTAGCTTAGCTATGCCTTTTTAAGGTCTTTAACATAAATAAGTGCTAAACTTTATCAAAGATTTTTTTTATGTACCCATAGAAATTATGATGTTTGTTTTTTCTTGTATTCTTCTATATGACATTGTTTTCCTATGCTGAATCACCCTTAAATACCTGGCATAAATTCAACTTGGTCATAATGAGTTATTTTCTGAATATAGCTGTAGATTTTTTGAGGGGAATTTATTTAAACTACCTGTTTCAATATTTAATAAGGATCTTGGTCTAAAACTTCTCTTTGTCTGCTTCATTTGTACAGGGTTTTATTTCATTAAATGAGTTGGCAAAATGCCCTTTTGTCTTTATTTTTGATAAAAAGTTTAATAGTATTGGTATTAATCCTCTGATTATTTGATAGAATTCACTTGTAAGGCAACATGACTCAGTTTATTTTTGTTAGCAATTCATTTATGGTTTGCTCAATGACCTTCTCTAAGGTTGGGTAATTTAAAATCTTTAGTTTTTGCTTCGTTAGTCTAGATATTTTATATTTCTGTAGACACTCGTATATTTCTTTCAAATTGGATAAATTGGAATGCATTTATTAATCCCTTATTGTGTATCTGGTATTGTGCTAAGCCTTGGGTTTACAAACACAAAAGAGAGGCAACTGTTTCTCCTTAAGAAATTTACATTCCAATAAAGAGAAATAAAATTCATTAACAAAAGAAAGCTTGGGGGCAGCTAGGTGGTACACTGAATAGAGCACTGGCCCTGGAGTCAGGAGGACCTGAGTTTAAATCCAGTCTCAGATATTTAACACTTACTAGCTGTGTGACCTTGAGCAAGTCACTTAACCCCAACTGCCCTGCCTTCCCCCACTCCAAAAAAAACAAAATGTTTTGTTCATTTTGTAATCATTTTACTTATATGTTAAGTTCACAGATTCCTCCCTTTTTAAATTTTATAATATGCTTTCAGAGACACATTTTTCTCTGAGAACTTTTTTAAGTACTGTTCCATTAATATCATATTTAACAAAATTATTGTTCTAATAATGTCTTTTTTGACTCGTGTTATTTTCAATGTCATTTAGTCTCCATTTGGGTTCATATCTTTGGATGATATTTTATTTTTTATTTTTATTATATTTTGGTCTATAAAGGACATAGTTATTTTATTTGCCTTTTAGGTTTTTTATGGTTCCTTCTACTCTAGTTGATGATCAAATTTCAACATGATTGCATTGTGGAGTCCCATTTAATACTTGCATTCCTTGATATTCCCATTAATAAGTCACCAAGGGTCAATATTTTGTTCTTATTTATCTGTTGGATTTACCGAGGTCTAAGAGAGGAACATTAAAAGTTTTCCACAATTTTTTCTGCTTCTATTTTCATCTTTTTTTTGACAATTTTCCCAGGTTTTTCAAAAAAGTTAGATGGTATGCTTTGTCGGTGCTTTTTCACTTAATACTGTTATATTTTCAATGTGTTCAGTTACTTTTAGGAATACAGTTTTCCCCATTTTTGCTCTTGACTTTACTTTCATTGCTTCCTAATCTGAGATTATAATTATAACTTCTGCTTTTATTAGTCACTTGATGCATATCAGATTTAGTTCTAAACAGTCAGTTTCATTCTCCATTTGTCTTAGCTTTAAACGTGTTTCTTATATGTTGCAAATTGTTGAGTTGTATTTTCTTAGACATTACTGCAAGGAGTCCAAGTAGCCATGGTAGTAGGATCCATTCTCCACCTTTACATTTTTTTTAAATAATTTTTTTTTTTTTTGCTTTTTGGAGGGCAGTTGGAGTTAAGTGACTTGCCCAAGGTCACACGGCTAGTTTTTGTGTTAAGTGTCTGAGGCCGGATTTGAACTCAGGTCCTCCTGACTCCAGGGCCGGTGCTCTATTCACTGCACCACTTAGCCGCCCCTTCCACCTTTACATTTAAAGGTGGAATCCTTTATCTTCAGAATTCCTAAATCCATTAGAATTTCTTCACTTTCTAGAGCTGAGCCCTGGGGCTGGTTATGAAGGGTCACTGGAAAGTCTCTCAGGATACAGCAGAATGAGATGTCTGAAGAAAGCATTATACTAGCGTATCTTTTCCTCCTTTCTTTTACTCCCTCAAATAGCTACTGTAATGGTAATGGAATTTAAAGATCCCCCTGCATTGGCTTGGTTTTCAGGTCCTGTTAACCCAGAGCTTGTGAACCCTAAAGTGGGATGTTCTCATTGATGTGACAAGAGGGGGATGAACTGGGAGGAGCTGATGCCCTGTATGGGGAGGGGCCAAAGCTGTGAGAGAGGCCAGAAGAACTTTTGGGAACAGCATTGGGAGCTGCTAGGAATGAGAATGCTGGGAGAGAGAACTGTCGGGAGCCAGAGTTCCTGGGAGAGAGCAAGAGATCTGCCAGCCTAAGCTGCCTGGACTGCTGAAGGCCAGCTGGAGATGCCCAGGACTTTTGAGAACTGCCACCCAGAGCTGCCAAGAACTGAGGAGGTAAGATTGTGGTACTAGTATTTTGCCTGTTTTGATGTTACTTTGTCAGAGTCTTTGTTGACAGAGGCTTCAGACCTTGTTGGGCCTAGATTACTTCACAGGCAAAAGGTGAATTGAAGAGGATGCCATCAATGTGCATAAATGTTGTGGTGTCTTTGTTAAGCTTTGTCTTCCTAGGAACAGAAACTGCTGAGAACTTGCCCTGGGTCAAGATGAAGAAAAGACCTCTCCTTGGGTATTGAATTCTGTGATGATATTGTAACCTAGTTGTGACCTAGGAGTGAATGGCCTTTGTGCTTTCCACTGCCTCTTGAGAGAGTGCTTGGTGGTGATGGATGGTATTGTAATTCAGTTATGATCCAGGTGTGAAAAGCTTTTGACTTTTGCACTTGGTGATTGACCAAATGAATGAATGTTGCTTATGACTGGAAACTAATCTCTTTGAGAAGAGAGAAGACTTTGTGATTGACCAAATGAATGTATTATGCAGGGGTGGAGTACTTTGACTTTTGTACTTTGTGACTGAACTGAGGACTTAAGACTTTGTGATTGACCAAATGAATGTACTTCCCAGGGGTGGAGTACTTTGATTTTTGTACTTTGTGACTGAACTGAGAACTTACTAAATGATTGAGTTACTCTGTATTTTTATTTTCTCTTTTCTGTGAATGTTTTGCCATAATTTGTTAACGAATATATGGAGAGTTACTATGCTCATAATCAAAACGTGAAAGTTGCTTTTGCTTGGTGTTATAGCTGACTATTTCCTCTGGGATGAACCATTTTAAATCAATGCCTTTAAAAAAAATTATACCTGTGTTTCATTGGTGTGGACAGGCCAATGAAATACTTCCTCTACCAATTAAGGTCAGAATGGTTTCTGTAACTGTATAGCCTTATAGAATTGCCAGGGACACAAAGAAAGCGACTTGCCCCAGGTCACACAACCAGTACAAAGCAGAGGTGGGGCTAAAACCAGTTTTCTTGTCTCCTAGGACAGCTCTGCTCACTCTACCATGTTGCTTTTCTATAATATTTCCAGGAAAAAAGTGTATTATACAATAAAGTATGATATTATGTACAGTTTTGTAAGAGACAGGGATTTGAACTGGGCTTGAAAAAATAGGAAGGAATTCAACAGGTGAAAAGGGAAATGGGGAACAGACAGAGAGAACGGAGTTAGCAAAGTAGTGGAAGCAGGAAACAATGGATGTCTGAGGGCAAAATTTGTTTGGCACATAAAGAATGGAGTGACATAATAAATAAGGCCAGATGAGACCATGAATTAATTTCTGATAAGCTGATATGACTTTAAAAAAATCAGCCAAATCAGTTGATTTATTTAACTGGTAAATTTATTGAAATGGTAAACTTAACAATAGTTTGTTAAATGAATGAATGAACATTTTAAATCCCATGGCTAAGTGACTTAAGAATATATCTTTAAATCAGAATAAACTAATTTGTACATTAATGTTCAAAAAAACTGCTAGAAGAGTAAACCTTTACTGTAAATTGGTTGTTACAAAATGAAAAATCCCTAAGAATGCCAATTCTGCAATACCTTGTGGTAGGTGATCTTGTCTAGTATTTCAAATACTTACACAACTGTTGATACTATGTCAAAGACATTCATAAAGAATAACAAGGCAACTATTAAAAGTTCAACTTTACCTGAAAGATATGCAACTTTTTCTTTTAAAATTGGCAGTACATCCATAGCCTTCATTTCATCATTTTTGCGAAATCCTAGAAGATATAAGGAAAAAATAAAATTACTAGACTGATCAAATAAAACAACATCTAAGATAATCTTTCCAACAACAAGGAAGGAAGGAAACAAGCATGTATTAAGTGTTTACTATGTGTCAGAAACTTTACTAAATCTTTTACAAATATTATTTCATTTAATCCTCACAACAACCCTGGGAGATTGGTATCATCATCTTCATTTTACAGTTGAGGAAACTGAGGTAGAAGTTAAGGGTCTTGTCCAGGGTCTCACAGATAGCAAATATCAGAGGCTGTATTTGAATTCGGGTTTTCCTGACGCTAGGCTCAGTTCTCTGTCTATTGTACCAGCTAGGTGACAAGTTAGACACACACATGGAAAACTCTGCTATTCAAATCCCTAGAACTAGCATAATTTAAGACAAGGCAAAGTAACTGCAGTCCACATTCATATTTCAATAGAAGATGAAACTCATTTATAAAATGTATAGCTATACTTACAGAGTTCGGTAAATAGGTCTAGATCTTAATTTTCTTTAGTAGTGGGAGAAAGTTTAATTTGGATTAAACAAAAAATGTACATAATTAACATAGCAAGAAAATAAAACACAAATTCAGCTAGCTTACCAAACCAATTTAGAAATAGACACTTATAAATACAGAAAAAAAAACCAGGATAAACTTTTTTACTACTATACAGTAGTAGACATTACAAGCACTATTCAGCAGAATAATCCTTAACACAGCTAAAGAGCAGATTAAGGCAGGGGTTAGAGGAAGTATAGGAAAGAGAGAATGATGATTGAAATATGAAAAGTTTTCATGCGGTAATGTGACGAAGGGAAAACAAAATCAAACTTAAATAAATTTATCTCCTCCTTCATCCCTGCACAGTTGACATTCTTTCCCTATAGCAACAAAAAGTTTTTTAAAAATGGAGAAATAGGGAAAAAGCAGTGAGAAAAAGGATAAAAATGAATCAAGTAATTTCATTTCTTTCTGTCCTTCTGTCTCTCTCTTCTCTCCCCCTCCAACATGTGATAAACTAGAAATTAAAATCTACGTAACTTACTTGGCAAATCTTAAAAGTGCTATATAAACTTAGCTATTATTGTGTGATTATGATTATTGCTGCTGTTGTTGTTATGGAGAGGGTTAAGAAAGTAGACATAGAGAGGGTGCTATTTTTTTCAAATTATTTCAAATTTTCCTAAAGTATCCATTTTTATCATTATCCCTTTTTCTAAAATAAACCATGGGCTTAAAAAAAAGGCTCCCAAGATGTTTAAGTTGTATTCATTATTAAATAGTTGTTCAAACATAAGTATTTCTGTCCTATTTCCTTAGTGAATGATTTTCATACTTAAAGTGGATGTATTCCACACATTTAGAATCAGAGGATTTTAGAGTTGGAAGCATCTCAGAGATTAATTCATTTGATCTCTTCATTTTCGAAATAAACAAGCAGGTCCCAGGAAGCAAAGAAAGGGTCTTAACCAAGATCATCGAGTTAGGGCAAGAAGCAATCTAGGTGTCCTAAGTTTTAATTCTTTCCTCACTTGAGAAGGGAAACATTTTGGGGTCCTAGGTAGGAAGAATATTCATTCATGAATGCTTGGTTTAAGCCAAGAGGCTGACAATTCAGAGGTGCGTGGCAATGTTCACACCTCTAAGAAACCATGGCTTCATTTCTGATTGAGCTCAGGAAGCCCTTTCCACCAATTCTCTTAGTACACTTTTGCCCTTTCTTGAACTATCATGTAAATACTTCTTTACATACTATATGTGAGACAACAAGATGGCACAGTGGATAAGATCACTGGACTGGAGTCAGGAAGACCTGAATTCAAGTCTTACCTCAGAAACTCACTAGTGGTGTGACTCTGGGCAGGTCAACTAACCTTGGCCTCATTTCCTCATCTGTATAATGGAGATAAAAATAGCACCTACCTCCCAGGGTTGTTGTGCAGCTCAAATGAGGTAATATTTCCAAAGCACTTAGCACAGTAAAGGGCCCCTCCAAAGTACCATATAAATTCTAGCTCTTGCCGTTACCAGTATTACTGACTTCTGTCTGGTTAAGTTTCCTCATCTGTAACATTGTCTCTCCAAAGATATTTGTGAGGATAAAATGAGGTAATATTTGCAAAGTACTTTGAAAGTTTTAAAATGCTATTATTACAAATGCCAGTTATTAACACTCTAGTTATGATGTTATATCACCCTAATAAAGTACAGTAAACTCCTTGAAACCAAAGATTGTGGGGTTTTTAAAAAATACATATTTATCTTTGTATTCCCAGAACAAGCAGCGCGTTGCCTTGAGTGGCCATTGGTAACAGGTTTGCTGCACCGCACTTAGCTGCTACAAAGCACAGTGAAGGCAGAAAAAGTGATTTACATAAGGGTTAAGAAGCCAAGAAGTACAAGGTTTATGGAGGTGGGAAAGACCTTGGAAATGATCCAGTCACAACACATTAATTTTAGACACCAAGAAACTAAGGTTTTGAAGAGATGACATCCTGTGTTCAAGGTCAAATGGTTTGATGGTTTGGTGGCTCTGGAATCTCCTGACTCCTAACCAGTGTTAATACCCCTACATTGGTGGTATCCCTGTCCTTTGACATTGGCGATAGTACTGGATACTTTACTGAGCTTTCTGGGATCTTTTTCCCCAGCACTGGAAATGTAAGATTTCATAGCCAAAAAACGTGAAAGGGATTGTGTACTCTGGACATATTCATACCTACAATATTTGCTATCCCTTTCTCAAAGACTTATCCATCCAATAAGCAATAACTGGTGCTTTGTGTGAATTTGTTTATCTCCCTTAGGGTCAAATCCTATGGTTTTCAATTCCTGGTTATTCCACTTACTACCTCTATGATCTTTAGCAAGTCAGTTAATTGTCTCCAGGGACTCAGTGTTCTCATCTGTAAAATGAGGATGCTGAATTAGACAACTTCTATATTTTCTTTTCATTTCAAGATCCATGATCCTATGATCAAACGTGTCCTAAAAATGGCCCTACACTCACTTGAAGGTATCACTCTGAGATGGCCCCCATGCCCAAACTATCAAGGGGAAGAGAACCAAAGAATTCTTTTTTTTTTACCACACTGTGTTCATTTAAATAAAAAACACAATAAACAATATACATTTTATCACCATCTCCTTACAGCAATAGGCATCTATTTTAACAAGGTTTGAAAACAACAGACACCTAAAATCCCATCAGGTTTTTAAAGCAGTATTCTCCATGTGAATTGGTTGCAGCTACAGACAAAAGAGAATTGTAACAAAGAACCATGAATCAGCTCAGTTCATTTCCTAGAAGGCTTCCAGTGATATAGGAACTGGAAATGGTGTCCACGGAATAATTCAAAGAATGAGAAAATCTCAGAATCCTCATGGTCGGTCTGCCTTTAAAAGGGAGCAAAAAGAGCTTTTTGATGCAAATGTATTCTTGCTAAACTCATTTTTATGGAGTAATAGTAACACACTAAATTGAGAGAATCCGTTTGGCTGACCTATCTCTGTAAATTAAAAGTTTGCCAAAAAGCTTTATCACTTGATCTTACTCCACTCTGCATCTGCTGCTCCCCTGCTAACTCAAGGCCTGAATAATTCTCAGCCTCATCTCTCCTCTGTTTGGTGGCCTGGCAGACAGAGTATCAAACTCCTCCCAATGACTTCCTTTATAGAGGGCAGAAACTGGACTTTTGGGTGGGTTCACTTCAAATGCATTTGCTGCTCTTTCTGGTTTCAACTCCACAGAATGAGATGCCCCCTTTCCCTGTGCCAGTTACCCCATGATCTCCCCTCCAACCCACCCATCTCCCCCAATTAGATTGTAAACTCCTTGAGGGCAGGGACCATCTTTCTTTTTATTAATTGTATCCCCGCTGTGCCTGGCACTGTGTAGACATTTAATAAACGTTTATTGGGTATCGGGTAACAGCCAGCTAATTAACACTCTTGCAGAAACAAAGATGTAACGTCTGTGCCCAATGTGCTTGTCAACTAAAAGGTGTTTTTAATCATCACTAACATCTGCGTATATTTTAATTGAAACACGCCCAATTCAATTAATTCTGTAACTTTCAATAAAGAGCAGGAAGGACTCTGCCATCATACTTTGCCAGATCAAAAAGCCAAGTTGGCTTGGTGCCCCTAAGGCATATGTATGTAAATGGTGCATGACCATAAAGGAATTTTTAAAAGTAAATGACTTCTGTGCAATTCTAGTGACTTTAGATCACTGTAAAGATACGCATCATCTGTTTTTGGCCTTTAAGACATAGAGCTTACTAGCTTCCTCTCCAAGCAATGAAATACTCTCTCTATACCAGAGGTGGTGGGGAACCTGCCGCCTCAAGGACACATGTAGCCTACTGTGTCCTTGGGCGTAGCCTTTCAACTGTGTTCAAGTTTTACAGAACAAATTCTTTTATTAAGGGGATTTGTTCCTTGAAGTTTGGATTCAGTCGAAGGGCCACACTTGAGGCCATAGAGGGTCACATGTGGCCTTGAGGTCACAGGTTTCCCACCCCTGCTCTATCCATTACAGCTGAGTTAATAAAAGCAAAAGGGAAACTAAGCAGTACTAAATGATGTCACCTGAATTATAAAACTACTCTCACGTCTTAAAACTAAAAAGATGGAAAAAGTCTGTATTAAAATAAAGGTTTATTTCTGCTACAGACCAGACCAGGGCACACCAGTCTTTTTACTTCTCCAAGTTCCAATGACAGGTATAACTAAATAGGACTTCTTTGTACTATTTGAGGGCTTAAATAATAAGGAAGGGTGATAGAAAGGGAGAAAAGATGAAGGAAGTAAAAGAAAGAGAAAAAGAAGAAAGGAAAACGAAAAGAGAAAAAACCAACAAAGATAAAAGATACGTTTGGAATGGTTAAAAAAAAAAGGAATATAAACGGTTAAGGTGTGACATAGTGCAGTGAGTTACCTCCAAATGAATAAACATTTTCCTAGTTGTAAATGACATTTTATGAGCCTCCATTTGTCAAGTTCTATTGATTCCATTTCCACTGTCTCACTGCCTTCACCCTCCACCTGTCTCTGCTTCCAAGGCCATCAACCAACCTTTCTTCATCATCTAATCTTCTTCTTTCTAGCCTCTCTCCTCTATAGTCCATTCTTTACACAGCTGACAAAACTATCACCCTCTCCCAACCCTTCGGTGGCTGCCTATCACCTACAGAATAAAATACAAATATCTTAGCCTCGCTTTTAAGATCCCCCCAAATTTAGGCCTAATTATCTATTCAAAATGGAACTTGTAACTGTCTGTCTACCCCCTCTCATACCCAGAACACATTCTAGTTACTAACACTAGCCTGCTGAATCTCAAGTCAGGGATTTACTTGTTGATCTTACTCTTCTTTGAGTGACTGGTACGGTCATGACTAGCATAAAAGTAAGAGCGTGTAACAGCTGATGCTTTCTTCCTAGATCTTGCAGAGAGCTAGACTGATGTTTAAGAAGCCATACAATCTGGGGGCACCAATTGAGGTCTCATCGAGTTTCTTCCCCAGTGATCTGAAGGTTCATTCATGAACCTATTTGTTCATGAATTCTAAGGTAGCTATCCTACATGGAATGGGAATATTTTCTATGTTCTTAAATCAATGAAGCATACCAGAGAACAGCCTGTGAATTTTGCACAGAGTTAACACCAACCATTCTGTGACCTCTTGTAATAGAATGATCACAAGTATGTAATATCACATTATATTACTAAATAAATAGCATTTACCAGCATTTCCTTCGGTAGTTAGGTGGCACTAGAATGTAGAATGCAGACCAGAAGTCAGGAAGATACTTCTTCCTGAGTTCAAATGTGACCTCAGACACTAGCTTTGTGACCATAGGCAAATCACTTAACCCTGTTTGCCTCCGTTTCCTCATCTGTAAAAAGATCTGGAGAAGGAAATGGCAACTTACTCCAGTATCTTTGTCAAGAAAACCCCAAAAGGTGTCACAAAAAGTCAGACATGACTGAAAAACAACTAAACATTAACAAAAGAATTTCCCTGTCATAGCTTCTTTCTTACTACCCACAGCATGGAGTAGATGCAGGTGTAAAGTAGCTGATTAATATTTTTTAAGTTTAATTGAAGAAACACAAAGTAGAGTCACCTTAAGGAACTGCAAGAAAATATTAATATAAGGTTATATATTATATGACATATAATATATAACATATTCATATAAGGAATAAAAGCCACAGATAATCAGTGCTTGGGTAACCTAAGAGATCAGTTCAGAGGTGTCATACATAAGTTGTAACTAGGAAATCGTTTAACAACATAAATAAAAATACAATAAAACAGATATTTCCTTTTTAAAACTAAGTCAACATGTGTGCTACAGTTCTCTTTATGTATAAATTAGTAGCCCCCATTTTTATTTGAGTTTAACAGTACATATCTAGTCTTATTTTATTTTATTCACAAGGAAAAGTGGGATCAAGAAAGAGACAAGGATTTGCCCAAGTTGAAACTGATACTAAATGGTAGTGACAGGATTCAAATCCAGGTCCTCTCTTCTCCAGTCTCTACTCCTTACTTCCCAGATGAGGTCGTGGCTCAGGTGGGAATTTCTAAAACAGAAGTCTGACCCAGAAGGACACCTGAAATAAGCAGTGAGGAATATTTGAAGTGGGAAGTAAAGGAGCTGGCTTGTTTTAAAGGAAGAAAGGTCTCCTCTGATAATTGAAGCATACTGCTGGAAGAGCACTTAGAAATTAGCTAGCAACTACTTACTACCTCAACCCTTTCATTTCATAATGAGAAAATGAAGTTCAGAGGGATGAAGAAGTATCCCGCACAGGGTCAGGCAATGAGTTGTAGCAAATATGGTACTAGAAATCAAGGCCCTGAATTCCCTAGCCAGCATGGTCACTATAGTTAGAAAGTCAAATTAGCTATGACTTTGAGTTTTCAAGAAAGAAGATATTTAGGAATGAGAGTTAAAACAGTCCAAAAAACCTTTTGCAAAGTTCTGATGTTAAAACAACAAAAAGGTCTGTACAAACTGGGGGTGAGAGTGGGAAGATGATTTAGGTTAAGAAGTCAGATTTAAATCTGTTTATGTGAATGAATATTGGATGTATAAATGGACATAGAGCTTTCAGACAGCAAGGGACACTGGAGATCATGCAATCCCACTCTATTTTTCAATTTAAGAAACTGAGACCCATATTGGTGAAGCAACTTGCTCTTCATCACTCATCTGGGGGATGGGGAGAGGGGTAGGGAAGACTAACCATTTGTTAACATTAAATATATTTTTTACAGGAAAACTAGTACCTATAGTAAGAGCAACAATTGAGAACTGTGGTGTTTTTATAGCCTCTTCTTGCCAAAGCAATTTTTAAAAAGCACTTTACAAAGTAATCCTCAAAATAGTCAATACACTCAAAATAGTCCTCCTATCCAGTAGGTAAAAAATCAGCTCCCTACCTAAACACTCATATCCAGGATGATGCAGCACCCTGAAACGGATCTTAATTTCCTAACCATGAAATCAAAATCCCTAAATAGTGCTTCTACAAGATACATGAAATCCTATAACAGCAAGTTTCAGAAAGTTGATAAAATTACTTGGTTATGCTCGAGATTAGTCATATCTAACACTGCTTGAATGGTTAGAAAACATTATTCAGATAATTTTTACAGATTGAAATTGGGTGTAAAATTACTTTTTGCTTACTAGTCAAGTTAGTCATTGATAATAATCATTTTTTAATCTCAACATGTAAAATCCTAATGTTTCAGCTTGTTGTTAATTGAAAATAATAATTTTGCTGTAATCTTTGAAGCAATCTTAACTTGATATTGATATTCAAGTTGTGACAGTTTGAAAAGAAAGTGCAAAACCACCATATAGTGTTTGCAATAATTCATACTTCATGTATCTTTTAGCATTAAGGCCCCCCCATGCATGTAGTTCTAGACAATGAATTTAGCAGCGTTCTAAAATCAACCTTTTATAAACTAATCACTAAGGCTGAGAGTGTTTTTGGTTGAAGACTTAATGAGTTTCCCCACCATGTTTCTTACCATAATCTGCTTTGATTTTTAAAAGCAAAATACATGTTATTGATATAACATATGGTTAGGTGAAACTAACATTGGCTAAATGTAAGCAGTGAAAGTTATAAAATAATGTCTTATAATCCTGTAATTGTTCCCAAATAGTTCAGACCACAAGCATGATATTTCATTCCCTTTAGCTTTGAGATAGTTAGAAAAACAAACATTGGATTAAACAGATCCATTTTAGATTGCAAGTCATCATCTGAAAAAAAAAATCTACAAATACACTATTTGTATGTTATGGCTAGGTTTGGGGGGTTTTTTGTTTGTTTGTTTTTTTTAGTTTTCTCCCTTAAAAAAGTAATCTCTTCCCTAAGAAGAAATATTCTATAAGGTAGTTATCCTTGTATAATAAACTTTTATTGAATGAATAACTTAAAACATCAACTACATAGGATGCTACTGTTTAAATCAATAATGCATTAACTTTTAAAGAGACTTCGCAATGAGTTGTATTTAATGCATTCTAGGGAATTTGGAGGTAATTTTAAAAACGTTCATTTTTTTTCCATCATTAATCATCTAATGCTCATTTTATTCAGTCATTCTTTTGTTATTGAATTTTTAAAAGAAGGACAATTATAAAAATATTCCACATTATACTTAGCCTTTCAGAAGAAAAAGCTTCACAGGAATATTTTAGGAGTGGCCAAAAACTTCTATGCAGGAAGCACATTATCGCTGCAAAAAGTTTTATTCTGACTATTTAAAATAAAGTTAGAAAAGTTTACCCTACTGTAATTTTCACTAAAAACAGAGGGGTTTTATTATTACTAATAATATTCTTCTGAACTTCTCTTTGGGATATCTGGCAAGCACTTCTTATAAATTTTGTATAATTCTCAAATTAAATGACTCAGATGTTGATTTAGGGTCAGAAAAACCACAATTATTTCCTGATCACTGAAACTGCCAATGAAAATGAACTTGTTCTGCATGTCTGCCCTGCTTCCTTTATGTGAATTTGCCCTTATAAGACAATGTTGAATATAAACTGTATTACTAATCCATTTTCAAAAGTCTCATTTGCCCATCAGTTCCAAAAGCATAATGTTCACTTGAGAAAATCACTAGTGAGGAAATTAAAGAAAACAAAACAAAACAAAACCCAAACACCAAATTCCATCTTCAACAACAACAACAACAAAAAAAAAAACAAAGGTTTTAGCAATACTAAAAACATAAATAAAAGATGGCATATTTAAAAATTTTAAAGGATATAAGTTAATAGTTCTGCCTAATCTAGATGAGAATTATAGAATTTAAATAATGAGCAAGTTTAAATATTTAGAAAAACACATACACATATAACGCATAGAGATCCCCAAATATACATAAGAATTTCTTCAATATCTGCACAGTTTGGCAATCCCTGAGCCAGCCGTACCTATCACACATTAATAGAGGTGATGTCATCCTTTCCAACCAGGCTGGTCGGCAGTTCCTACTACCAACGTTTTCACTGCAGTGCCTGCAGTATGATTCACAGGATGTGAAGCGTGCACAGGGTGGCAGGCAGGATGTGTGAGTTAACAAAGCTCATAGTTGTGGAAGCAGCTATTTTAATGTATGTGCATGCACATTAAAAGCAAATCAAAACAAAAAGCATTTTAATTAGGTTGAATTTTTAGGTCATTCTGAGTTTCAGAGAAAAGATAAGAACAATGTCCAAACAAGCTTCTCAGGTTGCATAGTATCACAGAATCTCAGAATTTCAGGGCTAGAAGAAAAACAAAAAACAATTGAGCCACATCTAACCCTCTTTTTATAGATGAGGAAGTGGAGGCCCACAGAGGTATGAAGTGATTTGTCTAAAATCTGTTTAATGACCTAGGAAGCTGCATCCTCTGTTACCAAACCTCAAATTCAGTCTTGGATGTTAACCTAACTTGGTTCACTATTGTTTCACAGAACAATCTAAATTTTAAAAATGCAAATATTTGCTGACATTCCTGATAAAATCAGGCATTATAAAATGGGGAGAAAGTGAAAAGAACGTTCAAATCCAGGCCTCATAAACATATACCAGATGTCTGCAAACCACACCGAAATACGGGTTTAGTTGTGAGGCATCATTATTTTTATACAGATAACCCATTTTCACTAGAGTTACAGTCAGACAGCTTAATTTATCATCTCATATTTTTAGAATCTATTATTTCTGGTCATAACCTATAAGATATCAGAACTCTAAGGAAAATAAAGTCTGAATATGTTATCTCTATACAAGGATGCAATTGTTATAGTGCTATAACAGTCAAATCTACATAATTTAACATTGTTTTTTGCTGTAACTAGCATTGGTTTAGGGGAAAAAAAAAAACCTAGAACAAACCAAAAGGGCAGAAAAGGAAATAACATCTTAGAGAACTAGGGATATTTTAGTGTATGATACATCCTCTGCACAATTTCTTAACTTTCTTATGCTTGATATTTTGAGTAAGTATTAAGAACAGAAACAGCTTAAAGGACAAGGATGTGGAAATGAGGTAAGGTGGATACTAAGCCATCTGGATTTCAGTCATACCTCTAACCACCAACTAATAATAATGTCACAGTGAGGGTACCACTTCACTTGTTACTCAATTTACTTATCTAAAAAATGAGAGGATGAATGAGAACATTATGGTCCATTCCAACTCTTAACGTTACTGTCCTACAACTTAAGAAGTGTATTTCAATTAACTTCAATTAATACTTCTCAAGACACAATGGGGATGGTTGCTCTTTAGTAGTAATAACAATATCAGTAATAATAATAATAGAATTTCTTAGCACTTTGCATATACTGTTTTCATTTGATGCTCACAACAACCCTGCAAGAGGTAGTATTATTATCTACAATTTACAGATGAACTTCTAATAGAATCAACCCAATTCAATAAATATTTATGTTTTGAATAAACATTTATGAATTATTATTACTATGTGTTAATAGTAAAAATAATAGTGATTATTATTGCTATGCTAAGTACTGGGGATGCAAAAAGAGGCAAAAGACAGTCCTTGCCCTCGAGGAGCTTGCAATCATAAGAAAATAAACAGAGGTCCATGAATGACTACACAAGCACCACCAGTATTGATTTGGGGGTTACAAATAAATTTTGACAAGTTGGTGAATTCACAAATATCGAATCTGTGAATGAGAATCAACTGTGTATTTACCTATTACCTATTACCTAATTCTAGATAATCTATTTACTTCTAGATAGAGAGATATCCTCATAATATGTGGTTGCCTCCGTGGCTAAACTCACTACAAATGACAGCCAGCTCATTTTGCCTCACATTGCCTATTCCTATGCGGTTGTCAAAAAGGAAATGATGGAGGGTCACCTTCTGTGGTGCTGAACTACACCACTATGTCTACTTTATAAAATAATCTAGGATAGTTTTATGCATACCAGGTTCTAGTGCTCTTTGGACAACAGTTGATATCGTACCCTGAAAATCCATAAGAACTGAAAAATGAACTTCTAAACTCTTCATCAAAGTAGCAACTCAATATTACTTAAATGTCAAAGGACTTTACACCAGTAGTGCCACTTTATAGGGGCATAGTGAATAGAGTGACAGGCCTGGACAAATGAAAACTCATCTTCTTGAGTTAAAATCTGTCCCAGACACTTCCTAAGTGTGTGACACTGGACAAGTCACTTAACCCTGTTTGCCTCAGTTTCCATATCTGTACATGAGCTGGAGAAGGAAATGGCAAACCACTCAAGTATCTTCACCAAGAAAACCCAAATGGAATCATAAAGAGTTTGACACAACTAAAAAGACAACAACAACAACAACAAATTACTTTAGAATTGCTAGCCCGATAACACATGATTAAGACAATCAAATTTATGTAGGCCAGTCAAGCAATAAGCATTTATTAAGTTTTTACTATGCGTCAGGCACTGTATTAAGCCTTGGGGGTTCAAAGAAAGAAAATGATGGTGTCTGATCTTAAGGAGCTCACAGACTACTGGAGCAGACAATATGTAAACTATGTACAAACAAGACAGATACAGGATAAATATGAGACAATTAATGAGTGAAGGGTTTATCATTACCGCAAGTGGGTATGAAGTTGTATGTATAGAATATTAGGACTTAATCACTCATTTCTGTCCTCTCGTCACTGCCACATTTGAATTGAGTTGTTAAGAATGGATAAGAAATGGTTAAGTAGAAAGTAGGGAAGTCTTTTGAGGCAGAGAGAAAAGTAGAGCAAAAACAGGAAGGCCAGAATTAGTGTACTGGGAGTTCAAAGACCTCTCACTCTACCAGTGTTATCTGTGGCAAGAGCTTTCTCCCTTCTGGATCTTAGTTCCCTCTATGTAAGAGGAGGGACAGTCCCTAAGTTCATTTCAGCTCTAACATTCTGTTAGTTGAGTATCCAGTATGTGGGGAATAGAAAGATCAATTTATCAAAGCACAGTGCTGAGTATCTACCTTTGGCAAAAAATTGGGATTTTAGCAACAACAAATAACAACAGCAATAAAACAACAACCAGGAAACCCCAGTAGGTTAGTGAATGGGGTAATTCAAATGATTCTTTGAGAATATTAAGGCAATAGCAATAGACACAATAGCCTATATAATTCCCATAGTTCACTGGTCACGATGCATTTTATTTATCACATTAGATAGATGATATGGGTGTTGTATCTTCAGCACCTAGCACAGTGCCTGAAAGGGAGTAGAACTTTAATAAATGCTTATTGCTTGACTGATATTAATTTGATTTTATACTAAAATATTTAGTCCCTTAAATTTATGGAACTTTTCAATTGTGAAATAAACTGAGTTTAGGGCAAAGTTCTTAAGTCTTCTAAGTATTAACAGGTACTTAACAAGGGCTCAGAGGATGATGTTATATGAATCTTCACATCTACAGTTTCTTTAGGGGCAGGAAATGAAAGACCCAGAGGACTTTGTAGCCATGAGAAAGAAGGAGAAAGAGAAGGAGAAGGAGGAAGAGGAGAAAAAAAGAGAGAAGTAGGGGCAGGAAAAGGGAGAAGTTTGCAAATTGAGAGGCTTTTACTTTTCTATTTCTTACAAATCAAAAATGGAATCTGGCATGACTACGTCCACTTATCAGGGAGAAGGAGTAGCTTTTCAAAGGAAGATAGTAGAGTAAATCTTTACAAGTAAAGGAAACATGGACAGATTACGGAGCCCTGGTAAATGCTTCTTTATAGTTAGAGGGTTTTATTTTTTAATCCAAGGGATCTAATACCACATGAATCAACTACCCACAGTTCTCACCTTTACCACAAGATAACAATATTGTGTGACAGATAAAATAGGCTAGAATTCTCTAATACAAATAAACCCGTATCTGTGTATTCATATATACATAGATATATGCCTATATAAAAACACCCAAATATATATTATTCTATTGAAGTATTCATTTTTATGTATCAAACTATCTTTTCTCTATATTCATAAGCCTGGAAGACATGAATTTTTCTAGTACTGTTTTTCATGACATTAATTTAATGTATGAAAGGTCTTCAGGAACAGTTTACATGACACAAATAGTAATATTTCAGACAGAAGTGTGTACATTGTTGTTTATTCAGCAAACCTTGCCCTTTGATCAGCCTTGTGGATATGAACACGGGTAACATAAGGTCATAAAAGTTAGGCAGCAATGGCCAAAATTTTCTTTCTACCCTTTCAATGTCTGGGGGGCGGGGCAGAGTGGGGGAGCACTAATTACAATCTTTGGACCAATGTCAGTTTAAAATTAGAGTCAAGCTCCACTCATCTGAACAAAGATCATATACACTGTGTCTCATCAAGGCCTAGAATCAGGAGACTTCAGTTCAAATCTAGTCTCAAAAGCTTACTAGCAGTGTGACTCTGAGCAAGTCACTTAATCTCTATTTGCTCCAGTTTCCTCAACTGAAAAATGGAGATAAAATAGCACCTACCTCATGGGTTTTTCTGAATATCAAATGAGGTAATATTTATAAAAAGCTTTTAGCACAGTTCCTGGCACATGATATAAATAGTTATTTCCTTCTCTTCCCACTAATGCCATTTCTCCTACTCTCCCACAAAGTGACAACCCTTCTCCTAACAGTGAGATGTAAGACCATTAGTAACAGGGACACCTGCTATGTAAAACAGAAGCAGGACTTTCCTCTTCCCAGTACAGCTGCAGTCACTACTCATTTGTTCAGTCTCTGTTGATCCACCAATCAGAAAATATTTATTGACTGCCTAACAACTCCCAGTCATTGGGGAGAGATAAATGTGAGTTGATTGTCTTACCAAATGAACAATTAGTATGAATCACTAGTGACTAGCTAAATTCAAAATGCAGTATGTTAAAAAATATTAAAACTGTTTCTTCTAAAACATGGATCAAATGTGATTCCATAAACTATAAGCCAGCAAAGACTCTGTTAGACAACTACAAATTTAAAAGTCTTAAATTACTGCTTTATTTATGCTTAGTAACTTTTCCAATGAGATGTTAGCCCCTGATGAAAACAAAAGGATTTTAAAAATTCAGTGAACTGGGGCAGTTAGGTGGCACAGTGGATAGAGCACCTGCACTGGAGTCAAGAGGACTCGAACTCAAATGCTGCCACTCACACTTACTATGTGACCCTGGGCAAGTCATTTAAACCCAATTGCCTCCAAAATAAAATTGATGAATTAAAAATTAGTTCCATTAAGCAAACTCACAAAGTTCAATAGAAAAATACTTTTTGAAAACTTTAATTCGGCAGACATCTCTCAATCAATGAGCAGATATTTAAGTATACATATTTTTAGTATTTTTATCACGAAGTATTTAGAGCAGCGGTTCTCAACCTGTGGATTATATTCAATTTGTAACAATGAAAATACATCCTGCATATCAGATATGTACATTACAATTCATAACAGTAGCAAAATTACAGTTATGAAGTAGCAATGAAAATAATTTTATGGTTGGGGGTCACCACAACATGAGGAACTGTATTAAAGGGTTGTGGCATTAGGAAGGTTGAGAACTATTGATTTACAGTAAGGATGTATTTATCTACATATAGTTCCCTGTGATAAATATAAAGATTAAAAAAATAATAATAACAACAAAACAAACCTGACATGTTCCCTAACTTCTAGTAGCTTTCACTCTAAAAGGGAAAGCACGTGTGTAAAAATACAAAACAAAAATTAAATACTGAATAAGAAGACCAAAAAATTAGTATGTATTATATTTAATCACAAAATATCTACTTTTTGAACATTCTCTGTCTTCACCTAACTTAATTTGAATATGTATTCTTTTAGTCTGTTACAAATGGGAAAACTGAAGAGGAAGATTGAACAGCAGAATTAAAGGTCTTCTAATGCAGGAATAAAGAGAATTTTTTGACATTAATTTTCATTTTCCCTACTCTTTTACAACAAATCTATGTCCTTCTCTTATTCTTAATTTCAAAGCTACATTTACGCAGACCCAGAGGAGAACAGGACAAGCCCGGAGAAATTTTCTTTGGTATGGAGTATAAATGAATTCTCTCAGAGATGACTTTGGGGTAAGCTTAAATGAACTTGGGAGATCTGCTACTCCATACACAGTACATTTAACTGTTGATTCTCTCCCAGGCTTTTAGCTTAGTAAATGAAAACACATAGGGATTTTAATAACAGCCGCTCAGAGGAATGTGCCACATGCCTGCCTAGGCACACACACAAGGTCACCAAAAGCCCTATCCCTGACACATTTCAGCTCTGATACTTCAACAGGGCTTTTTCTAACATTTGTCAGGATAACTCTCATCTGCTCAAATAGTTCTAAAATAACAAAGATGGGGCAACACCCATCACAGAAAGCTCATACAAGACAAGCTGTGAGTTTAAGCCCTAGATTCCACACTCCCAGCACTGCTGAAGAAGGGGCCTCTATCGAGGCCTATTACATTGTGCCTTGCACTACTAGCTATAGGACGTGTGTTTGGAATTGTGTTCCCTTTCCTTCCACACGCCCACCCCCAATCCCAGAACAATGATGGATCCTGGACATATGCATAATCATTTACATGTTTTCCCTTTGGGAAAGGATTATGGACAGCAGCCACACTGGTAGAGCACCATGGAAATGTTTTTTGGATTTTTTTTTTAAAGTAGGCATGGGCCAGAAAGACTTCAAAAGAGCAAACCAGAGCTTTGTAATCACTACTGAATCAGGACTTGGACTTCTCTTGCTTTCCTTAACAGGGCTTGGGGTTTTGTGTTTGTGTGTGTTGGGGGGGGAGGGGGAGCACCGCTTGGGGCCTTGGATATATAGCATGCATTTACCTAGTATGTTCAAGGTCTATGACAATAAAAGAACTAATTAAGAAATCCTCAAAACCATATAAATTATGGGATACCCTCCCTCTCATAAGCCTGACTGGAGATTTCCTGAGACTTCACACTTGCCCTAGTATCAGGGCCATAATCCATCCTGGAGATGGTAACCTCTATCCCCCCCCACCCCACTTCTTGCCTTATTCCAGATCCCTACCTCCATTGCCAAAGACTTTTGTTTCTTTGCAAGATCTTCTGTCCCCAACATTGTGTCATCTCAGACTATGAATCTCGAGTGCCCCTTTTGGACCACACTTTTCACCTAACCTCTCTGTACAAAAACATCCATAGTAGGCCAAAAGATCAAAACTAACCTTTGAGGCCTGCCCAAGAATGTTGTACGCTCTCACTGAAGACAATCATTTCTCCTTACCATTTACCACAGAATTGTGCTTCCATAATGAATGCACTCACTCAAAATGCTTCTTTGAAAAAACTAGTTTTTGCCCTCAATATTTCACTACAATCAACCCCCACTGCCATCCCTTGGGTACCTGAGTAATACCTCCAGAATCTGGAGGACAATGAGTCAGACTTAAAACCAGGGATGGTGTGAGACTCAAATGAGATGAGAGATGCAAAACAAATCTTAAAATGCTACAGAAACACCTGTCGGTATTCTTATTCCTATTGTTATTAGCTTCTAATCATCAGGCCTAGTGTCTGGTGACAGCTTCATTCCCTCAGCATTCTACTTCCCTCCTGCTGAGTTCAAGCAATGTTTATAAAACTACAGGATGTGGTGGTAAGCAGCAACCTGTCTGAGGTGGGTCCAGGGGGCACACATATGCACACACGCCCTTTTAAGTATAATCTGCTTTATTAATATTTAAGCTTGGACAATTGACAAAACAATAAATCGAGCCTGGATTTGTAGCAATTCCTGAGGTATAAATTTCACTGTGAAAATTTAGCAATCTGTACTGGTTAGAGCTGGCTCTAGCACCATCTGCTTATTACCCACCTTGGATACCACCAAAGCTGCTTAGACATGAGAAGAAATCTACCACTGGATACTTGAAGAGTTCTGGCAAGTAGAAAAGAGCTCTAATACAATTATTCCTCTTGCAATTACAGGTTAGAGTCACTAGGACCTTCTCTGTCCATGGTTTTTTTTGTTTTGGAACTCTCTGCCCCAAACACTTAAGGTTTGGGTTTTTTGGTTTTTGGTTTCAGCTTTGGAAATTCTTGAGTATTTACCACTGCAACCTTCAGTTCTAGCAGAGAGGCAAGGGGACCTGGAGTACTGGACTGGCAGTGTCAATAGCATCAAATACAGGACCCACCAACTAAGGAGGCTATAAATCAAAGAACTAGCTCATAGGATCCTTCCCAGAACCTCCATGCCTATGAAATAACTGATTGCATCATGAGCACCCACTCAGAGGTACAGTGCTCATTCACCCCATGGACTGGGAAGGTCTTCCAGAAAGGGACATGGTGTTTACTCCCAATGCTGCTCTTACAAGTTCAGTGGTGTAATTAAAAGCAATCAAAGACATAACCTGCGGAGGCAAGGAGCTGTCCACAGCTGAAGCTGGTGTTCTTTTTTCATTTCCTACAAGATTAGCACCAAACTTTCAGGCTCAAAGGAGTATCGGCATGGTCACTGAACCAAGCAAGTTCAATTGAGAAATATTTCTTTTTTTATGAACTCAAGCACCCTGGACACTGAGCTCCTGACATTGTTACATGACTTGAACCCACGTTTGCCTATTTTTTTCTTTAGTTGCCAAATTACTAACTCACTTCCAGATCTTGAAGCTTCTGTTTACCTCATCCCCACCTACTTTTAACCCATTGAGTAACAGGTTCTTCTGCTTTTATTAAGACTCTGCTTGTTTCTGGCCAGTCCCAACCAGGAGGATCATCATCCCTGCAGATGGCTCTACCCAAACTAATCTACTTTTTCAACAACACTTTAGGTTGGGGTTTTATGTGTGTGTTTGTGTGTGTGTGTGTGTGTGTGTGTGTGTGTGTGTGTATCCTTTTCCCAGAAATTTCATATGGATTAAACCTGAATTGCCTTTGATATTTACCAACTATTTCTGCTCACTCACTGATGTTGTATTAAGGCCCAAGATTGTTCACGAAGTTGAAATCTTTTGAAATGCTGTCTTCCCCTGAAGGGGCAGATACCCTTCAACTGCAGTGGCTACTTGGTGTTAGAGGTATCATCTATATTGGTGAACAGAGTTTTTCATCTCTGTAAAATGAATGACACAAAGACGTGAGATTTAAGCCAAAATATATAGGTTGCTGCAAAGCTTTGTCTGCTTATTCTATACTCCCTAATCATAAGTCTTCAGAAACCATCCACAAGCATTTTAAATACTGTCTAGAGTCAGAGGTACATCCTGCATTGAACAATATAAATAAAGCTTGAGGTTAGCTTCACATATCTAGGCTATATTCATCACACCCTCAGTACCTCTTTGGTCTAGGTGTAACTCATCTAAAAATATTTTTTAAAAGACCTATGACCTAATGGAAAAATAGTAATGAGCCCTCTCTTCAGTCCCTCACAACCCATTTTGATAAGTACAAGGGCCAAGGAAGAACCTGACATGAGTTACCCAATTAACTATCCCACAACCAAGGAACTACAACAGTAACAATAACAAGTAAACCAGGCCACTCCAGATTAAGGCCAGATAAAAGACTAGATTTAGAAGAGGTTGTTTAAGTGCAAATACCAACAAAATCTGAACATTCATTTTCACTTTGTAATCATTGCCAGGTTTTGCCACAAAAGCATTGTTGCAAATAAAGGTAAAATGGAAATTTAAAAAAGAAGTGATTGCTTCCCAAGCAAGTACTTTCTGAGCATCTTGAATAGTTTTAAGTATTTAACCATATAGCCTTATACAAGTTTTATCTAGTCACCCAAATAGTCAGTCTTATACCCAGACCTGCAAGAGTATATACTTAAAAAGGATTCTTATATTTTATTATTTCATAAGAAGTGAAGTGAATTTTAAAAGGGCAATAAATATGTTATTTTACATCAGCTTCTGTGCAACAATTGCATTTTCTTTCTAGACTTTTTGTCCTGCCAGTAATAGCAAACTAGATTTTCACAAATTTTTTAGTTTGGAAAGACCAAAACGGGTAAATTAAGAACAGGATATTACAGATGGCCCTCCTTCAGATTCTTCTCTGAAATAAATTCCAGAATAGTTCTAACTAGTTAAGCTCATTTATGGATGTACCAAAATGAAATCACAGTATTTACTTAGACATCTATAGAGCAGAAACAACCTGCACCTTGGATGCCCCTTTGCTCCTCTTTCTTCTACTTGAGTTCTCAATCCAGGGAGCAGGGAATAATGTGATACAGGTGGAAAGGCAAAGAAAAGAAAAAGGAGAAAGAGCATCTTGCTCTTCATTCTGAGCACTAAGTTGACTAGGAGAAATACTAAAAGAGGTAATACTTATTTTGGGCATTCTCTCACCTACTGCTGTTTCTCTCTTCAGGCCCCCAGGTCTCTCAGAGTATCCTAAGCTCTCTGAAGTGACACCTTCTCTAGGCCTTACCCTTGAAAAACTATATGCTCCAAAATCATCTACCTCTCCTTCCCCTTCCTGTCAAAATGTCCATTTCCTCAATGAAGCTGAAAGCAGCAAGTTCACAGGCTCACAAAAAAGAATCAATGAGCTATAGTTGGAAAGAAGCTCCACTATCATCCCACTCAACACCCTAATTTTACAAATGTTGAAAATGAGACTTAGGAAGTTAAAAGACTAATCCTAAGACCACACAGGTAGAAAATAGCAGGAGTGGGGCAGCTAGGTGGCACAGTGAATACAGCACCTGCACTGGAGTCAAGAGGACATCAGTTCAAATTCTGCCTAGCCATGTGACCTTGGGCAAGTCACTTAATCCCAACTGCCCTGCCTTCCCCCCTCCAAAAAGAAAAAAAAAATTAAATAGTAGGAGTAAATTTAAATCTGGAGCCTTTGATACTAA
This sequence comes from Pseudocheirus occidentalis, assembly GCA_028646575.1. Lineage (NCBI taxonomy): Eukaryota > Metazoa > Chordata > Mammalia > Diprotodontia > Pseudocheiridae > Pseudocheirus > Pseudocheirus occidentalis. The sequence goes on along the minus strand of JAQQSW010000030.1, from coordinate 118,547 downwards.
ATCCAAAGCAACATGATTAAACATGTCAATGACACCAGTTCTTAGTTCTCCCATTCTTTACATGATAATGTATAGGTTCATATTTCAAGAAAAATTCCTACCGTGTTTAGGCTAGCACAGTTGCTCCATGGAAAGGCCACTTCATAAATTTTTCATTGTCAACTGTGATAATGACAAGGTTGAAACTCCCTGCTTCACCACATTTTGCATTTTTAAAGGGGGAAGTTTATTAATTCAAATGAAATTGGTGGAATTTCAGACAATAGAAACTTAAAATTTTCAGGCTGCACATGAGAAAGTACATTCTAGCAAAAGTACCACTGCAAAGGCCAATTGGGAGTCCACCCTCAGGGATGATTATCTTTAAGAAATTAATCATTTTCATAGCTCTCTCCCTTTTTTCTAGTCTGTACTCAGATGTTCTCTAAAAGCAACAACAAAGCCCTCCAAGTTGCACTTTGTTTTGTTTTTCTCTGAATAGCAGAGTGTTGATTGTTTTTATATTTAGGTCATGTGTAAATAAATCTGTGGCTGCCTGTACTTGTCTGGCAGGCTGTTATAGAAATTGCCCTAAGGGCATTTTTCTTCAGTAGGGCTATAAGATAGGACATAAAGGAAAAAAAGAGCAATCTTGACAGCACGGTGATGACGCAAATACTAAACTAATATTATTCATTCAGACCCTTAAAGACAACAGTTTAAAGGGAGATACTCAAGACATGGGGTTATCAGCTAACTCTTTTAAGTGCACATGATTTAGAAGATAGAAGTATTTCTTCTAACAATGTAGGTGGCACACTGGATGGGGCAGCGGGCCAGAAGTTCAGAAGATCAAGTCTGAACCAGCCTCTGAAACAGATCACCTATGTAAACCTAGGTAAATCACTTAACCCATCTGACTCAGTTTCCTTATCTGTAATGTGGAAATAATAACAGCGCCCATCTCCCAGCATTGTTGTGAGGACAAAATGAGATGATATTTATAAAGTGCTTAGCACAGTGCCTGGCACATTGTATGTGCTATTAGCTATTATCATAATAACCCAAAAGGTAATTCTAAAGACTTTCTATGGCTGAAAACTAAATTACATGACAACCCACCTGGACGTGTGAACTTTCCAGAACTTGGATAGTCCCTGAGCAACAGACATGCATTTTTTTCGCCAGGCCCATACTCTAAACTCTTCTGCCTCGGCAGGACCCTCCAAAGCTTGTACTCCTCGAGCATCAAAATGGAACATTACTGGAAGACCAGATCAACAGAAATAGATGGAGGAAAAGCCCCTGTGGAACTGTGTGTGATAAACCACTAAGAACAGTTCTCAAAGTCTCTCTGACCTGCAAAGCTCCACCTGTACCACTGTAGTCAGGGCTACAGATTAGGTTGTTTGTGGAAGACTAACTGCAAAGTCAAGTTCACCATAACCTTTTGTCACTAAACATGGGTCCAGAGTGACACTGAAGAGAAACATATGAAGGATGGGGGCAGAGTCTAGTTTGATCATTAGGATCAACATTAAAGCTTTATTTGAAAAGATAGAAAGTTGAGAAGAAGTATGAAAGAAAAAGCAATGAAATCACACGGTCAACTAGACGGATAAAATAGAGGACACATATATTTTGAAAAAAGAACCCAAAGTTATTTGCATAGGAAGTTCAACTATGTTGAAGGGTAATATGAATAAATGTGTGTGTTTGTACGTGGGGAATTAATAGAAAGAAGAGGAAATAGGTCATTCTTTCTGATGGAACATTATTTTGACTGAGGAATAAAATTAACACCAAGATTAGGTTACAGCAGAAAGAAAGGATCCATACCTTTTTAACTTCTATAAATAGCTACAGCAATATATTATCAAAAAAGATGTCAAAAGCAAAAATAGCTGGTTAGGTCAATTTTTTAAAAAGCATAATCTTGAAAAAGTCCCTAAGCCTCAGTTTTTTTTTAATTTTTTTTTCTTTTTGCTTTTTGGAGGGCAGTTGGGGTTAAGTGACTTGCCCAAGGTCACACGGCTAGTTTTTGTGTTAAGTGTGTGAGGCCGTATTTGAACTCAGGTACTCCTGACTCCAGGGCTGGTGCTCTATTCACTGTGCCACCTAGCCGCCCCCTTATTTTCACTTTTTGAAGAACAGTTTCACAGAGTTGTTGTAAAGAAAGTACTTTATAAACTATACAAATGTGAACTGTCATAGTCAAAAAAGGTTTGCTGTCATCCTTCTAAGTGATTAAAACATTAAGTCAAAAGTCTGTTATGTTATCATAGTGAAAATTTTATTGACTATTATAATACACATGCAATTGTACAAGGCACACTCTCTCTCTCTCTCTCTCTCTCTCTGTCTCTCTGTATGTATATATTTGGTGTTTTTCTTGAAATCTGAACCTACTACTTGGTGTAGTGGAAAAAACAGGGGCAGAAGTGAATTTGATTCAAACCCTACCTCTTACACTTAATACCACCTATGTAAACAAAGGCATGATCATTTAACTTCTCTGATCCTCACTTTCCTCATCTGTAAAATGAGAACAAAACCTTCAGTATATTCCTGAACAGGGAGCTGTAAAGATCAAATGACATAATGTTTATAAATTGCTTAAACTTAAAAACTAAATATCCATTATTATTATTTATTTGCAGTTTTACACTGATGTAGAAGGTCTACTTTAGAACATTAATAAATTTCTTTTAAAATTTTTTTTAAATTTTTTTATTGATTTGTTTGTTTACTTTCAGTTTACAAGATTTCATTCTACAATCCCTTAAGTTTCAAATTTTCTCCCCTCTCTCCCACTTCTTCCTCCCATGGCAGCATGCAATAAAGTATAGGATCTGCAAATACTCTCACACTGGACATTAATGGAATAAACAATGGGAAAGAGTAAACAAAACCAAACATGGAAAAGAAAGTGAGCAGGTAGTTTGCTTCAGTCTGCATTTAAACTCTGTACTTTCTAGATCTTTCTCTGAATATAGACATCTCCTTCCATCCTGAGTCTTTTGGAGTTGTCTTATAACCTTGCGTTGGTGAGAAAAGTCCAGTTTATCAGTTGGTCATCACACATTAATCAATTTCTGAGGAACAATCATTTTCTCCCTCAGACTCCCCACTCCACACTGCCTAGGTAACTTTTTTTTTCAAATCCCCGATCCTCTGTACACAGTAGGAATTCAATAAATATTTCTGACTTAATCTACCAAAATGCACAATGAAGACTACAACATTGCAATTTAATCCACTTAAGTCTCATTTTGTCTAAAAGTTGTCATAAGAATAAACCATTTTCCTCTCTGTAAAGCACTTTGACCCGTCAGATTAAGACTCCCTTGGCTTTTAATTACATAGGCGTTAATGACTCTCTCAGATTAAGGCCCCCTGGCTTTTAATTACACAGCAGTTAAATTCTGTCAGCTTCTATCAAGTCTTCAGGAGCTAATCACAATCAGTATTGGCACATTTAAAACAAGAAGGTCACCAGAGGCTTTAAGCCCAAACCCAATTCCATTTCATGATGTTTCTAACAGGTTAATTTGTTATTATAATCAAGGTGTTTTCACTTCAGAACACATCAACCATGAAATCAAGCAACCCTCCATAATTTGTTCTGCATTAATATGGAACAGCATCTAAATGCTATCATGTAAGAATGGACAAAGCCATGCCCCAGAAGGCTGGTCATTCCTTGTCTAGGAATTGATACCAAGGAAGAGAAACAATTTTTCAAAACAAACAAACAAACAAACAAACAAAAACGCCACCACCAAAAACTGGTTATCTGTGTCAGGACAAGCATTCTATATTCTAGAGCTTCTTATAAGGAGGAGTTCACACATGGATCATAATTTTGAAGCTACAGTCACACTCATTCTATGGATGAGGAAACTCAGATCCAGAGCCGGGAAGTGACTGATTTGCTTCAGGTCACACAGATATAATAACAATATCAACAAATTGAATTTATACAGAGCTTTCAGGTTTGCAAGCACTGGACCTATTCACATTTGTGCTGCACAACAACTGGGGAGGTAGGTGCTATTAATACCCCCGTTGTACAGGAAAGGAAACAAAGGCACTTGCTCAGGATCACAGAATTAAAGTGTGAAAGGTAGGATTTGAATGCAGGTCTTCCAAACTCCAAGACCTGCAATCTCTGTACTATATTGCCCAGCTATCTGAGATCTAGGACTCAAATTCAGGTACTCTGACATGAAATCTGCATTTTTCCTACACTAATAAAATGAGTGTTTCCCTTACTTGATGTTCTGCATGTCTGTTTTTCTCTCATTCCTCCAGTACAGTTGAAGAAGTGGCCAAACGGGGCTGTAATACATTTGCTTAACCTTACCCTTTTCTATAAAAGAAAGGGACTGAATAATGTTTAGCTTGGAGAAGAGGAGGAGGGAGGCCAAGAAGACAGAGGTGATGGCTGTCTTCAGATATTGGAAGAGCCGTCACTTGGAAGAGAGATTAGATTTGCTCTGGTTGCCCCCACAGGGAAGCACTAAGACCAATAGGGAGAAGTTACAAATAAGCATATTTAAGGACTGATGTAAAGAAAAGCTCCCAAACTCTTAGCCCTATCCAGAAGTCAAAAAGGGTTTTTCTTGGAAATAAATGGTCCCCCATTATGGAAAGGCTTATGAGGAAAGTTGTCAAATAAATTTTTGTTAACATTTGGGTTTGACTAGCTGATTTTTAAGACCTCTTCCAACTCTTTAAGATTCTGTCATTAGATGATCTCTTAAAAAAATTAAAGGTCTTTTTTAAAATTAATAAACATCACTTTTCTTTTCCTTCTCAATCCACTGGGGGGAAAAAGCAGGAAAAAAAGAAAAACAACTTTGCTGCAACAAATCTGCATAGTCAATCTAAACATATTCCCTCACTGGTCATGCTCTAATAATATTTGTCTTATTCTACACCCTGAATCCTTTACTCCTGTCAGGAGTGGCATGTTTTATCATCGATCCTCTGGAATCATGGACGACTACTTGCATTGATCATACTTCTTATAGCTTTCACAGTCATTTGTCTTTACAATTTTGTTATTACAGAAATTATTTTCCTGATTCTGCTCATTTTATTCTTCACCAGTTTGTAAAAATCTTCACAATTGTTTATTTATATAATATTGATGTTATAGTATAGAATTTTCTTTCAATCCTGTTCACTTCACTCTGCATTATTTCATGTCTTTCCATACATGTCTGAAATTATCTATTTCTTTCTTTCTTATAATACAATAATATTCCATCACATTCATATACCACAACTTGTTCCACCATTTCCCAATTGATTGTCCTTAGTTTCCAGTTTTGTTTTGTTTGCCAACACTAAAAGAGCTGCTATATTTTTGTACATATAGGACCTTTTCTAATTCTTCGGTCTCTCTTGGGTATAGGCCTACCAGTGACATATCTGGGATAAAGCACTTACACTGTTTAGAAACTATTTTATATACTCAAATTGTTTCCAGAAAGACTATACCCATTCATAGGTCTACAAAACTAAATCGATGTGACTTTTCCCCCATAACCCCTATAATACTTACCTTTGTTTGTTTTTTTTTTGTCATCATTGTCAATTTGCTGCATACATGGTGTAATCTCAGAATTACTTTAATCTGCATGTCTTTATTTGGCAGTGATCAGGATCATTTTAAAATATTGCTATAAATAGCCTTGATCGCTTCTCTTTAGAGCTGTTTGTTCATATCTTTAGACCATTTACCACCTGGGGAGTGGCTCTAAGGTCCAATCTAATTCTATAATTCTTTAAATGGAAAAATATTAATTCAGCTTCTATAGTCTAATCTCAGGTACTATCAAGCCATTTTCAGGAACCATAAGTAAAATATGTGATAAAATGTTGAACACAGAGAAATAAACAACTTCTAAATCACTCTCCTTGGAGCAGAGTTAACTTGTTGGGTTTGGGGGAGGGGGGAGAATCATATTCTATAAGCTTGTTTGAACATATAATATTCTACATTTCCACAACTCTGGACAATGTATAGATTCAAGTAATCCATACCTGAAATCCAGGGGAAGGGGAAGGAAAAAAAACAAGTAAAAATTTCAGAGCAATTTTCTTTTTCTTTCTTTTTTATAACTAGGCAAACGGTTGCTCATAGCACCTTTTAATTCCCCTCCCCCAATTCTAAACCGGTAGAGGAGCAAAGCCTCAACAGCTGTCTAGAATGTTATTTTATAATCTTTCTTCATGAAAGTCATCCCTATTATCCTGTGTATATACTAGTAACACTCCATCATAAAACACACACATGTAAACACGGGTAGTTTGAGTGAAAGAAACAGGCAAGCACTGAAACAGACAGACCAAGGCAGAGTGACAGCAGTTCAATTCCAATTACAAATGTACAGAGGCTCCTGAGATGATGAAGCATGGCAGCACTGAGATATCCATGTGAAGACCAATGACAGAATGCTTGCCACGTGGTCAACAGCTAAAAGGATTACATCATCTTCTTTGTGCAGTGCTGAACTATATGGGAGGCAAATAGACAATTAAGCACAACACGGAACCGTTCTGATGATACAATCCTGCTTCTTTTTAATGTTAACCCACCCTCTCTTGTCTAAAACAGAAAGCATGCCCTAAAAGATGACAGAATGAGACAATAAATATTTCACTAATAAATTCATCGCTCACATTTACTGTTTCCTTCTCACAGAACTCCCTCTCTTCCTCCCTCCCTCATTCCTAAAGAAAGGAGCGTAACCAGATGGGGAACATCCATCTCTTAACAATATAGTTGAAAACTAAAGTGGAGAACAAAAAGAAGGATCTTGTTCTTAAAACCAATTTTTTTTTTAAAAACAATCAGGTCATTCATTCCTATTAAAAGATCTATTTTAACTCTATTTATGTAACTAAATTTATTCCAACATTTGGTATTTCACATGTGATAAAATTAAGCAGCTCAAAGGTACACAGAGTTGTGTGCAATGTACATGCTTCTGAACAAGTGCCCTTTGCTGCCTCACCAAAGAATTCACAAATTTCAGCTGCTTTCCTCAAGCAAACAGGGAAAATCATGGTTAACTTAAAAGGGTATTGTTTCAAAGAAGCACACTCACAAATTATGTTGTGAAGGCAAATGTGGGCAGACTTCACAGAGTAGCCAGGACACCATTAGTCACCTTGGCAAGCAAGGTACTTAGGCTAACATGATTCCTTTGACTAAAACACATGCAAATTAATCTTTGATAAAGGAATAAATGAAATGTGAACCAAAAGAACATAATACCCACAATTTCTGTACCAAAAGCCCAAGAAAACTTAGTGATTTTAGAAATTGTGGCAAAATTTCCCCTATTTTTGTCGTGCATTTATATAAGTGTTATTTACCTAATAGGTGAGCCACAAATATGATTTTAGCATGTTAGCATAAAGTTTTGTTGCTCTCATAAACTGAAGGTCTACATTACAGAGTCATTGTGCCGACCTCATTGTTGTATGCCTGTGAAACCTGGACGGTCTATCAGTGCCATGCCAAGAAACTGAACAGCTTCCATTTGAATTGTCTTAGGAAGATTTTGAAGATCACCTGGCAAGATAAGGTACTGGACACTGAAGTCCTTACTTGAACTAAACTGCCAGGCGTTGAAACTGTGCTTCTCCCATGGCCTGGCCACATTGCTAGAATACAAAACGTAAGTTTCCAAAAACACTGTTTTATGGAGAACTCACACAAGGCAAGCATTCACATGGTGGTCAGAAGATGTGATAAAAGGTCACTCTCAAGTTCTCTCTCGAGAACTTTGGAATAGATTGTGTGACATAGGAGACACTATCACTGGCACAGGACCACTCAGCATGGCAGGAACACATCAGAGGAAGCACTTTGCTGAACAAAACAGAACTGAAAGAGTTAAAAGGAAATGCAGGATGCACAAATTTGGAAAATCCAACTGAAATGTTCATACCAACTATTACCCACCCCCAACCCGGGATAGAGCATTCCGTTTTCTTACTGGTGTGACCAGTCACAATCGGTACACTGAAACTTGACTTTAGCATGGTGATGTCATTTTGGTTCACTTCAAGAATGAAGGACAACAACCAAGCAAACTGTTTTATTGATAATAACCATTACAAAGAGCATGGGCTACTTTGCAAAGTGCTTTATTTACTTTCTCTCATGAATTCATTGACTAGTTGGTAGTTAAAACATTTAGCCACATTTTAAAGATAACTAAGGTTCAGAGAGGCTAAATCACATGCCCCAGGTCACACAGCAAAGAAGGAAAGTCAGAGTTCAAAATCAGGTGTTCAGCCTCTGAATTTAGGGTTCTTCCAACTATACCACAGGTAGTTACAAAGCCCTCTAGTCTATTATATCAGAAAACATTTAAAACCTCCCTATATCAGATTCTCCTCATTTGTTATGTTTCTTGAAAAGCTGAGTCTGCTACTATACAAAAATTTTATAGAATCTTCAGTCTTGAAAAATGCTCCCTAATTGTTTAACTTCAATTACAACATCCATGAGCTAGATCAGCAAATTCATTCTCATTAAATGAGATTAGAAATTTTAGAGGTTATGTTGTTAAAGGGGTATATTTATCATTAACCATGCATATATCCTCATAAAAAAATTATCATGAAAGCCTTCATCTTCACCACTCTTTTCACATCTCTCTTTCTACTGCCTGATCAACAGAAAAGCAAAATTTCAGTTCTATTATGGCTAATTCTTTGTGACTCCATTTGAGATTTTCTTGGCAAAGATAGTGGAAAGGTTTGCCATTTCCTTTTCCAGCTTATTTTACAGATGAGGAAACTAACATAAATAGGGTTGGTTAAGTGACTTGCCCAGGATCACCCAGCTAGTAAGTGTCTGAGGCCAAATTTGAACTCAGATGTTCCTGACTCTATCCACTGTGTCACCTATATGCCCAACATTTTTACCAAGTAGAAATTTAAAGACATATTGTCATAATTTATCTTAATATTTTTTTAAATTTTTCTACAGGTGTAGAGACAATGTACTGTAGAGGACAGAGAGAAAAAGACTTGGGATCACATCTTGCAGGCTTAGACTGTTTATAAGACCATAGGTAAGTCACTTAACCGTTAAGTGTCTCCAGGAAATTCTCCAAGACAAGTTACATTTGACATACAGATTCTCACATCATTCCCACAACTGCCTAATGTACTAGAAAGTACATAGGCCACTTCTGGGGGCAGGGCCAAGATGGCAGCATAGAAGCAGCAAAGTCCCGCAGCACCCACACAGCCACCCTACACACCCATAAAATATGACTCTGGACAAATTCTAGGACTCTCAAACTCACAAAAATACAGAAAACACATCTCTTGCTGAAGGCAGCTCGGCAGGAGGGACTCATACCGGCAGGCTGGGAGCCGAGACCAGCCCAGCCTGAAACCGAAACCACAGCTAGGCCCAGGGTGGTAGGAAGGAGCCCAACCAGGCTGACCTCGCAGCAGGCAGTCTACAAGAGAGAATATCTACAGCCTCCAGCAAATCCACATCTAGCAAGGCATGAAAAATAGGGATTAGAGAAGGGCCAGGAGGGGCTGTGGCACAGGCCTGCAGGTCGGGAACTGAGACCAGTCCAGCTTGAAACCACGTGGCCAGGCTCCAGGGCAGCCAGGAGAAGCTGAGCCTCCCAAGTTGCAGCTGAGTCTACTTCAGAGAAGATCTACTGCACCTGGAGGCATCATCACATCTACTAAGCCAGAACTGGAGGTCAGTGAAAGTGAGTGAAGCTTTCAAGCTAAATTTGGGGGAGGAAAAGCAGTTTGACCAATCTACCCCCAGGGCAAGGAAGCAGTGGGGGAAGGGCAGGAACTGCTGTAAACGGGTGCAGCCCCTGGCCTGTGGATTCTGCAGCGGGGCTGAGTCAAATGATTAAGGCCAAGTGCTCTTGCGCTGACCAGCCTACATCTGGATCATGGTCTTGGGTGGTGGTCCTGGGGTGGACTTTCAGCAAGCCAAAGCTGGGGGGGTGGGGCTTGCAACACCTCCCCTAATAGCTCTGGCAGCTGGGAAAACCCCAGCTATTTGGAACAGAGCTTTCCCCCCTGGAAGCAGAGTTCCACAAAGCTAAAAAATAAAAAAAACCAACCAATTAACTGACTGGCCAATATGAGGAAAAGGAAGCAAAATAAAAACAACAATAAAACTCTAGAATCCTATTTTGTGGACAAAAAGGATCAAAGCATGGAAAGGGAGGAAGACAACACAGTCACAACTCCCATGCCAAATGTTTCTAAGACACTTGAAGAATGCCTAGACGCTATAATCTGAAAAACGACTTTGAAAAACAAATAACAGAAGTGGAGGAAAAATTGGGAAGAGAAATGAGAATGATGCAAGAAAATCATGAAAAGAGAGTCAACAAACTGATTGAAGAAAACAACACTTTAAAGAATAGATTAACTCAAATGGCAAAAGAGGCCCAGAAAGCCAATAAGGAGAAGAATGCCTTAAAAAGTCAAATTTGCCAGATGGAAAAAGAATCTCCAAAGCATTCTGAAGAAAATAACTCCTTCAGAATTAGAATGGAGCAAGTCCAAGATACTATTAAACACTTACAAAGAAAAGAAAAAATAGAAAGCAATGTTAAATATCTCCTTGAAAAAATCATCGACCTGGAAAATAGATCCAGGAGAGACAATTTAAAAATTATTGGTCTACATGAAACCTATGACCAGAAAAAGAACTTGGAAAGTATCCTTCAAGAAATCCTCAAAGAAAATTGCCCTGATATTGTAGAGTCAGAGGGCAAAATAGAACTTGAAAGAATTCACCGATCACCTCTTCAAAAAGATCCCCAAAAGAAAACTCCTAGAAATGTTATTGCCAGGTTCCAGAATACCCAGTTAAAGGAGAAAATACTACAGGCTTCCAAGAGAAAATCATTTGAATACTGTGGAAGCACTATTAGGATAACCCAGGAGCTGGCAGCTTCTACACTGAGGGATTGCAGGGCCTGGAATACGATATTTCAAAGATTAAGGGAACTGGGATTAAAACCAAG